>CM053582.1:509121222-509204917 GCA_028627135.1 Pseudochirops cupreus
ATTTGGTTTTCAACATCCTTCTTCAGTTCATCTCTAGCTTTAAGGCAGTCTTCATGTTTATTGGAAGCCCCTGGTAGGGGAGCTCTGGCTGTGCTGTCCTGCAGCTCTCTGCCTTGGTCCTTCTTTTCTTCAAAGAAGGAATCTAGGGTTTGGTTGCTGTTCTTACCCTGCTTCTTATGCTTATTCTTACTCATGGTTGGTCAGTCCGTGATTTTTTTTTTAATCTCTGTGGGGCTCTGCTTCCAGAAGGGAAAGCTCTGTCCCAAATCGATGGGGTCCTCCCAGCTGCCGTAGCTCTCAGGTAGGTGCTGGGTCCCTTTCCTACTTCCGGCTCACTGGATAAAGAAGACTCACAGGACCAAAGGCCAAGACCGCGATCTAGATCCAGGGTGCTCAACGCGAGAGCACTTGGTCTCTGAATGATCGCTTAGTCTCCCTGCTGTCTGCAGGCCAAAGGCGTGGAAGCTGCAATGCGGAGGTCAGTGCAAAACCTCTCCCTTTTGCTTTCCCACCCTGGAGGCGTTTCAGCTGGACCACTTTTCTCCCAAGACCTCACAAGCCCCACTGACCTAGTTCTGAACACTGCCGCAGCTGCAATCGCTCACCCGAGGCTCTGAGGCTCCTCTCGTCCAGCCGCCCCCAGGCCTCAGCCAGGGCTTCAGGCCAGGCTGGTTTCGGTTCACAATGCTGATATGGTTCCTCATAGCTGAGCTGACTTTAGTGGAAAGTATATTTGTGTGCATTTTGGAGTTCTAGGATTAGTTTGGAGTCATATTTTATGGGTATTTTGGGGTGGCTATGTGAGAGCTGCGATATGTTGCTGCTCCTACACCGCCATGTTGGCTCCACCCCCCCCAAATGGATTTTCTTAAGGACAGAAGCTGTTTTTTTCTTTATTTTTATGCCTTGTACACAGCCCAATGCCTGACACATATTAGGTGCTTAACAAATGCCTTTGGAGTGACTGATTTTTTTTTTTAACCTCCTCATCTAGAGCACTTTCTATGGCCATGCTGCACCTCTGACTTCACTTTTCTCCCTTGTCACTCTTGACCCTATGGTTGACCAATTCAATTCCACACTTTCATCAACTCTCAATCCCTTCATCCCTTTGTCTAGTCTCACCTCATTACTTACCTGTCCCTGGCTCTGGATTGCTCCCACCATTTGCCTCCTTCCTTCTCCTTCCTGAAAATGCTACTTCCTGGAGTTTAAGGAGATCACCCAACCATGCTGACTTTGTAGATGATAAATTTATGTTATGCAGCTTCACCTTCAACTGGGCACCACAGGAAGCCATTCTTTTCATCCTTCCCTACTTGATTCCCTATCCTTACTCCCAACATTAACTATTCGAAACCTTACCTTACCTTCTCATGCCTTCCCACCTGTACCTCCTGTACCCCTCTTTGCATTTTTACTAGGAAAATTAAAGTAATTCCCTCTGAGCTCCTTAGACTCTTCATCTCTACACCACTTTATATCATTTCCCCCTTCTCTTCCTTTCCTTACTCTCTTGTGATGAAACTTTCCTTTTCCTTGGTAAGCTCAAACCCTTCCCTTTTAACTTCTCTAAGGCAGTTCTCCCCTATAACTCCTGGCATCTTCAATCTCTCCCTGACTACTGATTCTTTCCATACCAAATTTAAACAACCTTCATTATCCCCATCTCTCCTATCTTTCTGAGTCAAGCCCCCAGAATGGGTTGTCTGCACCCATGACCTTCTCTCCTCTCACTGTCTACCAGATCTTCTTCATTCTGGCTTCTGAACTCAAGATTCAGCTGAAGCTGCCCATTGCAAGGTTAACAATGGCTTCTTAATTGCCAAATTTAATGGCTTTTTTCTCAATCCTTATCCTTATTGACTTCAACTCAATTCAGTAAACATTTATTAAGTACCTACTATGTGCCAGGCACTGTGCTAAGCACTAGGAATAAGAAATATAAAAATAAGAAAAACAATTCCTTCCCTCAAGAAGCTTACAATATAATGAGGGAAGACAACCCACAAGAGGAAGCTGAAAAGACTGGGATGGGTTACCCCATTATGGATCATCAGGTTGACTTCATTATGCTGTTCCACGGCAAAACAAAGCAAAGCCTTTGATAGAAAATAGAGTTAACTGGAAAATCTGGAACCCTCTGTAAAGAAAGGCTTTGGTAGGAGTTACTTCTTCCACTCTCCAGCCCTGCAATCAGAGGAGAGGCAACTGAGAAAGCTGAGAAGGTGCTAAGTATTATAAACAGAGTCAATCTGTGTGGTAATGAGATGGCATCTGACCACCTTGTTCCCTGGAGAACTCCAGCAGAGCTGCTGATGGGGAAAATTGGACACAGTGGTCCACTCCTCTCTTGGATGATCTCTGCTACCTGGGCTTTGGTAACACTACTCTCTCCTGGTTCTTCTGCTCTCAGTCTGACCATTCCTCCTCTAGGTTCTTTGCTGGTTCTTCAGTGTGTGATACCCATCAACTGGGGAGGTTCATCAAGGATCTGGGCCTTCTCTCTTCTTTCTACAGGGTCTTACTTGGAGACTACAGTAGCTCACATGGTTTTAATTATCATCCCTATGCAGGTGACTCACAAATCTAATCATCCATCCCAGGTTTCTCCCTGAGCTTCAGTCCTAGATCATCTATTGCTGATTGGAGATTCTAATTGTGTGTCCCAGAGAAATCTCCAACTCTATTTATACAAAACAGATTTATTATCTTTTCCACCAAACCTATCTCTTTTATAAATTTCTTTCTTTCTATCAAAATTATCATGATGATTCCAGTCTCTCAGATTTGTGATCTCAGAATCATAACTGTTTGTTTTCCCTTGCCTCACATATCTAATCTTGCCATTTCTACCTCCTCAACATCTCTCCATGTGATCCCTTCTATCATTTCACACAATCACCAGTTGGGTTCTTTGTCATATCACTTCTTTCCTAGATTATTGCATAGTAACATATCATATCATCATATCATATTATGTCATATCATATCATATATGTTATGTTTATATTATGTTATGTTATATCATATCATATGATAGTATGACAGCCTCCTGGTTCCTCTCCCTACCTCACCTCTCTCTCTCTTCACTCCAAACTGTCTTTGAACAAAGTTGTCAAAGTTAATTTGTTGTTTTTGTTTAATCATTTTTCAGTCACGTCTGGCTCTTCATGATCCCTTTTGGGGTTTTGTGGGCAAAGATTCTGGAGCGGTTCCTTTCTCCAGCTCATTGACCTGATGAAAAAACTGAGGCAAATAGAGTTAAGTGACTTTCCCAGTGTCACATAGCTAGGAAGTGTCTGAGGCTGGATTTGAACTCAGATCTTAACAACTGATCTCAAAATGATTTTCCTTAAGCATAGATCTGACCACTTAACTCCATGGGCAGATCTACTTGGATTCTAACATAAAATATAAATCTTTCTGACTTTTAAGTGTTATACAACCCAAAAGAATTACCAGTCCCCAAAGCTGATGCAGTCTCCAAGATGATGAGTTTCCTGTTGACTGGCTTTTTCCTGGAAGCATAATGATGATGGAGCTGAATCCATTTTTAAGTTTTAATAACTTCAGAAATAGAAAAGCTACAAATTTATAAAAAGCAATACTTGAAAGGTCAATTAAATTTTTATATTCTCATATGTTTATTAAAATTCAACAAAACTGTCATCTGCTAAACTTAACTCGTCAGTTTTCAAACTTTGTAAAAACTTTGTTCAGCTGTGGATGATGAAAGGATTACATTCATCAGGCTAGCCTTAAGATCATCCAAACACAAAGTAGACATGACATTTTTTATATGATCTGACAAGAAAAAGTCTAATGGAAATAAAGAAAATGACCAGGGGGCCCAAGAAAGAGGAAATCCTCTAGCGAGGCCTCAGTCTACAAAAGTATCATCCAACTAACTGTCACTTCCATGATACATAATGGTAGCATGCCCTGTCTTTTAAACATTAACAATGAAAAATATTATTCAAATATCATAAAACTACATGAGTTTAAAAGAACCTCAAACTTTCAAAAATTTTAAAAATCCTCATCATTTATATGGTTGAAGTACTTAAAGCTTAAAATTCCACTGAGACTTTTGGGCAACGCCATATATAGACAATAAAGTGACACACTGGTTAATGGCCTGTTCAGTTTAGTCCTTCTAAATGACATCAAGGATTATTTTGATGAAAAATGTAGTAGTTTCCCTCCATGACAAAGGAAATTTGGGATTGTTCCATAGGTAACTGTAACTCCCTTGATTACTAATACCTCAACTATGTATATGTTACCCATGAATTGACCTAATTCAATCTTGAGTCAACTTATTTTCCATGATTCCTAAAGCATCAAAAAAGCATCAAAATATTACTTAATATTGCATTGGGGCTGAACTAGAGAAAAATCTCTCTTTCTATTCATACCATGCTGTGACTAAAATAATCCACTAGCTGCTGAAAAACAAGACAATCGGTGATGATTTTTCACAAAGCAAAAGAGTAACATTTCCTCTCTGCCTTAGAATTTCTCTATTTCTCCTTCACACTTTGATTCAAGAAAAATTTTCCTATTTTTGATTTTCCATTTTAGGGCCAAATATCTTGTTTCTGTGCTTAGCATATCTGATACAAAAAGTGTTTGAATGAAAATATAACTGCTAAATGTTTTCTCCATGAATACGAGATTAGGAATGACTTATGCTATCTCTTTATGATTTCAGCATCAACAGCTGAAGTGACCACTTCATTTGGTAATTGTTTTTATTGCTATTTTCTTGCTTTGTGAAATGTAGAAATGCCACAGAATGCCTTTATTATTCAGCGGGAATTATGTTTCAATTTAGTTCACATTAAATCAACTAATATTTGTTGAGCACCTGTTCTCTGCAGACCAGTGGGCACATAGTTTCCCCACTCCTTCATTATTGTCCACATAATTGTCTCAAGTCAAGTGAAAAATCCTAGTTTCTTTCCTCTTTCACAATTTTGTCTCTTCCCAGCACCAGAAGGTAAGCTCTAATTCTAGGTATTCTGGAGTTTGGTAAACAAAGTCATCTTTGGTCTTCTCTTAACCTTCATGATTTTAGAAACTTTGTAAGTTTGTTTTATTTGATGGAAATTGCCATATCCTGGATTCACACAATAGCTCTGCTTCTGGCTGGCTATGTATAAGATCTTAGATAAGTGATTTCATCCCTATGAGAGGAGAGTTGGAGTCAATCTCTAGCACACTTGACAATTCTGTTGTTCTAGTATATTTTAGACCAAAGAGTTCACTTACAGTCAATCTGTCTAATCTGTGGATATTTTAAATTTTCCCCTCCTTCTTACTACTCACTCATTTCTCTGTCAAAAGGTAGAAAATGGAAATCATGTGCAATGCATAACTGACAAATTTAACATGAGTGTGGGAGGTAGTTGGACAGTATAGTGCAGAGAGACATGGAATCAAGAATCCCCAAGGTCAAATCCTGACTCAAATACTTCTTGCCTGTGTTACTGGCTAAGGTACCACCCCCATCAACCCTTATTTCTTCATTTATAAAATGGGAATAATAGCATCTATCTCACAATGATGGTATAAGAATCAAATGAGATAATGTGTGAAAAGCTCATTACATACTTCAAAGTCCTACCTATGTGTATATATATATATACACATATATGGATGTATACATGTATGTATGTCAGCATGTATGTGTAATATTTGTATATGTTAGTTAATATTTTATTACTACTGATAATATTTTCGATCCTGTTGGTGAGAAATTCATGGCAATTGATAGAAGTCATTTTTTGGAAAGTATCTGTGAATGTATTTATCCATGTAATGCTATGATTACATTAAGTATTTGGGAGTTGGTTGTATTATCATTTCAATACTTTAAGAAATCATCATTAATATGGGCGTGTGAATAGATGCACTATATCTTATTGCATGTCTGCTATTCCTATAAGGATTCTCGCTTATCCTTCAAAGAAAAGGGACTATGATGACTCTTAAGCATAAAACAGAAATATATTCATTCTCTCTCTCTTGGTTCCTGACTATCTCATGGTTACATGGAAGAAAAACTTCCCTATCTTCAATTTTTGATTTAAGAAGTCAATATCGTATTTCTTGGTTTAATAGGGCAGTGACTTAAACATTGTTAAATATTTGAATTTAGTATAAATGAAACAATACTCGTCAGAATATTCATTCCCTTAAAATGGGATTTAGGTTTAATTTATGCTCTCTTTTTTGTGATTTCAGCATCAACCACAGAAGAGACCTCCTTGTCTGGTAACTAGAGTTGGAATGTTGTGTCTAAATCAAATGAAATCAAAGCATGTTTATTTTTTTTCTATCTCAACAAAGCATTCAACTCATCAGTCAGCTAATCAATAAGCATTTATTAAGGGCTTCCTATGTGTCAAGCACTGGGAATTCAAAGGAAGGCAACTGGCAATTCTTGCCTTAGAGGAGCTCACTATCTAATGAACAGATCATTCCTCCATTCTCATAGCTATATAAGCATACATATGAAGGCAAGTGAATTATATTCCATTTTCAATCTCTCAAAAACCTGCCTCTTTAGCATTACAGAAGATAAACTCTAATTCTAACATTATAAAATTTGGTGAATGATAGGAATTCTTCATGAGCTTATAAACTTTGATGGACAGAACACTGAACTGTGAATCAAAACCCTCGGGCTCTAAAGCCAACTTTACCACTGATGACTGTCTGACCTTGGCTAAGTCATTTCATTTTTTCTGGCTCTCACCTTGCTCGCAACTATAATAAGTAAGTTAGAGCAGATCACCAGCTCACACATGGTGTCAGTTTTCAGATGAAAAGTTCTTTTATTCAGATCACCTAATTGGTGATTATCATGACTTCTCGACTTGTTACTGCTCATTCTGCCGAGACAGAACAAAACAGAAAATTGTATGAAGCAGTCCTAACAACAGACAATGTCTGCCTTCTGAGGACCAGTGGAAAGACTCATCCCAAGTTGAACATCAGTTTGGTGGTGGGTTACCATCACCAAAGAGTTCATTAATCACCTTTCAGTTGCCTAAAGGTTCACAAAGTGCCATACAGGAAAATGAGACATTCAATCCTTCAAAAGGACATCAAGTGCTATTTTGTGGGTGACCACAAGCTCCTTAAGATCAGGGAATGAGTATTTTTTATTGATGTGGCTTTTGCCTTTCTTTGGTTCCCCAGCACTGAACATGATGCCTGGCACACAGTAGGTGCTTGATAAATGCTTGTTGACTTGACTGGAGAATGTGATAGCTGCCCTCTACGTCAAAGAGGAAGAGTTAGGCAAGTTCCTCAGGCATCCTTAACTCCTTTGAATTGCTGATGTCTTCCCTATGGATCCATTATTCATGAATTTACCCCCTTTCACTGTGAGTCTACTAATTTTCCATGAAGTCTGAACCTAGTGTATAATATTACAAATTGATGTAGCAATGGTACACAACTAGAGAGGATTTCAGTTTCTAATTATATCATTACATGACAGGAAATAGTTTTACTGCTTTGTCAAAAAGATATAACTCTTGGATGACTTTTCGGTAACAAACAAAAATGCCCTTACCCTTGTCCTTAGAATTCCTCGATCCATTTCATAGTTTGGTTGAATGGACAAACTTCCATATTTTCTGTTTCCTTTTTAGAAGCTATGGGTCTGTGATTGATGTGATTGAGGAACAAACCTTGAAAATGAAAGCATTACTTTGGAAAGTCTTGTTCATTGAAGATGGAATGTAGATTTTTCTTACACAGTCTTTTTGCAATTTCAGCACCTAGCATAGGAGTTACATCTTCATTTGGTAATTGTTTTTGTCTTGTTTTGTTTTTTCTGCTTTCTTGCTCTATGAAATGCAGATATGCTACAGAGTCCCTTGTTTCTTGAGAAGAAATACAATTTGTGTCCAATTTAAATTAAATCAACCAATATTTATTGTACATTTTTCTTTGAGAGGCACTGTTTCTTGTGTTGTCATCCCTTCACTTTAAGGATTTGTCATTCATATGAGTACAGGACTTTATAGAGGCTCCCTCTTTCTAATTGAATTTCTGTATGCCTAGAAATATTTTCACTTACCATTCAAATACAAGAAAGTCTATGATAATACCTTACAAACAAGACATTTTCTTATTCTATGACCAGGTATTCCTCTATTTTATAATTTGAAGGGGGAAAAATTCCTCTTTATCTTCCTAGCATTTTAAAGCCTACAATTTATTCTTTTCCTAACATGACTAAAGTATCATCCTTCTAAAGGAAAATATAATTGTTAATGTAAGTTCATAAATTATAGGATGTAGATTCTATTAACACTGCTTTTTGGTTTTTGTAATTTCAGAATCAATCAGAGAAGTAACCATTCCACCTGGTAATTATTGTTGTTGCTGATTTCTTGCTTTATGGAATGTAGATATAGCACAAAATGCCTTGGCTATTGAGAGGGAATGGTGTTTATATCTATTTCAAAATAAATCAGCCCCAAATTATTGCATACTTCGTCTCTCTGCAGAGCCATGGACATGTAGTTTCTTCCTTTTCTGACTGCTGTTTACAAGCAATCAACTGAAATCCAATTCGATAATTTCTCACAACCTTGCCTCCCCTTGCCTCTCTCTGCCTAGTCCTTTACGAAACCTCCATGAAAGACAAGAGCTAGTTTTCCCTTTATTTTTATCCCTAGTATACAGCCCAATGCCTAGTACATATTAGGTATTTAACAAATAACCTCTGGAGTGACTGTTGAAAAGAAACCCACCTCTAAGAGGTTAAGAGGGTAATCCTTATTGTAATAATGCAGATTATGGTGAATGGGTCCCTTCCAATACCCTTAATGATTTTATAAACTTAAATGGAAAGAAGACAAAACTGGGAGAGGGGAGACCAGTACCTCCCCTGACTTGCTATATGATCTTGGATAAGTTCTTTCCCCTTAATGAGCTTTACTTTCTTCATCTATTTCTTCATTCCCCATTGGTAACACACTGGGATGGTTGCACCTTGGATCTCACAATTGCTCACAAGTCTTCCACTTCCTTAACAAAAACTCCAACACTTAACCTTCTCATGATAACCTCTGATTCCAACTCCCCCTCTGCCTCACCCCTTGTATGCCTATTCTTCAGCTTTTTACACCTTACTCCCCTCTTGTACACTCTATGACCCAGATACACTGAACTGTCAAATTCCTTGAATGGGACATTCTGTCCCCCCATCTGAGTGATTTTGCAGTGACTAACCTCCACACCTGGAATGCTGTGACCCCTTCACCTGGGTCTCATCATATCCCTGGCTGCCTTCCAGGCTCACTTCAAATCCCACCTTCTGCAGGAACCCTTTCCTGTTGCCCTTGGATGCAAAGGCAAATGCCTTTTTCCTTCCAGTATATCTATGTCTGCTTTGTATAAATCATCTCTCTGCCTAGTCCTTTACGAAACCTCCATGAAAGACAAGAGCTAGTTTTCTCTTTGTTTTTATCCCTAGTACACAGCCTAATGCCTAGTACACATTAGGTATTTAACAAATGCCTCTGGAGTGACTGTTGAAAAGAAACTCACCTCTAGAGGACTTTCTGTGGCCATGCTGCTCCTCTGACTTCACTTTTCTCCCTGGTCACTCTTGACCCTGTGGTTGACCAATTCAATTGCATACTTTCATCAACTCTTCATCCCTTTGTCCAGTCTCACCTCATTCCTTACCTGTCCCTGGTTCTAGATTGCTCCCACCATCTGCCTCCTTGCTCCTGCTTCCTGCACGTGCTGCTTCCTGGAGTTCAAGGAGATCACCCAATCATGCTGACTTTGTAGACTATAAATTCATGTTATGCAGCTTCACCTTCAACTGGGCACCACAGGAAGACACTTTTTATTCTTCCCTACTTGATTCCCTATCCTTACTCCCAACATTAACTATTTAAAACCTTACCTTACCTTCTCATGCCTCCCTCTTAGGTGAGACTCTCATGCTTTTTTACTAAGAAAATTAGGGTAATTCACTGTGAGTTCATTAGTCTCTTCATCTGTATACCCCTTGACATCATTCCCCCCTCTCCTACTTTCCCTAGTTTCTTCGAATGAAACATTCCTTCTCCTCATTAAGACCAAACCCTCTTCCTTTTAACTTCTCCAGGTCACTTCTCCTCTGTAATTGCTGTGATCTTCAATCTCTCCCTGACTACTAGCTCTTTCCACAGTAACTTTAAACATGCTTCATTGTCCCCAAAGCTTAAAAAACTTTTGTTAAACCCTACCATTTACCCAAGACATATTTCTGTATCTCCCCTCTCTTTCTTGCCCAAGCTCCCAGAATGGGTTGTCTACACCCATGTCTACACATTCTCTTCTCTCAGTCTACCAGATCCTCTTCACTCTGGCTTCTGAACTCATGATTCAGCTGAAGTTAACCACTTCTGAAGTTAACAATGACTTCTTCACTGCCAAATCTGATGGCTTTTTTTTTCCAATCCTTATCCTTATTGACTTCAACTCAATTCAACAAACGTTTGTTAGGTACCTGCTATGTGCCAAGCACTGTGCTAAGCTCTGGGGATAAAAAAAATAAATACAAAAACCATTCCCTTCCCTCAAGAAGCTTACAATCTAATGACGGAAGATGACGCACAAGAGGAAGCTAAAAAGGCAGGGATGGGTTACCAGGTGGGTGCATCATGATGTTCCATGGAGAAATCAAGCAAAGTCTTGGATATAAAATAGTTACCTAGGAAGTTTGGAGGCCTCTATAAAGAAAGACTTTAGTAGGAATTTGTTCCTCCACCCTCCAGCCCTGCAGTCAGAGGAGAGGCAACTGAGAAAGCTGAGAAGGTGCTGAGTATGATAAACTGAGTCAATCTGTGTGGTAATGAGATGGCATCTGACCAGCTCATTCCCTGGAGAACCCCAGCAGAGCTGCTGATGGGAAACATTTGACACAGTGGTCCACTCCTCTCTTGGACGATCTCTGCTAGCTGGGCTTTGGTAACACTACTCTCTCCTGGTTCTCCTGCTCTCAGTCTGACCATTCCTCCTCTTGGTTCTTTGCTGGTTCTTCAGCTGTGTGATACCCATCAACTGGGGAGGTTCATGTAGGCTCTGGGCCTTCTCTCTTCTTTCTACAGGGTCTTACTTGGAGACTACATTAGCTCACATGGTTTTAATTAGCATCCCTAGCAGGTGACTCACAAATCTAATTATCCATCCCTGGTTTCTCCCTGAGCTTCAGTCCTAGATCATCTATTGCTGATTGGAGATTCAAATTGTGTGTCCCAAAGAGATCTCCTACTCTTTTTATACAAAACAGAATATATTATCTTTCCCACCAAACCTCTCCCTTTTATAAATTTCTTTCTTTCTATCAAAAGTATCATGATGATTCCAATCTCTCAGATTTGTGATCTCAGAATCATAACTGTTTGTTTTCCCTTGCCTCACATATCTAATCTTGCCATTTCTACCTCCTCAACATCTCTCCATGTGATCCCTTATTTCACTTCACACAGTCACTGCTTGGGTTCTGATTTATGTCCCTTCTCTCCTAGATTACTATAACAGCCACCTAGTTCGTCTCTCTACCTCCACTCTCTCTCCTCGCCCTAAACTGCGTTTGACACATCTGTCAAAATTATTTTTGTTGTTTAGTCATTTTTCAGTTGTGTCTGATTCTTCATGACCCTTTTTGGGGTCTTCTTGGCAAAAAACCACTGGAGTGGTTTACCATTTCCTCCTCCAGCTTATTTGACAGATGAGGAAACTGAGGCAAACAAGATTAAGTGATTTGTCCAGGGTCTAGAGATCTGAAGTCAGATTTGAACTTAGGTCTTCCTTAAGCCAGACCCAGTGCTCTATCCACTGAGCCACCTAGCGACCCTCAGAATTATTTTTCTTAAGCACAGATCTGACCATCTCCTCCTCAATCAACTGATTCTAGAATAAAATACAAACATTTCTTTTCAGATTTAATTTCACAACCTTGTACCAATCTATCTTTCTAACCTCATTATACATGATCATACTTTGAAATCCAGTAAAATTGGCCTTTGTTCTGTTTCTTATCAAAGTACTCTATTTCCCATCTTTGTGATGGTTCCTTGTTTCTAGAATGTATTCTCTTTCCTCACCTCATAGAATTCCTCTTTTCCTTCAAGATGCTACTGAAACATGAGCTACATGAAGATTTCCCTTATTCCAACAACTGGTAGTATCTTTCTTCCCTACTATCTGGATTTATTCTCTTTACATCTATTCTCCATATGCTTATATAGGTACTTGTTATCTCTCCATTCAAATGTAAATTCCTTGAGTAAGAATTGTTTCATGATTCCCTATTTGTATCTACAGCACTTAGCATAGTACCTGCACACAGTAGGTACCCAATCAATCAATAACAATTTATTAAGCACCTGCTACAAGCCAGGCACTGTGTTAATTGCTTGAGATACAAAGGTGTCCCTAAAGTCTGGACACATAGGAAATCTCATTAAACTATGCATATTTTCAAGAAATTAAATGGTTGAAATTTTCAACAACATTTTAGTTAATTAGCATATATTTTAGCCCTGACAATTTCATGTGGAATAAAAGCTTTCATTAGCTATTGGGGACTATTTTCCATATTAATGAGATTAATTTAATTTAATTAATTAATGAGATTTCCCATGTGTCTCCTATGTCTTCCTATGAAATCTCATTTATGCTAACTAAATGTTGAAAATTTTCATTCATTTCATTTCTTGAAAATATGCATAGTTAATGACATTTCCTATGTGTCCAGACTTTAGGGACACTCTGTACAAAGAAAAGCAAAAGATAATCTAATGAGGGATAACATACAAACAACTATATACAAATTATATGCAGAATATATAAGAAAAAATTAATATTTATCAATTATTAGTTTTGACTATCACTATGGTCTCCTCTATATCTCTTAGATTCTGTGATTTTCAGATTGAAGAGATCTTTTCTTTAGACTATCTAATTTTTGCCTTATTCAAGTTTCTCTTTCTTTTGGCTGATCAGTCAGATTTCTGTCAAGAGTAGAATACAACAGGGAGTGATGTAAGTATGTGTAACAGAGAATGCCTACTTTCAGCAGACCCGCATAGCTTAGTAAGGACAGGCTCTTCACCAGTGAGCTGATCACCTGGTTTTTAGTTAATATTAACAAATGATTCACAAATCAACTCTGTTATATGTAGGCAATTAAGTGTCACATTGCTTAATAGTTCATTCAGTTTAGTTCCTCTTCTCCCTCCAAACGGCACTGAGGAACATTTTGATGTAAAACATGTTTGGTGCTTTACATGAAAAAGAGAAAAATTTAGAGATATTCCCCCAGACAGCCTTAGTACCCTTGATAACTATTATCTCTCCCCTATAAATCTATTAACCATGAACTTGCCTAATTCTATTTTCAATTGATTTATTTTCTATTTTTCTACTTATTTTATTTTATAATAATTATTATATCAAGTTTATCAATTTATTTTATAAAATTATTATTATATCAATTTATTTTCTATTTATTATTTTCACCTAAACTCAAAGTATCAAAGTATTCTTTTACATGATAGTGGTCAAAGAAGAGAAAAATCAGTTTCTAATTGTGGTATTGCTATGCCTGGAAATATTTTTATAGATCAAAAACAAAATACTTTATAACTAGTTACAAGAAAAATTCCCACTCTGCCCTCTGATTTCTCTGATTGTGACTCAATGTTTGATTCAAGAACAGCTTCCCAATTTTCAGTTTTCCATTATAGAACCCAACATCTTATATTTATTCTTTTTTGTTATTCATTCTTACATATTTGAAACATAAACTGTATAAATAAAATATAACTCCTAAAAGTCTTGCTTCTTGACAAGGAGATTTGGGTTTGATTTTCAGTATCATTTTTTTTCAGCATTGATCAACGATGTGACCACTTTACCTGGTAACTTTTTGATGCTGCTTTTTTTGCTTTCTGGAATATAGCCATGCCACCAAATGCCTTGGTTATTGAGAGGGGATTGAGTCTAATTCTAATTAATTCAACCAATATTTATTGAGTACCTGCTTTTTTTAAGGCATTGAGCACATGTTTTCTCCATTACCCTACTGCTACAAGTCTCTAAAAACAGGTTTAACATATCACATTCTTTAAACTCTTATAATCTTGCTGCTTCTGAGCTTCAGAAGGTAAACTTTAATTCTAGTATTGTGGAAGTTGGAAAATTATAGCAATTCTTCTTGATTTTAGAAGCCAACACTTTGTATCTTTGTTTAATATGACCAAAGATATGATTCTCACATTGACTTATCCACTCTAACTTGTCTCTCATCGCCAGTCTCACATCTCAAACTGGATGTCCCAACGTGTCTAAAACTTCGAAATAAAAATATAACACTTAAACTTCTTATTCACCAGTGATGGGATATAAATTCTATTTCCAATGTTATGTTTGTAATTTCAGTATCAACTATAGAAGTGACCACTTTACCAGGTAATTGTTTTTGTTGTTTCTTTCTTGTTTTATGGAATTCAGATATACCATACAACACCCTGGCTATTTAGAAGGAATGCTGTTTATGTCTAATTCAAATTAAGTCAACCCACAATTGCCAAGTACCCGCTCTTTCTGACAGGCCATGAGCACCTAGTATCTTCATTTTCCCACTATCATATAAAAGTGAGTCTATAAAATCAAGTCAAATATATTCTTCCCATCTCTCAAAAATTTTCCCCTTCAAAGTTTAAGAGGGTAAGCTCTACTTCTAACATTCTAGATTGTGGTAGACAAGTCCCTTCTAATATCCTTTATGACTTTAAAAACTTTATTAGAAAGTACACAGAATCTGGAACTTAGGAAGCCACTTCTTCCCCTGACTGGCTGTGTGACCTCCTATTGGTCACTTCATCTAAATGGGCCTCAGTCTCCTCATCTATTTCTTCACTCTCCCTTAGTCACACACTGGAATGGTTGCACATTGGATCTCATAATTACTTAAAAGTCTTTCAATTCCTTAATCAAAAACTCCAACATTCATCTCTCTGACTATAACCTATCACTCTACCTCTTCCTATGCCTCACCTGTCATGTATCTATTATTTACTCTTTTTCAGCCCCTTACACTTACTCCCTTCTACACCCTCTATGATCCAGATACATTGACCTACTTGCAGATCTTTGAATGGTACACTCTATCCCCCATCATTGCATTACCTGTCCTCCATTTCTGGAATACTCTGACCCCTCACTCTGACTTCTTCGTTTCCCTGGCTTCCTTCAAGGCTCAGTTCAAATACCACCTTTCCTCATGCCCCCTGGCTGCAAATTCAAATGACGTTCCCCCTTCAGATTATCTTCACCTATTCTGTATAAATTTTCGATATATCTAGTCCTTTAGAAATCTCCATTAGAATGGAAACTCCTCAAAAAGCAGGGACTGCTTTTTTGCCTTTCTTTTTATCTCTAGCACTTAGCCTAATGCTTGATATATAGAAGATTCTTTATAATTTCTTAAAATATGATATCTAGGCTCTTTTTCTAGCATATCTTTTAGGTAGTCCAAAAATTTTTTTATTTTATTTTTTTCAAATTCCCTCCATCCACCACCTCCCCTACCTATTGAGAAGGCAAATAACACAGTACCCATTATACACATGAAATCACAGAAAACATTTCCACATTAGTCATGCTCAAAAATAAAAAGGCAAGTGAAATAAGGGGAAAAAATTCTTCAGTCTGTACTCTTGAGTCCATCAGTTCTCTCTCTGGAGGTAGAAAGTCTTTTAAATCATGAGTGCTTTGGAGTTGTATTGACCAGTTACTAAATCCATCACAGCTGATTATCTTTACACTATTTCAGTACTAAATACAATATTTTCTCACTACATTTTGCATCAGTTTACATAATTCTTTTCAGTTTTTTCTGAAACCATTTCTTACAGCACATTCATACGCCATGACTTATTCAGCCATTCTTCAATGGATTGACATCCTTTCAATTTGGCACAACAAAAAAAATTCTTTGACACATCAAAAAAAAAAGCTGCAATAAATATTTTTGCATATGTAGGACCTTTCCCTTTTTCTTTGATCTCTTTGGAGTATAGTCCTAGTAGCAGAGTTGCTGGGATCCAAGGACATGCACAAAGTTGTCATATAGTTCCAAATTGTTTTTCAGAGTGGTTGTGGTTTAATGATCCTTAAATTATCTCTTCTCGATGTATTTTCCGGGTCAGTCATTTTTCCTATATTTTACATTTTCTTCCATTATTTTTACTCTTTTGACTTTATTTTATTGTTTCTTTATGTTTCTTAGAGTCATTAGTTTCCACTTGGCCAATTCTAATTTTTAAAGAGTTTTTTTCTTCAGTATTTTTATACTTCTTTTACCATTTGGCCAATTCTGATTTTAAGGTGTTATTTTCTTGTGTTTTGTGCCTCCTTTACCAAGCTACTAATTCTCTTTTCATAATTTTCCTGCATTGCTATCATCCTATGTTTCCAGAATCCTTATATTTAACTTTCTCTTCCATACTACACAATCCAACCATACTGACCTTCTTTCAGTTCCTCACACATTACTCTACATTTCCTACTGCCATGACTTTACACTGACCATCTCCTATCCTAAAATGCAATTTCTCCTCATCTTCAGCTCTTCTTCCAAGATACTTAAGCACTACCTTGTACACAAATGCTTTCTTGATCCCCCACAGTGTCCTACTTCCCAAACTAACTTATGTTTACAAAAGTGAATTATTTGTAATTATTTTGTCTATACTTATTGTGCACCATTCAAATATTATCTCCTTAAGAGTAGGGATTGTTTCATTCTTTTTATTTGTATCCCTAAAACCAAGCAGAGTGCCTGACACAAAGGAGGTGCTTTACAAATTTTTAATTATTGATGGATGGAGTAGATTGTCAATAGGGTCTCTTTTACCTCAGGTATGCTATGATTTTCAAACTGAAGGGTTTTTCTATTCAGTCTATACAATTTTTGGCTTATTCATATTTCTCTTTCTCCTTGCTGTGTGTCAAATTTCTGTTAAAAAGGTATGACAAGAAAGAAACTGATATGAAGTTATAATCTGAGCAACAGACAATGCCTACTTTCTAAGGACTAGCCCAACTAAATATGAAAAGACTTATCACCAGCAGGCTTACCTCATTGGCTTTTGGGGCCTCTTTTGCCATTTGAGTTAGTCTATTGTCTAAGGTGTCATTTTCTTCAGTCAGGTTGTTTACTCTCTTATCATGGTTTTCTTGCATCATTCTCATTTCTCTCCCCAATTTTTCCTCCACTTCTCTTATTTGGTTTTCAAAATCCTTCTTAAGCACCTCTGTGGGCTTGTAATCAATTTACATTTTTCTTGGAAGCTTTTGATACAGGAGTTCTGACTGTATTGTTTTCCTCCTGTTCCATGCTTTGATCCTTTTTGTCCCCAAAAAAGGAATCTAAAGTTGAATTGCTGAGCTTGCTTTTCTTCCTTTGCCTCTTCATGTTGCCAGTCACTTACTTGACTTTTGAGCTCTGTAGAACTCTGCTTTCAGAGGGGAGAGCTCTGTCCCAAATCACTGGGGTTTTCACAGCTGCAGGAGCTATTAGGAGGCTACCACCATCTCTGCAGCCCCCACCAGCTTTGGCTCACTGTTCACATACCTCAGGACCAACACCCAAGACCACGATCCTGATCCAGGCAGCTTAAGGCAAGAGCACTTAGTCTCTGAATGATTGCTTGGCCCCCTGCAATCTGCACAGTGGGAGCTTCTGAAGCAGCCACGTGGAGGTGGCTGCAGGACCACTGCTTCAGACTGCTTCTAGCTCTGGAGGCAGTCAGCCAGAACCTCTTCCCCAAATTCAGCTGAGTTCCACTGACCTTTTCCCTTTGTCCTTGGCTCTTATGGGTTGGTAATTCCAGAAACCGCCACAGCTACTGGTGATCTGCTCTCCTAAAGCTCCAGCCACGGCTTCTCCTGGACAGCCCACGGCTAACACAGCATGGGGCTGGGCTCTGCTCCCAGTGCCCTGCAATGAGCCCTTTCAGTCCGTCTGCCGGGCTGCCTTCAGCAGGAGCCTGGTTTCTCTGTCATTTTATGAGTTCTGGAGCTCTAAAATTTGTTTAGAGTCATATTTTATAGGTATTTGAGGTGATGATGGGGGGAGCCACGGAGTTCTCCTGCTTCTAAGCTGCCATCTTGACTCTGCCCCCATAATTAGTACTTCTAATTGCATTATGCCATGGCTAGAAATATTTTCACTGGCTTGTTAAAGACATGAGAATCTCTGATGAGATTTTGTGATCAAACATGAAAACTTACTGCCTTGGGTTTCTTTCATATTTGCAGTTTCATTTAAGAAAAACTTCCATATATTTTCCGTTTTATTTATGTCCATTCTGAAAATGTCTGAAACATATATTTTATAGATGAAAACTACACAAACCTTCACCTCCTATTCCCTGGAGATACAGATTTTATTTATACTTTCTTTTTGTCATTTCAGCATCAAGCACAGAAATGAATACTTCTCCTGGTAAAATTTTTTAAAAGGCTTTCTTGCTTTCTAGAATGTAGACAAGCCTTATTTGTTCAGAGGAAATGGTTTTTAACCTAATTAATTCAAATAAAATCAACCAATATTTATTGAGCACTGCCTCATATGTGTACATACTATCTCCCTTTCCCACTGCTCCACATAAGTAAGTCACTGAAATCACATTAAATATTTAACTTCCATCTCTCATAACTTGGTCCATTCTCAGCTTCAGAAGCTAACTCCTAATTCTGATATTCTGGAATTGGGTGAACAAGTCCATACTCTTCCCATACCCTTCATTATTTTATAAATGTTGGTAGGAAGAGCTCTGGAGTAGGAATCAAGAAATGAATTCAGGTATCAGCTCTGCTATTGTTGGTGGGACCTTGGACAAGCTATTCCATTTTCCTGAGGCTCGGAAGATGAACTCTAAAATCTCATACTGCTCTGACATTCTGGGGTTTTCCAGGCTAAACTATTTCTCTTTTTCAATCAATTTAATTTGTGGATACTGTGTGCTTTCCCTGCCTCCTACAACTCACTCACCTCTCTGTCAAAACATGTAACAAAACAGGAATTGATGGGCAGGGCATAGTTGACCATTCTAACCCTCATTTGCAATTCTGATGGATGAGAAGTTGGAAACAACTGACTGAAATGAATTTTTGGAATTCTCTGTGAACACCCATCATTCATGCTACCTACCCTGGTGTACTATTATTACCTTGGCTATTTAACAATTGTTTGTGTTGTCATCTCAACACTTCAAGAATTCATCATTTTATGGCTGCATGATGTAAATAGCCTGCCAGTTTTTAACCGAATTTCTGCTATTACTGTAAATATTTTTACTCATCATTCAAATACAAGAGATCTTGTAACTTTTGACAAACAAAGAAAAAAGTTTCTTACTCTCTCTCTTAGCATTTCTCTGTTCATTTCATAATTTCATTTAAGAAAAAAAACAATTGTCAATTTTGAAAACCAATATTTTATGCTTTTGCTTAACATAACCGAAATATATGCCTTATAAGAGAAAATATAGCTCAAAAGATGGAATATGGATTTTATTTACACTGACTTTTTGCTATTTCAGCATCAGCTACAGAAGTGACCACATTATCAGGTAATTGGTTTTGCTGTTGCTCTCTTTCTTTATGAAATGCAGACATGTCACAGAATGCTTGGCTATTGAAAAGGAATGTTTATGTCTAATTCATATTAAATGAGGCACTATTTGTTGGACACTTGCTTTCTGCAAGGTATATAATTTCTCCATTTCCCTACCATAGTATAAAAAAGTAAATCTCTGAAAGCAAGCTAAGCATACCGTTATCTTTTATTGTTCATAAACTTGCTTCAACTAAGAAGGTAAACACCTAGTTTTGATATTCTGAAATTTGATGAACAAGTCCCTTCCCATACCCTTAATGATTTTACTAACTTTGATGGAAAAAGCATTGAAATGGGGTTCAGAAGACCAGTTCTGCCATTGACTGGCAGTGTAATATCAGAGAAATCTTTTCATCTTTCTGGGTAGCTAGGTGGCGCAGTGGATAGAGTGCCAGGTCTAAAGCCAGGAAGATCTCAATTTGAATCCAGTCTCGATACTTATTAGTTGTGTGACCCTGGGCAAGTCACTTAACCCCTGTTTGCCTCACTTTCCTCATCTGTAAAATGGACTGGAGAAGGAAATGGCAAACTACTCCAGTATTTTTGCCAAGAAAATTCCCAAATGGGGTCATGAAGAGTCAGGCATGATTAAACAACAACAACAACAATGAAAAGTCACCTTAAGAGTATTAGAGTTGATTATCTTCCTAGTCCCTTCAAATTCTGGAAGACTAGGTTTCCAGACTGATGCGTTTTACTTCTCCTATCTAACTTGCTTACTGGGACTTCCTCTCCTTCTTGCTGCTCACTCACATCTCTGTCAAGAAATAGAACTAAATAGCGAGCAATGAGAAGCAATATCCTCCCTGTTGACAATGCTGGCTTTCTGAGGAACAGTCTAGGTAAAGATTGGAGAGGTGTATCCCCAATAAACTGATCCAACTTGGTGGTGAATCGCCACAACCAAGGAATAGATCAATCAACTTGATGGAAAACTTATCCAATAACACAATAGCACCTGGCCCTTTCAGTCCTTCATAACACCTGGGAATGTCTTAAGGGACTTGGTAATGGTCAAAGAAAAAAACTGGGAATGATACCCAGACACCCTTAGTCCCTTTGATTTGCTGATGTCTCCACTGTGGACCTATCATCCATCAATTCACCTAATTCCACCTTGAATTTATAATTTTTTTAGCCCACAATATCTGTTGGGAGCAAAAATTCCATAAGGCAGACACTCACAACATAAAGCTATTTTGTTGTTGTTCAGTCATTTTCAATTGTGTTTGGCTTCATGACTCTGCCAGTTCCTCCTTCAGATCATTTTACAGTTGAGGAAACTGAGGCAAGCAGAAGTAAGGGGCTTGCCTAGGGTCACATAGTGTCTGAGGCCAGGTTTGAACTCAGGACTGTGAGTCTTCTGACTCCAGGTGCTGGCACTCTATCCACTGTGCCTCCTAGCTGCCAATTAAGTTGTACCATAATCTATTTGAGTGCAGAATTTGAAAAATCACAGTTCAATTTGTACTTTTCCAAGACTGGAAATATTTTTACCAGTTACTCAAAGGTTTGGATTGAGTAAGCCTGTGATAAATGTTTATCACAAAATAAGAAAAGTCCTGAGTCTGACTTAATAATTCTTTCTTCATGTTTTATGCTTTCATTTAAGAAAAATTTCTTTCTTTTCATTGCATATGAAAATAAGGATAGGGTCTACATTCAGATGAGGAAACTCCCCTCCTCCAATGCAGAGCAGCACCTTCTCTTCAACTCAGAATCTTAGAACTGGGTAGATAGAGCACCCAGAGGCTATGACCTGCCCAGGGTCACACAGACAGTACCTTGACCAGTCAGTATTTGCCAGAGACAGGATGTGAACCCAGGTCTTGATGGTGAACTTTGACTCCAAGACCTTGATACTGTGCGGTGTCAAAGCTTAATATGACAGAAATTTAAGCCTTGTAAATTAAAATATAACATAATTCTTCTGAGTAAAGATAGGATTGAGGTTTGACTTCTGCTGTCTTTTGACAATTTCAGGTTCAACCACAGAAGAAATTACTTCACCTGGTAATTTTAGTTCTTGAATTCTTGCTTCCTGGAATGAGGATGATCCATAGAATGTCTTTTGTTATCTATGCTTGTGAATCCTCTGATGCAGTTTAGATGCATGAGGACTGATGAAGGAAACTGGGGAATCTGAAAAGACATGAAATTAAGCAAAATTCTGTAAGAATGGAGTCCACACTATGACCGTACCAGGAATGGTGAATGAGAGAGAATGAATGGAGAATTCTCATGACAAATAAGTCAAAGAGACAGAAAAAGTGCCAGGATACATTTTGCATTGAAATTTGGAATTGTAAATAACTCCTAAGCAAATTTAGTTGCTTGCTTTGATGTTTAATGTTAACTTTCCATTAAGACATTTGTTGGTTTAAATGAATTTTAGAAAATTCCAAATTGTCCTTGTCCCTTAACTCCAAGGAAATGCACCTTTTATAATCACAACAGCTTCAACTCTTCCAGAAACACTGAAATTTATGGTTCCTGGTTGTATTCTATGGAGCCTCAAAATATTGAAGCAAGTAGGTGGTGAGAGCCTTGCCTCAGGAAGACTTCAGTTCAAATTCAGCCTCAGACACTTACTAGCTGTATGACCCTGGCCAAGTCCTTTAATCTCTGTTTGCCTTAGTTACCTCATCTGTAAAATGGAGGTAATAATAGCACCTACTTCCCAGGGTTACTTTAAAGATCAAATGGTAGAATAATTATAAAGCATTTAGCATAGTATCTAGAACATGCTAAGTAATATACAAACATTAGCTATAATCAAAACAATTATTATTTTCACTATTCAGGGTTAACTAAATCGACTTTTTAAACAAAAAAAGCAAGAGAGATTATACTATCTTTACAAATGAGAAAAATTCTTGCTCTTAGTATTTCTGTCTCTGTTTCAATTTCATTGATGAAAAACTGGCCAATTTTCAGGTTTTCCATTTCAGAAGTCAATGACTTACAGCTTTGACTACTATAAATGAAGTATAGGGATAAGGATCAGGCCTATAATCTCGTTGGTGTAGAAACTGCCTTTACCCATGCAAGTCTTTGCCTCGTGGGCAACTTAGGATCTTGAAGAGTTGCCTAGAGCGCTGAGAGATTTTTGCCCAGCGTCCCATAGCCACTGGGTGTCAGAAACACCCAAGGATTTGATCCGTGGGCCTTCAAGGCCAGCTCCTTACCTGCTATCTCAATTTGCCTTTCACTGACCAAAGTATAAAGCTGGTCAATTATAACTCTGACACTTCCTATACACCCAAGATAGAACTTATGTGTGATTTTTTTTTCATCTTTTTGGAATTTTAGCACCAATTACAGAAGAATCCTATTTCACTGGTGTTTTGGGGAATCTCCTCCTTTTACATTCTGGGGTGGGAATAGTGCATAGAATTGATTTTATTCAAAAAGGAACATTTATATCTAGCTGAAATCAGAGTAGTCACTATTGATTGAGCGCCCAATTCAGCTTCTCATTTCTTCACAATTGTGTAAAAGCAAGTGAAGGAAAACAAGAAGAATCATCTGTACTTACAAGAATAGTGGGCATTTATTTCTTACCTTAAGTAAAAATCCATTGACATAAATTCTTTCTTAGATCCTCACAATGATCTTGTGAATCGTCTATTTTTTACAAATGAGGAAACCAAACAGCTCTCATGTTGTCCCCTTCTCTCTGCTCATGTGGCGCCCACCCTAGTTCAGGCGTGCATGACGCCTTTCCCAGATATTAAAAGTTTGCAAAGTGCTTTACGAGTATTATCACGTTTAATCTTTACAATAAGCCTGGGAGGTAGGTGCCATTATTCTCCTTATTTCAGAGAGGAGGAGACTGAGGCAGACAAAAGTTAAGTGATTTGCCTAGGGTCACACAGCTAGTAAGTGTGTGAGGCCAGATTTTAACCCGTCTTCCTTCAACATTCTATCCACTGTATCACCTATTTCAGGTTTCAGGTACAACAGAATAATAACTATATTTATGTGGCACTTTAAGGTTTACAAAGTACTTCACATGTATTACCTGTGAGTCATGTGCTATTATTATCATCACTTTATTGATGAGAAAATAGGTTCAGAGACATTAGGCAGCAAGTTAGTAGCTGAGGGCGAGACTGAGCTCAGGTCTTCACCACACCAAGTTCAACACTTTGTCTCCTGTCAGATCTTTCCACTTGCACCAAAGGCACAATTTGAGTGTATGCCCTCCTGGCTTGTACTCTTGGCTTAATGACCATTTGGAGGATTAGGAGGGGGACAATGCAAAAGTATTGGACAGCGTGAACAGAGCCAAGGCAGATTCTGTGAGCTAAATGGTTTTTCACAGTTATTTTCTGTAAGAATCTTAATGTCTGCTGATTTTAAACCTTTCTTTGGACAAGGAGATATTTTCATGTAACTTTAATGGTTTTTATTGTTTTTATACTCACAGATTTCACTTCAGCAATAGAAACGAGCCCCACGCCTGGTAAGCTTTTCTTGTGATGTATAGAAATATCCTTTTTTATTTCTCTGTAATTGGGCTCCTAATGAGTATCCTCATATGGAAACCAATCTATAATAGGTAGAACAGGAACATCTGTTCTCTGGAGGGCACTTATTTGGTTAACTCTACCATTTGGAACACAAGTTAAGTCAATAAACATTTTTTTTTAACAGCTACTGTTTCAGGAGCTGAGTAGAAGAGATACAATGAGAGGCCAGAAAAACAATCTCTGTTCCCAAGCAGTTCACATTCTAATGGAGGTGACAACATCCAAACAACTATGCACAAACAAGGGATGTCCAGGATGCATTTGGAGATAATATTAAATAGAGGAAAATCACTAGCATTAAGGGAGATAGGGAAATGTTTCTTGGGGAAGGTGGGCTCTTAGCTGAGATCTGAAGAAGCCAAGGAATCCAGAAAAGACACACACACACACACACACACACACACACACACACACACACACACACACACACACACACACACACACGGGATATAGTCAACACTGGGTCTTCAAGGACAAAAAAAGAAAGAGTTCTTGCCTATAGGTAATTTACATTCAACTGGGTAAATAAGGCACATATCCAAATAAGTAGATAGAAGGCAATTTTAGAAGGGAAATAGCACTAATTACTGGAGACAGGAAGTGGGTAAAAGGACTTTCATTAAAGGAATGAAATTGTGTATTGAATGCTGAGTTGAAGAGACAGCTAATGGACCAGTTAGATGGTTGAAATATACAATGG
Source organism: Pseudochirops cupreus (assembly GCA_028627135.1). NCBI lineage: Eukaryota > Metazoa > Chordata > Mammalia > Diprotodontia > Pseudocheiridae > Pseudochirops > Pseudochirops cupreus. The sequence goes on from CM053582.1 coordinate 509,146,178, forward strand.
TTGGATGGATGGATGGATGGATGGATGGATGGATGGATGGATGGATGGATGGGTGGATGGATGGATGGATGGATAGAAGGATGAATGGATGGATGGATGGATGGATGACCACATAATTTCATTCCTCACAAAGGAATTCCTAGTGAAGAAACTCTCTCCTTAGTGTGTTTAATTTCCTGCAAAACTGAAACTAGAATCATAACGTTTGAAAGGATTAGAATTATATAGTTATATATGAATTATATTCAGTAATATGGAAAATACACTTCTGCGGAGCAGCTTCACTCCTCTGTGTTGTCAGATAGGTGAAACATTACTATAGATTAGTATAGATGTTTCCAAGATGTGACTAGAAATTACTTTTTATCTCTTCATGGATTTTCTTAAAGTAAGAATATTAAAGTTCCCACTACTGATGCTTTTCATGTGTATGGCCTACCTATCTAATTCCCTTTTCTTATTCTTGGCCTTTCCATTATTGATTATTTCAATGTAAAGGGAAATTACAAAAAACTGAGAATTTCTCTTGGTATGTTGTGCTTCCATTCAGCAATTGTTTCCAAAATTGTTTTTTGTGGGGAGGGGAAGGATTAGGGACCATGGAAATCTATAATTTCATCAATGCAGACTGGGAATTCATCTGATACTTAGTAGAATCTTAGAAGGCTGTCTAGGGTCCTGAGAGGTAGTGATTTGTCTGTGATCACACAGCTGGTGTGTCAGGACTTATAATCTATAAAACACCATACTACGAGTCTTAAGGAACCTTTCCTTTTAGATATGTCTCTATTCATCTGAGTTTATAAGTACATTCCTAGGCCCCTTTCCTAATGAAGGAATTACGAATAGATCCAGCTCAGCAATTAGCCACACTATGTAAAGACCCAGTTCAACCAACTTTGTTAATGGAATTGCTGGAAAAAAAAAACAAATAATTGCTTGGTTGACTTAACTGGCTACTTACTTGACAAAATTGGGCAAACATTTTGGCCTGCGTTGCATGTCATAGATGTTTTCATTTCCATTCAAAATTAGTTTTAGTTTTATCCAGAAGTATTTGACTTTCCATATTAAATGTTCCTTTTCATTGAATTTTTCTTCACATTTTGAGTCAGATCAGGTCAGGTCAAATTGTATTACTTTGGACTGAAGAACATCACCAAATTTATAAGGTATTCTGATCAAAGTAGATTACAGAGGTAAAGATTTTCTTTGCATGAGGATGCTTAGCATTGCAGAGGTCAGTGGATGAAAAGAGGCAGCAGACCAGCACATCCCAGGGATGATACAACAGCAGAGACTAAGAGAACTCAAACTCACTTTGCTTTTTTCATTATATATCTGATAAACAAGCATGCTTAATAAAAACAGATATTAAAGCTCTTGTTTACCCATTAGTTTTAATGTTTGATGTTGGGTGTTTTTTCCTTTACGCATAGACATCTTCAATAGAACTGATCCCTTCATTCAGTAATGCTCTCAACCCAACGGCCATTTTATTAATAATTAAGATGGATTCCCATTCTGAAGTAAAGTGGATCCCCCTAGAAGATAAAGAAGGTAGAAAGCTGAACTAGCAGCACCTAACATCTGAATCTAATACTGTATGGGCTGAACCTGTGATTTCACTAGCATAGGGAACTCCTGGATAAAAATTCCCTCCACCAATGAAGGTTAGCCCCTTCTCTGTAGCTTAGAGTCTCAGAGAGTTGTTAAGAGTACAAAAAGGTTAGTTACATGACTTGCCTAAGGGTCACATGGCCAGGCTGTGCCAGAAGCAGAAATGGAACCCAGATCTTCCTTTCTGTCTTTAAATCTGGCTTTCTTATACAAGGTGCCCCAAAAGCCAGTTTAGTTTTATGCCTTTCTGAGTTAAGTCTTATGCATTGTTAAGTTATTAAATCTTAATACTACCCTAAAACTTTGGGGACATCCTGAATTATTGCAGGCTTTTTCTCCTACAGAGTGAGGTCTCTGGAGTCATGATTTGACCTTCAAAATGTATCCAAATCCATGAAACAGTGAACCATGCCATCCAATGATGTTACTATGTTTTATTTGGTGAACTACAATTGTCCCTTCCACAGGGACATGGGGATGCAGCATCCCCATGATCTAAAAAATCCATGTAAAATTTTTTAACCCTCCTTCATACCAGAGAAGAAATCTGAATTATAATGGTATTAAAAGATAAAATATGTCGCTATTATACAATACTATACATATATTTTATGCATTTCTGAGTTTCTAAACTTTTTCTGTGGTTTCTAAACTTTTTCTATGGTTTCTGCAAAACTCCTAAAAAAATGCCCATTTAGTTTTTTTTTTATGCCAACCTGTGATATATGGAAACTGTGATAGGGAAAGTCAAATGCAGAAGAGATAACTGTAATATGAGTTAAAGAATATTTCAGCTACAACACAAGTGTCTGTAGGAACTAAAATGTGCAGGTTTTTTTTCTTCCCCCACTGATAACTTCAGCCTGATTCTCCCTTTTGCAGTTGCAGATTCAACCTCAACAGAAGTGACTCCTGCAACTGGTAAATCTTTGTTACTTATATGCATTTTCTATAATAATATCGCTGACTTTCCTGTCCAATGTAAGTCATTTAGTTAACAAATGTGTATCCATTAAACATGCTTCTTTATTTCCATTCTGATAAGAGAATGGATTTTGATTTGGTTGTGGTTTGTTTGGGGGGGCTGGTTGTTGTTACTATTTGCTGTTTAACATGCACAGTAAGTGTCACTAGAAGATCACTCAGGATTGATCTGTGGAAGAATTAAGCACCTCCCTTCCCCCAATTCCTTCTGTGCCTTCGTTTTTTCTTTTAGATCATTGCCCACCATCCCTTCCTCAGCTACCCTAACTATGTCTCCAAATAGAGTAGAAACCCTTTCCAAGTCTGATATTGGGGAAAAACAAACACCTGTATAAACAAATAGTGGTTTGGGGGCTCTCCCTTAGATCTGTCTTACAGGAGAGGACAAAATATATTAGATTAATTAGAAGGGAACTTGGGTAGTCTTACCACTTCACTTGACAAAGGAACTGAGGCCCAGAGGGATGTCCCTTGAAGAGTATTTTGGGAAGAAATATAGCAACCCTGACCTTTCTTTCCTCAGCCCTCTGCCCCCTCCCAAGATTGAGTCTAGCATTGACTACAAATCCATAGTTTACAGTCCAACTCATATCACCCTGACTAAATACAGCAGAACACTTTTATTAGGTCCCTTTATTTTGAGGGAAGAAAGGCCTAATGCCAGTTTCCTGGTGCCCCTATTTAATTTATGCAATAAACATGTTCAAATACATACAATAATCTGCTATGTTTAAAAAATGTGTTTCTGCTTTATTTTGCTTGTAGATCTAGAACATTTAATGCTTATCTCAGCAATGCTGTAAAACCTTGAAACCTACTTTTGAAGCCTTTTTTAAGTATTCAGTTTTGGAAGATAATATTTCATTCTCTTTTTTTTTTCAGCTACAGCTTCAAGTTCGATAGAAATGACCCCTTTACCTGGTAATGCTTTCTGCCTGTTTATAAAATAATTAATCGTACTCTTTGTCACACTTACTAAGCTATAACAAAATCCTGTCCCTCTGCTTCAGTGTCTCCATTCCACTGTTTCCCAAATGCTCCTTATCCCCCCTATCCCGCATGAAGTCTTCACATCTAGAAATATTTTCTGGAAAGTTTCTATTCATTTCAATTCAATAAGCACTTACTAAGTTGTCAGTCGGTAAATGCATATTAAGCACCTACTGTGTGCTGAGTACCCCGCTAAATTCTGGGGATACAAGAAAGGCAAAAGACAATCCCTGCCCTCAAGGAGTTTACACTGTAATAAGGGAGACAACATTTAAGCAACTATGTACAAATAAATTACAAACAAGATAAATTAAAAATAATCAATAAAGGGAAAGCACTAGAATTAAGGGGTATCAGGAAAAGGCTTCCTGGAGGAGGTAGAATTTTAGCTTAGATCTGAAAGAAGCCAGGGAGAGATGAGGAGGGAGAGCATGGGGGACAGTCAGTGAAAATAGCTGGAGTCAGGAAATGGAGTGCCTTGTTGGAGGAACAGCAAAGAGACCTTTGTCATTGGATCATAAGGTACATGGAGAGTTAAAAAGTATAAGAATGGGAAGGTAAGAGGGGTCATGTTATAAAGGGCTTTGAATGCCAACCAGAAGATTCAAAGGTAGCACTGATGTTTACTGAGTAGGAAAGTGACATGGTCATAGCTACACGTTAAGAAGATTGGTCTGATAACTAAATGAAAGATGAATTAGAATGAGGAAAAAATTTGAGGCAAGGATACCAACCAGCAGATTCTTGCAATGGTCCAAGCATGATGTGATGAGGACCTTTTCCAGTGGGGTGGCCCTGTCAAAAGAGGGAAAGGGGAGTACGTAAGAATGAGTGAAGGATGATGCCTAGGTTTCGAGTCTGGTCAACTAGGAAAATGGTGCTACCTCAACAGTAATAGGAAAGTTAAGAAGACAGGGGAGTTTGGGAAGAAAGTGAGTTTAGTTTTTGATATACTGAATGTGAAATGTTTATGGGATATCTAATTCAAGATGTCTAATAGGCAGGTGAAGGCATAAAACCTGAAGTCTGTAGAGAAATTATAACTAGATAAGTAGATCAGCATAGATAAGATAATTGAATCCATTGGAACTGATGAGATCACCAAGTGAAACAGAATAGAGAAAGAAGAGAAGAGAACCCAGGACAAAGATACCCAAGGTTAGCTGGCATGACTTGGATGAAGATCCTGCAAAAGAGACAGAAAAGAAGTGGTCAGACTTCCAAAAGGAAACAACCAGGGTCAAGAGGCTTGCCCAGGGTCACAAAATTAATAAGTCTGAGTCTGATTTGAACTCAGGTCCTCCTGACTCCAGGACTAGTGCTCTATCCACTGAGCCACCTAGCTTTCCCTTTTTAAGGGAACCAAAAGAGAGGAGTGTTGTGAAAACCTAGAGATGAGAGTATGAGGAAGGTGGTGATAGAAAATATAGAAGACTGCAGAGATAACAAGAATAGTGAGACTTGAGAAAAAGTCATTAGATTAGCATTTAAGAGATCATTGGCAACTTTGGAGAGTGGAGTTTTGATTGAATGACGAGCCTGGAAGTCAGGCTGAAGAAGAATAAAGAGGAGGATGAGAGGAAGGAGTGGAGACATCCATGGTAATCAATCTTCTCAAGGAGTTTTGCCACAAAAGGCAAGAGATGTGGAATGATAGTTAGGGATCAAATGAGGTTTGGGGTCCATGGAGAAGACATGGGCATGATTGTATGCAGTAAAGAAACAGCTGGCAGACAGGGAGAGATGGAAGGAAGATAAGTAGAAGGGGAAATATGCTAGAGGAGATGGGATGGAATGGGATTACTTGAGCATATATAAGTACCTACTATGTGCCGAGCGCTGTGCCAGGCACCAATGATAACTATAATAAACATATTACATTAATATAAAATAAATAATGACAAAGCTAGGCACACATGGACAAAGATGAAACAGTCCCTCCCCTTCCAGGAACTCACATCCTAATTTAAACATACAACATGCACACAGATAAGTAAGTTTTAAATATTTACAAAATGAATATGAATTTACTTAAAGGATTAGTACTAACCACTGGGCAAATCAGCAAAGGCCTCTCGTAGTAGGGAGTAAGACACTCAAAAAGGAGCCAGGAATTCAAGAGGTAAAGGACAGAAAAGAGGGTTTCCAGGCATGGGGAAGCATTTTGGCAGAGGCAGTGAGGAGAGAGGTGAGATGTTACACACAGAAAAGAGCAAGTAGCCCAGGTGGAACTGATGAACTTTGATTCCCTCTTTTGTTTTCTAGAACTTTTGGAAATAACACCTGCAAAAGGTCAGATCTTTGGTGCCACTTTCCAACACCTTCACATTACTGTTGATCTTCTTTTCCAACATTTCTTTTTTTTTTCATTTTGGAGGGTGGAAGGCAGGCCAGTTGGGGTTAAGTGACTTGCCCAAGGTTCCACAGCTAGTAAGTATTAAGTGTCTGAGGCCAAATTTGAACTCAGGTCTTCCTGACTCCAGGGCCAGTGCTCTATTCACAGCACCACCTAGCAGCACCCTTTTCCAACATTTCTAAAAAAAAATATTTTCCTTTCCAAGGATTAATACTGTGCATCAATATGAATGTAAAGAAAAAATATTTTGAATATGAACATAAAGAAAATAATATTTGAGAACTTTCTGTTTAGTAACCAAGGTTTCCAGATCCAAATCAAACTGGAAACAGAGACAGAGGCTGTTTTTGAATGGACTGATCCAAATCATTTGGTCAGTTTGGGGCATTATAATGACGGTAAAGATCTGCTCAAAGTCAGTTCTTTAATGTTTGCTTTTATTTCTTACATTTACAGATCCCACTGAAATAGAAGCAGTCCCTACACCTGATAAAAAACATCTTTCTTTCCAGTATTTAAGTTTGTGTCTTTTCTTATTTTGTATTTAAGTTTAAAACAAAAAATTTACAAATTAAAAAGGTAGGCAGCTAGATGACTCAGTGGATAGAGTACTAGTCCTGGAGTCAGGAGGACCTGAGTTCAAATCTGTGCTCAGACACTTGATGCTTTTTAGCTGTGTGACCCTGAGCAAGTCACTTGACCCTGGTTGTCTTGAAAAAACAAACCAAAAAGAGAATCTTACTTTCCTTCCCTCCTTCCGTCTTTCTATCCCACCTTCCCTCCCTTCTTGCATCTCTCCTTTATTCCCTCCCTCTTTCTAGTCATCCTTCCCTCCCTCCTTTATTTATTAATTTATTCACCTATTTACTTATTTCTGGCTGATAGAATAAGGATATCTGTTTGCCACATCACAGCAAAAGGAATGATGTGATGTTGAGCTTCCTGACCTATGAATCCCTGTTTCACACACAATTCTAACAAGCATTGGCATCTGGTTTCCAAGATAACACGAAATTAGAGGCAGCATATAGAAGGAAACAGGGATTGTAGGAGAAATAGCACAGCCTTTGGTGCCTGAACAGCTGGATTTGAGTCCTAGCTTTCCTATTTAATACATGAATGAACTTGTACTTGAGCAAATAACTTAACATAACAAATATTAGTAAGTTTTGTGTAAGAGAAATATAAAGTTGAGATAAGACAAGTTCACTATACTCAGAATGCTTTTGATCTTGTAGAGACTTGACATACCAGCACAGAACAGCTGTAATAGGCCCTGGGAATCATGTGCCTAGGCTAGTAGGGATGGAAACCCAATGAAAGGAGTTAAAAATGGGATAATCAGAAAGCCAAAACATTGGGTACAAAAAAAAATTCCCAAGAATTTTAGCAGTGGAAGAGGAAAAGAGAAATGGAATGGTAATTTCATGACTTAAGTCAGCTAAAAGAAGTTTCTTCTTCATGAGCTTTTCCTAGAGCTTCTTAGGACAAGCCCAAATGCCAAATATTAAAGCCATTGGAAAAAAATGACATGGAGTTGAGTAGACAATAGCAACAATAGGAAGGGAAGGTATATGCAGATTACATGGACCTCAGGAGATGAAAATTCATTGAACTCTGATAGAAGAGTTAATGTGAAAAGAGAGGCAGTGAAAAGAACAAGGAATTTGAAATGACAGGCTCAAATTCAAACCCCAGTTCTTCTACTTTCTACCTGTGTGATCTTGGGTAAGTCATTTAAACTGTATGGGCCTCAGTGAAATAAAGGAGCTAAGTTTGATGACCTCTTAGGACCATTGTAATTCTAAATCTGTGCTCTAAGGATAGTCTAGAAGCAACATGATGAGTAAGAAGAATGTCCACCCCTTCTTCTGACCTTCTGAGTGGGGGGAGTGGGAGGAAGACTAACCTTAAATGAAATTAGTTTTAAGACATATGATGTTGACAAGGAAGAACCAGGTTTCCATAAAAATTAAAAGTAGGAATAGAATATTAGCTCAAAAGTTCAAGGGTGCAAGATATTTGTTGAGAATAGAGTAGGGGTTCCAAAGAGCAGAACAGAATGGACAAAACCATGTTTGATCCCAGAGTTAATCTGGAGAATATTATGGGTGATTTAATTATGGGCAAAGTGGTACAGGCATTCTGATTGTACCTAAAGACTCTGAGACAAGATGACCCGTGTTGGAAAACTAGTACAATACGGGGTCAATTGCCTTGGCATGTTCCCTCAGTAAAACCTGACCATATAGGATTTGTAGGGGTTGTCCTCCCTAGAGTTCAAGATGGAATTGAAAACCTCCACCAGGTGTTACAGCTCTTTGATTTAAAGGAGCAAAAGCACAAATGAATGCGTGTCCAGTCTCTATAAGGCTTCTTCCTCAAATTTGCTTTGGATCCATAATTTAAAAAGTCCAGCCTCAGTACTCTGTAGGCTTCTCTAGGGAGGGTCAAAAGAAGGTTGAAATTCTGAACAGCCTCCACATATATAAGCTTTTGTCCAGGTATGCTTTGGCTCCTCAATGAAGAGAGTTGACCCTAAGTGTCTGTGCTCTCAGTTTCTGAGACTGAGGAAGAAGGAAAGGGGCAAACTTCTTTGAGCCTCAGCTTCCTTTCTCATAAAATAAAGGGGTTGGACTAGGTGTTCTCTAAGGTCTTCCATTAGAGTATCATTGTATTATATTAGCACAATAAAATAGCTGTTTTTGTGAAGACCTTGAGTCATCAAGAAAATTTTTAATTGTGTTTGCCTTGTACTTTTAAGAATGTATAAAGGCATAGGATTTATTTTTTAAGACTTTCTTTCCAAAATTTTACAGTTTTTAAATATTTGGCTTCTGTTTAAAGGAGCAAATCTTCCATTTCTAGAAGTCTCAGCTATCCAGAAAGACTCATTCCCTGAGGATTTCAGAAAACTGAGATTGTACTTTTTGTGCAAAAGAAGAGTACCATACCATAAAACGGGAATTTTGTTCTCTTTTCCAAGTTATATATTTTTCTGATGTATATAAAATAAGACTCAGATATTCAACAAATGTTCATTAATTTTGAATGAATGAGAGTGTCGAATAAGAAGATATAAATAACTGAGATTTCTTCTCACTTTGAACAATTCTTTGGTCTTTTCAAGATTTGCCACTTAGACTTATGAATGGACGGAACCGATGTGAGGGTCGGATTGAAGTCCGTTACAAGGGCATATGGGGCACCGTGTGTGATGATCATTGGAACATAAAGAATGCACGAGTCATTTGCAAGCTGCTTGGCTGTGGCAGGGCTGTAGGGGCCCCTGGACGTGGTCACTTTGGTGCAGGAATGGGAAATATATTGCTAGATGATGTGCGCTGTGTGGGAAACGAGGCTTCTTTGGAGCAATGCCATCACAGAGGCTGGGCCATTCACAACTGCAAACACCAAGAAGATGCAGGGGTCATCTGTCAAGGTACGTATAAGGTTATCCAACTGAAAATAGAAACCAGTTTATTCCTCTTTGCCATTCAACCTCTTTGAGAATGAAATTGACTTACTTTTCTAGGGACTATGAATGAGTCTCACTTTGGGTTCTTTTCACCAAGCATGGGTGAGGTTAAAATTCATAACCGCCAAGAAAATTATATCTTGACTAGGTCCTTACAACCAAGTAAAGATGTAAAATTGAGGTAATTAAGCAAATGCAGGGAATGTGGAAGGAAAAAGTCACTTAAGTAAGAGCAGATTTTTTTGCATAAATTATCCTGGTATTAAATGCCTTGCTTCTCTACTTGACTTTGGGGTTTATAACCCGGTCTTAAATCACTAGCAAAATTGATTTTAGAATTTCTATTCTGAAATATATTTGAAAGAATGCATTGAAATTATTAGACCATAAGGACTGGGGGTGAGGAAGGCGTATCTAATTTATGCTAAATAATCTCTCAAAATGACATATTAAAAGAACAGAAAAGTAGAGCAATACTCGTAAGAATAGAATTACCATTCAATTTTATGCTAATGATTTGTCAAGTCTACCATTTTGTCTCTGGAAGAGTACCATGGATGTGTTATAGAAAGGTACTTCTATTTTGGAAGAACATAGTTGTTCTCCATGATATCACTGCCAAAAATTAGAGACTCTCCCCCAAATCTTAAGTTTTCCCCTCATTATTCAGTATATACTACCATCCATAGTTTTAACCAAACTTTTTTTTTACTATATTTTCAACCTATCTTACCTCTTGAAACAAGTCCTAATATGTGAAGTGGTATTTACTGAAGTTTCCAAGAGTGCCCCACGGTTATCTTATTCTGGTATCTTGAGAACAATACTTTTTACACTTATTTATAATCATACATAGCCATACTTTTTATGAATTAGTAGACTTTAATTATTTTATTTCTATTAACCATTTTGTGTTACACATTTTAAGAGGAATATTAATAGGCTAGAACCAATTTTAGAAGATTGCTCCCAAGATGGTGGAGTAATTTGATGGCCTGTCATATAAGGATAAATTGAAGGAAATGGGGATTTTTAGCATCGAGGAGAAGAGGCTCAGAGGAATAGGGTAACTGACTTCAAATATGGGCAGGGCCCATGTCAAAAAAAAATAGAAAAGGCTTAGACTTATTAAGATTGTCCCTGGAGGGTATCGTTAGGATCTAATAGATTAGAGGCAGATTTTAGGTCAGTATAATTGAGGTTCCTAACAATTAGGAAGATCCCCAAATATAGAAAGGCTATCTCCCTAACACTGAAGATGTTCAACTAGTCAGTGGCTAACTAGATGAGTAGCAGGAATTTTATAGAGCAAATTCAAACATCCAGTAGGAGATAGAGTAGATGAATTCCAAGTACAAGATTCTATCACTCTCTATAAGGAGAGGGGGAATCAAAAGTCAACCATTAAAAAATTAGGAAAAGTAGATGGAAAATATAAATCATGTCAATTAACATTGAGTTCCATCATAGTCATTCTTTGCTATGATCTTTACATGTTTTTAATCTGATTACATTTTAGGCTACCCCAGCGAAAGTGAATTAGCCAATCTAAATGGTAATTAATGACTTATTCCACTTTTAATTACAGATCAGTGGATTATATTTATTCCTTTGTATAGTGAGACTTACATCTTGCCAAGGGTTCTTTTAGCTTTCCCTGGTATCTGAGAAAAATCTTTATTAACTAAATGCCTTTTCAAAAAAGCCTAAAATTAATTTAAATGTTTTAAGGGAATGAGAAATTTCTCATGATCCAAAAAGAGAAATATAGGACTTATTTATGAATGGGCTGTTCTTTGACTATTGAATTAAAGAATTCTAAGTACAGAAATCTCCACAGTTAGAGTAGATAATAAAGAAGGTGGTATTATCTTTTGAGGTCTCCACAATGAGATTTCAGGTCACTAAGGCTCAACCTTGTAATGCTTACCAGGTACCTTCCTTGACACCCTTTTTATTTCCAGAAAATCTTAGATGCCAGGTTTCCAGGTGGTAGTACTTGGTTCCAGTTTATGGTGTCCTGGTCCTACTCCTAGTTTATTAGCATTAGGATAAGGGTAGAGAGGAGATAATGTCTGTGAAACCACTTGAACTATGTAATGCTTCACATTCAGATCTACCATGTTCCATAGTGCCATGTATATTTTGAAAGACAATAAACCCCATGAGAAGAAGAACTATATTGGTGCAGTGGACAGAGCACAAGCCCTGGAGTCAAGAGGACCTAAGTTCAAATCCAACCTCAGATTCTTGCTAGCTCTGTGACCCTGGGCAAGTCATTTAACTCTGTTTAACTTAGTTTCCTCATCTGTAAAATGATCTGGAAAAGGAAATGGCAAACCACTCCAGTACCTTTGCCAAGAAAACCCCAAATGGGGTCTTGAAGAGTTGGACTCAACTATATTAACATAACAACAACAATAGTGTAGGGTCAGGCACACAGTAGGTGCTTTATAAATGTCTGTTGGTTGACTGACATATGTAAAGTACCTACCAGCTAGTAATGTGTTGCCTATTTCTCCAGAAACCAGAACGCTATCACTTCTGGGACAAAGAGAACACAAATGGAAATGAAACCAGTCTGTACTATTTCATTCCTTAACTAAATTCAGAGCTGCCTTTTTGTAAGATGTTCTTCCTCCCAAACTGAGCATGCTATAGTGGGAAAAAAAACACCTCTGAATTCAGAATCAAAGGACATGGGTTCAAACCCTGGCTTTGTGATTTACTCCCTGTGTCACCTTTAAGGTACTTCTCTTGTTCAGTCCTCAGTTGCTTAGTATGTAAAATGAAAACACTGAATTGATGACCTCCAAAGCCCTTATCATCTGCAAACCCAAACTTTCTCTACTTTGGGAAGATGAGAAGTTCCTTACCTTTTTTGTATCTTGGACCCCTTTAGTAGTCTGGCGAAGCCTATGAACCTCTTCCCAGGATAATGTTTTTAAATGCATAATTAAAATATATAGGATTATAAAGGAAATCAGTTGTATTAAGAAAAAATACAATTTTCCTATCAAAGTTTATAGACCCCCCTGATAACTATCCACAGTCCCTTGGGACAGTGGGGCATGAACCCCAACTTAAGAGCTCTATTTTGCCTACTATTTTTTCTCCTATTCCTAATAAGCTTTTCCCTTAAAGACTGACTTATCAATTAGATAATTATTCTCCCATATGAATTGGTAACTGATACATTGTTTAAAGGTCTTTCAGCAAAGGTGAAAGTTTTTTTTAATTCTTTTTTTCTCCATTACCAGCTTTATCCAGCTCTGTTGTACCCAAGAAACACGGTAAATCTTTTTATCATCCTGGGTTTGAAATTTCCCCAAATGTGGTAAGTAATCAAGAGGATCGTTGCATGAAGAGACCATGCTTCTGTGTTTCTGCTATTCATCCTCTTTCCTTCCCACAAATCAATACATGATGAAGGTGGAGGTGTAGAGGAGAAGAAAAAAGATCCTAGGTATATCTGGTGTGTGACTCCTACCCTGCTTCTCACACACAGATAAAAAATGGGGTTTCCTGAAAGGCTGAGGGATTCTGTGGCCTTGGCCTAATGCATTGTCCTTCTAACACAGTGATGATACATAGTGCATTGTCAGTGGGACCCTGGCTTTGAATTTGTTCCATTGGTATGGCTAGATCTGGAGTGGGTCAGTATTTATGTAGTACTCCCCATTGACAGTACATGCATTACCTATTCCCCTCAAAACTCACATGTTCAGTGACCTGGTGCCCTCTGTAAATAAACGTGTTTCCTTCTCCTCTTCTTCCAGCCCAGCTTTCTTGCTTCCCAGATCGGTTCCAAGCTGTCATTGACCGAGGCTACCTTCAGCAACTAGGCTACTCTTCCTGGAATGTGCACTTGAATGACCGGTTGTGCAGACCACAAGTTACAGGACGTTTTCTTATATTTGACATACCTTTTGGCAGGTGTGGGACAATCAGACAGGTAAGAAATTGTCTGGAGGATCAAGGGGGTGTGGATCTTGTTCAATGAGTATTTAAAAGAACATTCTTTTAAAGATTATGTGATCGGCAAAGAAGAAAAACACTAACACACTGTTTTTCAATATGATTTCTGCAATATGGAATACTCATTTTCTCTTTCTATAGGGCAGGGACCCTTACAGTCAGCTGTCCCGGTGTGAAGTGGTAAATGAAACAGAACTGGTAGTTGCAATGTTCCCCAAGTTGTATTTTTGAAGTGCCTTTATTACTCTTGAAAATCACAGCCCACAGAGAGAAAACAATGAACAAAATGTTGACACTCTAAGGGTCTCCTTGAGAATGTGGAGGAAGAGATGACAGAGGCATTATGACCAGTGTGAACAGGTCTGGACTTGCTTTCAAGAGATCTGGGTTTGAATCCCAACTGTAACACTTACTAGCTGTGTAACCTTAAACAAGTCATATATTCATCCAATGCCTCAGTTTCCTTGTCACTGAGATTAGGATAATAATATTTAGAGTAATACCTACCTAATAAAGTTGTTATAAGGAAAATGCTTGTAAATCTCAAAGTTCTATATCACAACATATGATTACCATAAAAGCATCACTGAAAATGCCTCAATCCTCTGTGCAAAACCACACATACACACACACACACACACACACACACACACACACACGACTTAGGAAGAAGGTTGGAGAAAGTGAGCACTTTGTTGTAGTTATTCATGCAAGAGAGAATTTATTTTGGAAAGGGTAGTGAATTTGTAGAAAATAAGAAGGAAAGAGGAAGGAAGGAAGGAAGGAAGAAAGAAAAGAGACTAAAAAGAAAGAGAAAGGAAGAAAGAAAGATGAAGGAAGGAAGGGAGGGAGGAAGAAAGAAAGGAAGGAAGGAAGAAGGAAAGAAGGAAAGGGAGAAAGAAAAGAAAAAAAGAAAGGAAGGAAAGAAGGAAAGAAAGGAAGAAAGGAAGGAAGAAGGAAAGAAGGAAAGGAAGGAAGAAAGAAAGGAAAGAAGGAAGAAAGAAAGGAGGAAAGAAGGAAAGAAAGGAAGGGAGGAAGGAAGAAGGAAAGAAGAAATAAAAGAGACTCAAAAGAAAGATAAAGGAAGAAAGAAAGATGAAGGAAGAAAGGAAGGAAGGGAGGGAGGGAAAGAAAGAAAAAGAAACAAAGAGAGAAAGAAGGAAGGAAGAAAGGAAGATCAATAAAATATTGTTTAAAAAATAAACAGAAGAAAACAAAAAAGTCCAGAAGGCTATATAATCAGAACAGCTTCTTTTTTTTACTATGCAAAGCTTAATAAGTAGTTCTTCATAACAAAAATTATCTTACAGAAGGTCACTGGTTCAGTTTTGGTTCTGCACATTAAATATTTGCTCATTAAGCTCATAAAGATTTTTAACTATTAAAAGGGAAAGTGAATAGGTCCCCCTTTTCCTCCATACCTCTTTAAACCAATTATTATCACCACATCCTCCAAAAGCTCACCACTATGTAGGTCACCATGTGTTTGGAGGAACACACAGCATGAGAGAGGCAGAGGCAAAGGCGACCAAGACTGGAGTGGATACTAGGAAAAAGACTGAGCCTGGAGCTGAGCTGAGGGTGGAGCAGGGGACAAATGGGAGAGTAGAAGGAGATCAACAAAGGTCTGGTATAGGTTAGAGCTCCTGAGCTTCTTATTCTCATCCAACCAATAATTATACTCATGATCAGTCTGTTTTCTCATCTGTAAGATGAAGGGGTTGTACTATATGGCCTCTGAGTTTCCTGCTAGGCATGGGTCAAGGATCCTCTGAACCAAACCACGCAAGTTCCACTGAATATAGGTACAATAAATCAATTAATTAGCTTTTTACCTGCCCTATGCAACTGACAGCTGAAGACAGTGCATGAAGGGAATGTAAATCCATAAAGGAAGAGCATTGTCTTTCTGCTAGAGAGATATCAACAAGGATTCCATGCAACTCCTCCCTACTCACCATTTGAGATACAGGTTAACAAACATTGGTGGCATAAGTCCAAATGTCAAAACCCAAGCAAAATTTTGCACAGCAGCTCGTCAGCCCAACTAGCCTGGAAAAAATTCATGTAATGCACCTATAAAGGCTGTGAGGCCTGCAGGATTGGGCCATAATCCTACCTACGATTGCTACAGCAAGACCATGGCAACATCGAGGTAGAATACTTAATCCATGATAGTCATGTATACAAGGACATCATCATTTTTCTACCAACACATGTTGCTTGTCTTACCTAATCTCCATTTAACATGTCTTTGTTAAGGAGTATCATTGGTCAGGAGGTCATATGTTTTGGTGACTAGTTGTTTTCCTTCTTCACAGGACAAGTTTGGTTCTGTCAGTTACTCCAATTCAATCCGGACAAGAACCCGGGTCCACCCAGGTCGCATCATTGTAAAACACAGGGTGCCTCAGCTGAAATTCACATGCAACACTAACCAGGCTCCAGTGGTCGAAATCATTCATGTGGCTAACAGCCCCAAGGAGGACAGTCAGGTTGCCAAGTATGATGTATCCATAACATTTTTCGAATCACCAGAATTCCAGGCTCCAGAGACCATGACACCAGACCACGCTGGCCAGAGGAAGGAGGTCTTCCTTCAAGCCACACTCCACAGCCCAGACCCAAACCTAATGCTGTTTGTAGACACATGCGTGGCCTCTCCTGATGCCAAAGATTTTTCAACTGTGAAGTATGTCTTAATTCAACAAGGGTAAGGAGAATACAGTTTTCTTGATGATCTAGGGCTGGGCACGTATCATTTCTTTCTTTGGGGAATCAGTACATTTTTCAAAATTTAATCATGATTTTTTTAAATGGTACAAAAAAATACAAAACCTCTGTTGAGTAGATTAGCACTGTCATCATCCCTAAGGACTAAGAGGTTAGCGCAGGCTGTCCCTCATTACTCAGCATGTTGAAGTGAGAAGGTGCTAACTGTACTTGAAATCCTTCCACAGCATAAACAACAGGATTTGGTGCCTAGATGTCTAAAATAAAATTTAATTTCTTAAAATAGGAAGTGGATGTATATCCAGCTGGTGTATGCTGCCTTGCCATTATCTCTTTACTTTCCCTATCTTTAGGCAGTAGCTTCCTAGGAAGCTTTTCTTGGGGCAATGTGTGATACTTGCCCTCAGCACAAAACCTCCTAACTATGACTCTGATTATATAAGTTTCCATTTCCTCTAACTGGGGATAAATGTATTCAGGTCAGTAATGAACAGCCCATTAAAAAAAAATGGCTTCAAGCTTCCAAACACTCATCACAATCACAGCCCAGACCATCTGAAACCTGAAGTTCCTAGACCTGCTGCTGAACGGTGACAGTGCTATTACCCACACCACACGCCCTGGCCCAGTGGCCATTTGCCACCAGCTCCAGCATAAGATATGTGTGGTTGTCTCAGAACATAACCAGCAGTGCCCCTGAGGATGTTCCTGTTGATTCAGGCACGGTAGAATAGATTTGACTATGGGGGCCTTCTTGAGAGCAGAGGGGGCAAAATAATCCTTAAAGTGGTAGACAAATATAAGGCATTATTATCAATAATTGTAGTAATTAATGAGATGGAGGTTTTCTTTTCCATAGATGCATTAAGGACAATTCCTATGCAAACCTCAACTCTCATCACAAGAACGTAGCACAGTTCAAATTCAACGCCTTCAACTTTCTCGCGAACTATGATGTGGTTTACCTGCAGTGTAAGGTTGTGGTGTGCAAAGCAGATGACCACTCCTCCCGATGCTATAAGGCCTGCATGGGTCAGAGGAACAAGAGGGATACGAGTGACCAGGAAGAAACAGAAGCGGCAAAGGAAGGATCTGAATTTATAGGACCTCTGGAGATACAGAAAGGAGTCAACCAGACAAGGAGTCGACAGTGATTTCTTCAGTTTTCACAAAAATCTGTTTTGAAATTAAGTCACAAAGTTTGTTTTTTTAATTTCTTCACAGAGTGATTCTTATAAAATTTTCCCAGAGTACTTTGGAACCCTCCTTTGTTTCTATCACACCCTACCTTGTAGCATACATATGTATAGAGAGAGAGAGAGATATGTGTATTTGTATACATTTGTAGTCATGCCTTATCTGTTGCTCCCCAGCCTCCCAAAAAAGTATAGTAAGTTCCCTGAGGGCCAAGATGATGATATTACTCAATACAGTGTCTTGCACATAGTTGGCATTTAATAAATATTCCTTCATGTTTTGACATATTGGATGTTACCAATTTTAGTGAAAACAGATAAATAAAGAAAGATTTGTTCACTTAGTGTTTCTTTCTAAATAAACTTTGTGTATCTATTTCTTAAATTCTTTGATTAAGCCCTCTGGAGTTTAGAAATGTTATCTTTTTTTAAGTATTCATGATTAAAAAATCACTAGCTAAAATTATACAAATTAGAGTCTATTAATATGAAATGTTATTTTAATCAGATGGAATTTCTGTGTTTCTGCATTCCCTTTCCAGTACATTATGGAGTTTTAAATCATTTCATGTACTTGACACCAAGTAGATACTTGTTTAGAGACTGACCATACCTTGATATTCAGAAGAATGCAAGCAAGACTATTTCTATCTCATAGTGTAAGAGGAAACAATCCTTAATCCCTGACAAGCCTGAAAAGCCAAGATGGCAATGTGTGATCAGCAAGAAAGAAATTGACATTCTCTACAAACCTCTTCAACCCTTCACTCTCCAAAGAAAGGAATTAAGTGCCAGGGACAAAGTAATTAAAATGGAGTCCACAAGATAGGAAAATAGAACAATTCTAGGTAAGGAAGAATTCTTATGAATTAACACTGGAGAATTTTAATACTTGGAGGGCTCATTCATTGCTGCCTTACTTCCTGTCTTCACAAACCCTCAGCAGACAGTTGACTTGAAGAATTGTGCAGGACCAGGTCCCAAGTAGGGATCTCCTGCAGTTTCAGTGACTCTTTCTAATGGGTGACTCTCTCCAAATAACGCCCTCCCTGACCCTCAAGAAGCAGCAGCCACTTACTCTGCCCAGTACCATAAAGGAAAAGAAAAGAGCAAAAGAAGAAATTGGGTGAGCAGAAAATGAAATTGTTCAAATGGCTACATTAAGCCTGAGGGAAAAGCAACTGGAAACCTGCCTGGGGACAGTTACACATCCCAGAGGTTACTCATGGCAGGGACCCACTGAATTCCATATTTCCCAGGGAAGGAAGCAGAGTTATCTCAGGATTGATCTCAGCCTCAACAGTCTGCAGCACCAGAGACAAGGAAGAAGCCAGAGAGTGAGTGATGTGAAATACAAGAGACTAAAGACCGAAATTCCAAAGACAGCATGAGAAAAAAAAAACCTTAATAAAAGCACAAATAGATAAAGCAACAGACAAGATTCTAAAAATAAGAAGAAAAAAGAATAAAGCCCCAAAGCAAAATAAGGAAGATTCACAAATACTATCATAAGGAAAGTGAAGAAATAATGCCTGGAGGATGAAAGGGGGGACTGGCAGGTAAGAAATGAAGGGCAGCAGCATTGAACACATAAATTCTATGTGAGCTCAAGTGACGACCTTAAAGACGGGGCACACAGAAATCACTTAAGGATCATAGGTCCCCAGAAGAACGCAACTGGCCAAAAGAAAGAACTTCCTATATGAAAGAAAGACAAATTGAATAACACGGTATTATTATGTTGTTATTAAGAAATCAGAAAAGGAAACAAGATGATATCTTCCCAAGAATCAATGCAGTTCATGCAGTAAATCAAAATGGGGCCTAATCATCAATGAAAGACAGGTGGATAGACGCTCAACAAAAATATTCATTTAAGACGTTACTGAGAGAGAAAAAAGCAAATAGATTTGACCAGCAAATATCCTAAATCTAAGCACAAGAAAGGCAGATAACTACAATTACCAAGAAAAGAATGAGTAACAAAAAGAATTATCTCAAATTTATAGATTATTGATTTATTTTTAAAAGAAGCTAGGGAGGAAGAAAGAAAGAGCATTGAGAGGTAAAAAGGAGCTGAAGATTTCAAGAAAACTTAACTTAGGGGAAGCAAAATTGGAAGAGTTGAATTGAGCCACTAGGAACTAATCCCCTGACCTCCCCCCAAGCCAAATGAAACATAATCTCTTCTGTAAGAGGGAACAGGAGAGTAGGAGGAGAATCAGTGATATATTCATACAAAGTTTGTGGTTGAATAATGAAGGAATGATGGTTTTTACTATCTGTTAGCAAGGAAGAGGACTACAGATGAAATGAAGGGTATGGCAAAGGGACTGGATATAGGAGAATGTAACCCCACTCAGGTGGTATTGAAGAGCATTTTTATAGGTGATGGAAGTGTGGGCTTACAGTGGGAATGGGAGCAGTTGAAAAGAGTATTGGGAGAAAACCTGTATATTGGAAGTCCATCTGCTCCAAGAGATTGTTGTGCCTTTGTAGGAATTATTCTACTCCAGGAAAAGGAATGTGTGACTTTCTAAATAGAACTGGGGTAGGGACAATATGGAGCCAAAGAAGGTATGGCCTTGAGGATAGAAACCGATCATAAAGAAGAGCCTGGACTTTGTAATTGAAAGTATGAGGTAACTTCTACCATACATTAATGCTTTACTTCACAAATTATTCTCAAAAATTATGAAAGAATACATTCTACCACACTCCTTTTATGAGACAAATATATTCCTAATGCATAATATAGGGAAGAATAAAGCAAAGAAACTATAAATCAATATCATTAATAAATAGGAATTCAAAAACTTTAAAATTCCAGAAAAAAGACTACAGCAACATATCAAAAAATGTTTATTATCATTAAGTTGAATTTATATTAGGGATGCAAGGTGAGTTCAACTTTGAGAAGATTATCTTTTTATATTTTATATTTATATCTATTATATTGTATAATAAATTCCATTTTAAAAACATTTAGAAGCACATGATAATGCATTTAAAAACTGGACAAAATACAACATTCTTTATATTTAAAACACTACAAAGCATAAACATAGAAGGAATTTTTCAAAAATGATGAAAAGTACCAGTCTAAAATAAAAAATTTGTATTATATGCAATTGGGAAATCCTAGAAACTTTCTGAACAAATACAAGAATGGATATCTCCTTTCCAAACTATTATTTGACAGTTCTAGAAATGCTGAAAACAGCAATAAGAGAAATAAAAATATAAAACTATCCCTATTTCACTATTATATGATTTTTTAAACATAGAAAACTCTTGTGAATCAGCAAAAAGTTGAAGTACAAAGATGTAAAAAAAAAAATTCACTAAAAATAACAGCATTTCTTTATATCAAAGAAAAATCCCAAGAGGAAATAATAGAAAAGGAGATTCTATTCAAAATAACTTCAAAAATGTGTTATGCATGACTATACATGTATAACTTATGTCAAATTGCTTTCATTCTCAATGAAGGTGAGGAAGGGAGAGAGTGTGGAACTCAAAATTTGGGGGGAAAAAGAATGTTAAAATTGCTGTTACATGTAATTGGGAAGAAAAAAATAAAATAGCAATTTTTTTAAAACTTCAAAATTCATAAAGTAGCTTAGCATTAATCTATCAAGGCACACTCAATATATTCTTTAAAGAATTAATTAACAACTTAAATAATTGGATGGATATTCAGTGGTCATGGGGGAGGGCATACCAATATGATTTTTCAAATGAATTGCTTTATAGTATAATTTGAGATCTAAAAGTACTATTCTGCCCTTGTTCCTAATTTTAAAAAATTTCCTTTGAGATTCCAGGTTTTTTGTTTCTCTAAATACCTTCTATTATTACTTGAATTACTTGAATAAAAATTCTCAATTTACCAAGAACTGCTTGGAAAACTAGAAAATGGTTTGGCAGAAATTAGGTTTAGACTACCATATATAATCTCAAAATGGATACATGTCCTAAATATCAAAAAGTTAGGAAAAACCCAGTTATCTTTCATAGCTATAGCTGAGGGGAAAATTCTTAACCAAACAAGGAATAGAGATGATCATTTAAAAAAAAAAACAGATAAATTCAATTACAGGATTAAAAAGGAAGTAGTCAATTGGAAACAAATAATTGTATCAAATATTTTAAGTGTCTGATACATAAGATATAGAAGGAACTAATATACTTCCAGGCAACTAAATGGTCTCACAAATATATAAGATAAAAATTCATTACCTAACGGATAAGAAGTCATAGAATATGAAAAAACGCTTTCAAAAGAAAAATTGGAAACTATTTTAAACAACCACGAGAAACGCTGCTCCAAATTATGATTAATATGAAAAATTCCAGGGTGGGGATAGATACTAATCTCGCTGTTATGATTTTACAGATGAGGAAACCAGGTAAATAGAAATTAAGTCATTTGCCCAGGTTCGCATAGACGAGGTGTAAGGTGGCACTTGAACTCAGGTTTTCCTGACTTCAGGTTTAGCACTCATGATTAACACTAGCAATACGGGGCACATCAATAGATGTACAGCTGACGGATCTGCTTAGTTTTTCAAGGTATCTTTACGTTCTAATCCTCACAGTGGAAGGACCAATCTACTTGCATAGAAGGCACCTTAGAAGTCATTGGGTCTAATTTTACATAGGAAGAAATTAAAGAAGGCCAGAGGAGAGAAGTGACTACTACATAGTTAAGAGGTTGCAGATGAGAAATTCATAACCAGGGTTCTTTCCACTACAGCTGGATTTTTCCTTTTTATTCATGGAACTAACCATACTTTTCCTTCAGTTGACTGAATCTAATGATTATTTGTTTGTCATGTGCATACAACTCGAGAAAGTAGGGCATATAAAACACACCAGAAACGCAATGACCAAGGATGTCTTTCCTCTGGTGTGCCAAGAGCTCGTGTGCTTTTTTTCTCAGATTGCTTCCAGTATTTAGTTTGCCTTACAGGAAAAAGTACATGAGAAAAAAATTAAAATATTCCCATAGCTTCCCAGAAGTGGAGAAAAATCTACATTTTATCTAATTATTTTTCTAATGGAAAATGTTCCAGGTCTAGAATTGCTATCCTATATAAAATGAGTCCTTAAGGAATTGAGTTATGTTGAATCATGCTTGACTGTAGTATGAATTCTCTCTCACTTTTCTTCTTTGATTTCAGAAGATACTCAGCAGTAGTATTTAAAAGATTCAAGCCTCTATCTCCAACAAACTATCTCAATACTTTGCCAGTAAAAGCACATACAAGCTAAAAATACAGACTCAATATTTCCTACATTATCTGTTTGACCTACTGTATGTAGAAAAGAGCAACATTTCAGTGGCACACATACTAACATGACAGGACGGTTTATTAACTCTCCTTGATTTCCTCTGCTGTGAAAAGCCTCAGTGGTCAGACATCTGAAAATTGGCCAACATGGAGAGTTACAACAAGAAGATTGTAGATATAGAGCTGAAATGAATCTCATGGGTCATCTGGTCTAGTCTCCTCATTTTACAAATGAGGAATTGGGTCTCTTGGAAATGAAATGACTTGCTCTAGTTCTTTCAGGAAAAGAAACCCTCAAATCCAGGTCCTCCGACTCCAAATTCCCTCTTGTACCACGCTTTCTCCGTTTCTGATGATACCTTAGAAAACAGAAACCCTTAATTGTGGACAGTATTACAAGCAGCCATGTTTTGTTAACTAAAAACATGGTTTTGATATTCCCTTTGGCACAATTCCCTTGATATAAGTGGTAGAATTTAATGACATGTGATTACTAATCCATTAGGTGAAAATGGTGTGTGAAAATGGAGTACTTGAAGGGAAAAGGCAAAATTTGTGACCCTGTTGTATTCACATGTGCTATTAACTTCAGCTTCCTGCTAAAATGT
Organism: Pseudochirops cupreus; assembly: GCA_028627135.1. Lineage (NCBI taxonomy): Eukaryota > Metazoa > Chordata > Mammalia > Diprotodontia > Pseudocheiridae > Pseudochirops > Pseudochirops cupreus. Next base: position 509,169,418 of record CM053582.1, read on the forward strand.
AGTTTTGGGGGGTGGGTAAATTAGTTGTTACAGGCTATGACAGGCAGTTGTATTTTGCAAATCTGAAGATAATTGGCCTCTCAAATAATTACTCCCATTTGGAGTGCTGCTTTAAGTGGATAGAGCAAGTTAACGTTTCTCTGTTGGATTGGGAAATTTAGTCCCATCCATGGTCACACAGCCCATCTATATCAGATCACAGATTTGAACTCACTTCTTTGAACTCCCCAGCACTATTTCCATTAAGCCATAGCTGCATAACAGAAGGAACAATGCCTCCTTCTCTACTAACAGCTTAAAAATCTCACACCTGTTGGAGTAAACATGTATTGAGAAGGGCATAAAGATGAAAGAATTACAAAGTGGAAAAAAAAGGGGATTCAGGGTATACACTCATGGGATCCTAGATTTAACCCTGGAAGGGACCTTAAAAGTGACCTTGTCCAACTCCCTTATTCTACAGATGAAGAAATGAGACCCTGATTGGTTAAGCAACTTGGCACTCTGCCAAGCCCACAATGCACTTCTTCCTCTTTTCCACATCCTGGAATCTCTGGTTTCCTCCTAGACATAGCTCAATCACCAACCCTTGAGGAAGGTTTTCCTTATTCCCTAGCTGTTAGCGCACTTTTCCCCAAAACTTCACTGTATTCCTTTAGTATATATTATGTATAGGCTTATGCGTGATTATTGTCTTCTCCATTAAAAGGTAAGCTGCCTGAGGGCAAGGACTTTTGTCTTTGTGGCACAGTATATGATGTATCTTAAGCATTATTTAAAATATTGATTTATAGCAAAATAATAACTAGCATTTATAAGGCATTTTAAGTATTGCAAATGCTTTACAAAATTATCTCATTTTTGTCCTCACAACAACCCTGGGAGTTAGGTGCTATTGTTATCCTGATCTTACATTAGAGATGAGTGACCTATGGCAGACAAAAATCAAGTGATTTGCCCAGGGCCATACAACTAGTAAGCACCTAAAGGCAGATTTGAACTCAGGTCTTTCTGATTCCAGACCTTGTACTCTATCCACTGTACTACTGATAAGTATATAGTATAAATAGTAAATTCAGAACCTGAACCCAGATACTCAGAGTACAAATACTCTGTATTTGTGGAATTATTAGTGGAAAGTACTCTTTCCACTTTATTATGCTGCTTTTTACCCACAGAATACCTATTAAAGGGGCAACTAGATGACCCATTGGATACAGCATCAGGCCTAGAGTCAGAAAAACCTGAGTTCAAATCTAGCCTCAATCACTTACTAGCTGTGTGTGACCTTGGGCAAGTCACTCAACCCTGTTTGCCTTCATTTCTTCATCTGTAAAATAACCCAGAGGAGGAAATGTCAAGCCACTTCCAAACGTTTCCCAAGAAAACCCCAAATGGCGCCTCAAAGAAACGGACACAACTGAAAAGACTAAACAATAACATTCCTATTAAGAATTCCCATTTCATTTCTTCTACCCTCAGAGACCTAGTTTGCGTAAGTCAGAGAGCGTAAGAGTTTCACGTTGCAATAAAGATGAGTCTGGTAGATGAGGTGCCGTCTCTGGCACCTGAGAAATGTGCCAGAAAGCCTCATCAGGGATGCCCAGCTGATGCCTATTCTCCAAGGGAGGACTGGCTGAGAGAGCTTTCCTATCCAGGTTCTGTATTCTCATGTTAAATTTCTCATTAAGTGACTAGTATCCTATCTATAGAACCATATCTAAAACGTATTTAAGAAAACATTGTTTATTGTGCATTTCCCCATTCCTTCACCTAAAGGAATTTAATGTATCTCAAGACAGGTGACTACTTACTATGCACACCCTCACCACCTCATAGAATTTAACTGATTATCCAAGAGAATTACATATTTCTGACACCCAAAGTTTGCATTCCACATGACTGTGAATTGACATATTAATTTATACAGACTCTGATTTCTTTTCCCTTCATGAAATATTCAGTTATATTTTAAACATTCTTGTATCTTTGATATTACTCTCAGGCCTTCTCTGGTCTGAGTCTGATAATTCTACATACAAACTTGAATAATATATTAAACTACCCAGAGGGTTCGCAACACATTTTGTTGTTGTTGTTGTTAAAAGGGGTCCAGAGAACAAAAATGTTGTTCTTGATTTTGCAGCTGTTTGATTTTACAGACTTAAAGTATACTAAGGGTTCTAGTTTGGACTTCCATCAGGTCAGACCTATTTTAAACTTTGCCAGGAAAAGAGATGCTGAAATGAAAGAGCAGCATATTAACACCATCACCTACAATGTGTTAAATGGGAGGGGAAAAAAAACCTCAACTCATTATAATTCAACAAACATGTCTTACATACCTACTATGTGTCAGGAGCTGGGAGCACAAAGGCAGAAACAAAAAAGCTCTGTGTCTTCAAGGAATTTATTGAGCTTGGCAGAGACATATAGGACCCAGAGAACAAGTAGCAGAGAGGCTGGCAGAACTAAGATTATTAGTGTATGCTTTTTCTCTTCTATGGCACTTTGGAAATATCTTTAGCACTGGTTGTCCTCTTTTTTCTCTACTATTTACATCTTATTTTAACCCACCTCCTCTATTAACTATGAAGTCATACCCATGCAAACTGGGGAAATGGCCGAATCTTCTCTTCATTCTTCAGCAATCACTTCTTTCAGGGCTTCCCTTACCCTTTTTTGATACTCTCTCATCTTTTTAAGCACCTAATGCCCAGGCTAGAGAATAACCAAAGTTCCCAACGTCCTCTCTGCCATAAAAATTTATTTATTCACACATCACAAAGTATCAGAATTGGAAAGGACCTCCGAATCCATCTAGTGACTTTAATCCAAGCTGTACTCAATCAAAAGTCTCCTCTAAAGCCCTCATGACAAGTAGTAACATGTCCTCTGCTTGACAGTATCCAGGACAGTTTTCATTGCACTACTTTCCAAAGTGGTCTATTCTACTTTGGGATAGGTCAACTTACCAACATTTTCCTTACATAGGAAATCTGAAATCTCCCTCTCTCTGACTGACATTCATTGAAGCTAGTTTGTCTTCTGTGGCCAAGTAGGACAAATGTCTAATCCCTCAAATACTTTGAGACAGGTATGACATTGACTTCTAAGCTCAGTATCATCAGCTCCTTCTAGCAATATTCACATTACCTGAGTCCCCTCACCATTTTGATTCATTTTGCCAATATCCTTCTTAAATGTGACATCCTGAAATAAACTCAATATACTCCAGAAGAGTGGTCTGGCCAAGACAGGAAACAGCAGAATTACTTCCATCATTCTGAATTCTTTTAAAATGCCTGAATTTCCATTGGCTTTTTGTTTGCCTTATCATACGGATAATGATTCATATTGCACTTTGCAGTCCACTAAAATTCCCATATCTTCTTTTTTTAAGCCAAAGTCAAAATAGGAACATGATTTAGTCATAAAGGATGATACCATAAGCAAAATAGGAGAGCAAAGAATAGTTTACCTGTCAGATCTATGGAGAAGGTAAGAATTTATTTCTTACAAGAGATAGAAAACATTGCAAAATGCAAAATGGATAATTTTGATTTCATTAAATTAAAAAGGTTTTGTACAAACAAGATTAGGAGAAAATCAGAAAGATGGGAAACATCTAAATCACTATTGATTAGAGAAATGCAAATTTAAACAATTCTGAAGTACCACCTCACACCCATCAGGTTAGCTAATATGACAGAAAAAGAAAATGATAAATGTAGGTGTAGGAAAATTGGGACACTAGCGTATTATTGAGTTATGAACTGATCCAACCATTCTGGGGGGCAATTTGGAACTATGCCCAAAGGACAACAAAACTATCTATATCCTTTGATCCAGCAATACCACTACTAGGTCTGTATCCCAAAGAGATCATTAAAAAGGGGAAAGGACCCATATGCACAAAAATATTTAAAATTAGCAGTTATTTTTGTAGTGGCAGAGAAGTGCAAATTAAAGTAATTCCCATCAGTTGGAAAATGACTGAACAAGTTGTGGTATATGAATGTAATGGAATACTATTGTGCTATAAGAAATGATGAGCAGGTGGGTTTCAGAAAAACCTGGACTTACATTAACTGATGTCAAGTGAAGTGAGCAGAACCAAAACAACATTGTACACGGTAAAAGCAATATTGTGAGATCAACAACTATGATTGATTTAGCTCTTCTCAGTAATACAATGATCAAAGACAATTCCAAAAGACTCATGACGGAAAATGCTGTCCACATCCAGAGAAAAAACTATGGAGTCTGAATACAGGTTGAAGCATACTATGTTCACTTTTTTTTTGTTTTTTGTGGCTTTTCCCTTTTGTTCTGTTTCTTCTTTCACAACATGAGTAATGTGGCACTATATTTACATGATTGCACATGTATAGCCTATATCAGATTGCCTGTCATCTTGGAAAGGGGGAATGGGAGAGAGAAAAAATTTGGAACTCAAAATCTTATTTTAAAAAAATGAATGTTGAAAACTATCATTACATGTAACAGGAAAAAAAATGAAATACTATTTTAAAAAATTTAACTATCCACATAATTGTATTATCATCTAGCTAACCTCTCCATTATATCTACATAGACATAATCAAAGACTTTGGCATTTGGATTCATTGCTGAAGGCCAGGTACAATGGAGTTGCATAAAATTCATATTTAACTTTCATCAATTCAAATGTATGTACTCAGCAAAAATCAGAGACAGAAACGGAGAGATAGAGATAAACACCACAACACACAACAGCCAGAAAGAAATAGAGAAGAGGGTGGAAGAAAAAAGGGGAAAGAAAGAAAGAAAGAAAGAAAGAAAGAAAGAAAGAAAGAAAGAAAGAAAGAAAGGAGGAGGGAGGAAGAAGGGAGGGGAAGAGAGACAAAGTGAAACAGAGAGAGAAAGACAAAAATTAGAAAGGGAAGGCGGAAGAGAAACAAACGGGGAGAGAGACAAAAAGAAGGGAAGGAGAGACAGAGAGCACAATTTATATGGCATAGGTAATTTTAGCAACTGTTCATTGAGCATGTGTCCAGGAGTGAGCATAAGATGTGACCCATGAATCTCCTCTGTCCTTGACTGTCCTGTGCCTCTCTTTGCTGAGTGTGGTTCTAAAACCTCCTTTTCATGCTATCCACAGTCTATTCATTTCACTTAAGATGGGAAAGCTAAAAAGGGGCAGCCTGAGTTGTTCTTCCTAGCATTTCTGGACTGCTGTAAGGGCTCTATTGGGTTGCCTTTGAAATCCTTGTGTCCTGTTTTACCTCATAATGAGGCAAGAAGAAAGAGTTAGGTGGAGCATGGTAACCCTTTAGTCACACTTGAAGTCCTTTTAAAAGTATTTTTCTAATCAATATTATTAATATTAATTAATTATATCATTAATATTAATTATTAATAATTTTTCTAATCTATATTTTTCCTGCCAACTAAGTTTTTACCTGTTTTTGTTTTGGTTATGTCTTGGTCCCAACCTTTCATATGAACCATAATTTAGCAGGCTATGGTGAAAGATGAAATGTATACTCAATCAACCATCTCATATCCAAATACTTTTTCATGTAGATGTCCTTCTTTTAAAGACACGCTGACCTTTTTCCACTACAAATACTTAAAGATACTGTAATGTATTTATGGGTAATTTAAGGGACTTTCCAGGGTAATTCTGACCATGCTCATTGTTACCTTATATACTGACTTTGAAACAACCCAGCATGAGATGCATCTCCCGTGGATATTATGACTACAACATTCTCCTAATACATTTCTTTAAAAATGAAATTATGCTAATCTGGCATGAATTGATATTGATGAAACTATACTGGTTCTTCAACATTACTGTTTTTCCTTTTAAAATACTCACAATTCAAACTTTGAAATTACATTTTAAGACAATAACAACAAATAATGGAAAGAGAAGTCTGATTAATCTGGATATCAATCTGCCAAAGTACACAAAAGATACACAGAATTAATTATAAGCATTCTGTAAAGATATAAAGAGCAATTTTAATAGTTGGAAGAATATTCAATGCTCATGGATGGGCCATGTCAATATGACATATAAATAATGACAGTATTACCAGGGTTAATTTATACCTTAATCCTTTACCAATGAAATTGTCAAATAGATACTTTGTAGAACTTGGTAAAATAATTTTATAAAACATTTTCTTGGAAAAACAAAATATTTAGAATATCAAGAGAAATGATGAAAAGAGGTAAGGTTAAATGTGTATTAGCAATTCCAGACCCCATACTATATAATAAAGCAGAATTTATCAAAGCCAAATGGTGTTGTCTGAAAAATAGAGAGGCAAAACAATGAGACAGACTCTACACAGGGGAAAACAAGAAACAATGGAACTCAATAACCCAATGTCAAGTGGAAAACACAAATTACTTAGGGAAGAATTCCCCATTTGATAACAGCATCTGGAAAAACTGAAAAGCAGTCTGGTAGAAATTAGGCCTAGACCAACACTTTATACCATATTCCACAATACATTCTAAATACATATGAAACCTTAATATTAATGATCATATAATTTTTTTTAAATGGAAGGCAAGAAAATTATATACCTCTTACAGCTATTAACCAAACAAGGGATAGAGGAAATTACAAAAGCTAAAATAGTTAACTCTGATTACATGAAACTGAAAAACTCCTGCACAGACAAAATTAATTCACCTAGGATAATAAAAGAAGTAATGAGGAAAAAAAAAAACTTTGCAAAAAATTTCAAAAGTAGAATGGCAAAAAATTATTAATAACCATGTGAAAGAGTGTTCCAAATCGCCAATAAAGGAAATTCAAATCAAAACAACTCTGAGGTTTCACCTCGTACCCTGAAAATAGGCAAAGATAGAATGAGTCAAAATGGGTGAGGTTATCAGAAGATAGGTATTGTTGTTGATGGAACTATGAATTGGTACAACCATTTTGGAAAGCAATTTGAAATTATGCAAATAAAGTAACTAAAATGTCCATACCCTTCGATCCAAAAAATTCCATTACTGGGCATATATCCCAAGGAGGCCATTAATAAGAAGCACATCTCCATACATACCAAAGTTTTCATAACAATTTTTGTGCTAATAAAGAATTGGAAACCATGTAGATGACCATTGATTTGGGTGTGGATAAACAAATTGTGGTATATGGACATAGTGGAATATTAATTTACTCTAAGAAGTGATGAATGTGATGACTATAGGGAAGCATGGAAGATATACATGAACTGATACAGAGTAAAAAAAGTAGAGCCAAGAAAATAACTATAACAATGTTGCAAAATTATGAATAACAAGCATGGCTCAAAAGAAGAGATATAAGAAGACATTGCCACCCCAATCTCTTCCAGAGGCAGAAGGTCTATAAGTGTTGCAAATTGTATACATATTTTAGACTTCTTTTGATATGTTTATCATTTATCATTTCCTCTTTTTTCTATTTTTGTCTTTAAAAAATACTATTTGTTACATGGGATGGCTCTCAGAGAAAGGGAGGGAAAGATATATTGGAGAAAACTATAGTGATGTAAAAGAACAAAAACTTATTTGAAAAAGAAAAAAAAATTCATTCTAGAATTTATCCAGAAATGGAAGCCATGTTTAGTGGCTTATAGTTTACAGATTCTTGTACTTCATTTACACGAATATATATATACACACACATACATACATATGTATGTATAAGGGAGAAATAACTATCCAAAATTTACAATTTTATCTACCTGGACTAGGCAAAAGGTGGAGACAATTTATTCTTCCTCCTGTCATTTTCAGTTCCCCAATTACCTCTCAGTGTAAATACGTTCCTTTGTTATGCGATTCAAGAATCTCTTTATCATACCCACAGACAGTGGATTCATTCTTGGATTAATTGATTTAATTAAGACTTGGATTAATGGATTTAATTAAAAGGACTGCCTTAGCAGGACTTCCAAGCTTTCCTGGTCATCAGAAAGGTCCCTAATGTCTTGCTTTTGACTTCTCTATATCATGTTTTTAACCTCAAAATGAAGCAGGAAGAAGAAATCCTTGTGTGGTGGTGTTATCACTCTCTGATATAATGAATTCTACTTATGTGTGAAGCACTTTCAAAACTATAATTTCCCTTAATCATGAATTTTTCTTTCCAGTGAAGTCTTTACCTGATTGTTGCTGTTGTTGGTTTCACTTTGTTCCTGCCATTCTCCTGATCTGGCAGTAGCTTGGTTAGGAGGAGTGAAATTTAAAATTTGCATTCAGCTATTTTGATAGAAACTATCCTAGATCAATCAATAAGTATTTATTAAGTACCTGCTCTATGCTTAGCTTTGTGCTAAGTGATATAAAAATAAAAAAGAGGCAAAAGACAGTCCCTAACCTCAAGGAGCTCACAATCTAATCAGGGATTAAATACAAAGCAAGCTATATCCAGCATAAACAGGAAATAAAGAAGGGCTGGGGAAGATTCATTTTCCCTGGACATAGACTCCCTTCTTTTAAAGACTCTAACCCTTTCCAGCTACAGCTCCTTAAAGGTACAGTACTATATCTTACCTCTCTTACAAACCTCTTCATTTGTCTAGGATTTCAACTGTCTCAACAATTCTTGTCCTTTTTTTCTCAATAAGATCATTACCCTTAGTAGAAAATTCTTTCAAAGCCTGCTCTTTGGTAAGGAATAATAAGTGATTATGAGTCATGCCCATTTTATAAACTAATTTCTTCTAATAAATTCCCCTAATCAGGTAAAAGAATGAATCATAGAATGTTAAAGCTGGAATGGGCCTCAGAGATTATTTTCAATTTTTAGTCTTAAGGCAGTATTTTAAATTTTTCCCTACTTATACAGAAGAGGAAATTGAGTACAAAGCAGGGAAGAGACTTACCTAAGGTCCCATAGCTCTTCAAGACTCTTTCCCCCAGGCCAAGGTGTATTTCTGGTCCCCTTTCCTGGACACCTGCCTTCTCCCACCCACTCTCTTCTCTTTTGTATAACACTTAATTTTCTGTGATTAAGCAGAAAATAAAACTCAAGTCCTTGACTCCCAATCCAATAATTTTATGCTATGCTACATTGTGCTCCCAGAAAAAAAATAAAAATGTGTTGTAGAGGGAAAAATGCTAGATTTGAAATTAAGGAACTTTGTTTCAAATCTCAGGCCTACCACTTTCTACCTGTGTCACCTTAAATCACTTAACTTTGGACCTATTCTGACCTTGTCCCTCAATTTTCTCATCTGTAAAATAAGGGGTAAGATTAGATCATCTCTCTAGGGTCTTTTTCAGCTTGAACATTCTCTGATCCCATAGGTAGTGCCATAGGAAGCTGAAATGATCAGATTGATTTTGCAACTTTTAAAAATTGATTTTGTCCTATTACTACCTGAGTCATGTTTCTTTGTCTCTGAATTTAGTTCAGAAATTCAGCTGGCCTGTAATGAGTTAAGTTTAGAAATCCAGTCCTCCTGTTAACCACTATTCTATCCTTGCCTCAAGGAATTCTATTATCCTTGAGGGATGTGAGTGGAGACCAGGGAATCTGGTCTAGTATCTTTATGTCACCAAGCTATCCTTCAAGTATGTCTGGTGTGCCATCCAAAAAAGTCTGGTCCACTAGCTCTAACTTTGCGGGTAGACTCAAACGATAAACATTTCTTAGTCACAAAAGGGAAGGAGGGAGCTGTTGCTAGCCCCTCACTCCCAATATCCAAACAATCATATTGTGCCCTATGCCCCAGCTCTTTAACCCTCCATGATGTCAAGCTCTTTTCACCAATCATAACCTGTTCCCCACCTATGAAATCCTGATTTGTTCTGTGTTCCCCTAAAACTATAAAAGAGAGTATCCCTTCATTCAGGGTCTTAGCTTTGCTAAGGAAGCTGAGATTTTATTTATTGGTAAATTCTCACTTTACTAATAAATTGATCATGCTTGGAACTTTGGGCCTCAGTCTACCTTTATTTTAACTGTTATAGAGCAATGGTAATGACAGGGGTTTTAGGTACCACATAGGAGAAAAGCGGAAGCATTTTTGGTCTTTAGGTATATCACAAGCAGCCAGGTGCCACAGTGGATAGAGTGCTAGGGTTGGAGTCCGTTCAAATATGACCTCAGGCACTTGCTAGCTGATGATGTTGGGCAAGTCACTTAACCTGTGTTTGCCTCAGTTTCTACATCTATAAAATTAGGACAGTAACAGTAACCTCCCAGAGTTGTTGTGAGGATCAAATTAGGTAGTATTTGCAAAGTGCTTAGCACAACACCTGATACATATTGGGTGCTTAATTAATGGAAATCTGTTCCCTTTCCTTATTCAACTTCTTAATTTGCCCCTCCTCACAAAAGGCTAGCCTTCAAATTTAGAATTTGAAAGAAGAAATCAAGAGACTCAGGTTTGGGGCCTGGCTCCACCACCAAATCATTATGTGAACCTGGACAAATCCTCATTCAGGGGGAAGGCATTGAACTTGCTGCCTTCTAAAGTCCCTTTCTCTGCTAACTAACATTCTAGTTCTCCTTTTCCCATTCAGCCTTGAATGTTACCCCTATCACCCCAACTTCAGATCAACAGACCCACAGTTCAAGTAATAACCTGGTGACTCAAAGGAAAAAGTGGTTGTATTACCTCCCTCGTATCTCCACAGTGCTGAAACCCTCCCTGTGCAAATGTGTATATGTCCATGCGTGTGAGCACATACAGGGTATGGATAGGCATGAGGTATCAAAGGAAGAAAACACTTTGGCAGCCGCAGGAAACAAATAGCCCTGCACATCTGTGGTTTCGTCACACTATCCCATCACTATCCCATCACACCAGGTTATCTAGAAATGGCAAGCAGAGAATAATCAAAGTAAAGCATAATTGGATTGTGAACACAGAGTGGTCATAAAAGGCTTGGATAGCTCAGTGCAGTTCAATGGCAAACATGTCAACATTAGGAAGCCTCTTCACTCTTACCTTTCTCATTCTGGCATGCCTGGCAGAAAAGGACTTGTGGGGACCTAAAGGTATGGAAAAGCAGTAACAACACTCCCATGTCTCCCATTTGTATCTCCACACATCCCCTTCTTACCCTTGGACATTTCTTTTTAATGGGAGCTGTTATATCCATTTATGTCAGGAAAAGCATTTTGTAGAGAGAAACAAACTGCCCTTCGTGTCTGTTGCTGACTCCTCCACTTAGTGTCATGAAGGGTTGATTGCTCTTAACAGTCTGTGACTGCTTAGGTTTATTATTACAGATGGAACCTTGAAGGATGTAAATCAATTGCACTGGATATAAAAACCTCTCTTGGAGATTCTGGAGAAGTGAAGATGGTTTGCTTGATACCATACCCATCAATAGATTTCTGAATTCAGAACAGAGTAGACAGTTCATCCCTTGGTGGAGCAGCTATAGGTCTCAGAGCAGAAAAATATCTACCCTTGGGAGAAAATGAGGTTGGCTTGAATTTACAAGTTGTGAAAAATTCTGATCTTTTATCTTATTATTGATTTACTCGTTGCTCCAATGGCTATGAATTTGAGTTACCTAATTTTGGTATTGCTGCTTTTCCCCTGAGAAGAGCTATTGTACCCAGGTTCTTATCCTTTATCCTTAGACTTGGTAGGTTTTTTCTGAGTTTTTTGCTTACTGTATGCCAAACACTGAGCTAAATTCTGGGCACACAAATATAAGCAAGCATGACAGTCCCTACCCTTCTAGTAGCTTATACTCTTAAACACATGTGTGTACATATATGTATACATGTATATGCACACACCTGTGTACATATGTATATACACGCATATACACATATGCACATATACACATACGCATGCATGCATGCATATAATGAACCAACACATTTGAAGGAACAAGATTTGAAGGGTGGGGGCAGGGTTATGGCAGAGGGCAGTATGACTTAGAGGTGGCCAGGGAAGTGGTATTGTGGACCCTGGACCAGGGTAAGAGGAGGTAAAGCCTCCCTAATCAAAGCCACTGTCCCAGGCTGAACAGACCATCCAATACTCATAGGAGAAAGAAGAGTATGTCAGAACGGCATGTCATAGAAAAGGCTGTGAAGCTCTCATCCTTTGGCATAGATGTCTATTATGAAAGTCCTTTCAGCTTCATCACAAAATGTATAAAGCCTTACATGTCTTATATAACATCCTATATTCTTTGTAGACACTATGAATATCATTTTTATAAGTATTGTCTATAGATTAAGAATCTATACCAATCCTGTTACATGAGGCCATCTTGAATCTTATCCTCTGGAGAGCAGAGACTTATTCTGAACTGCACCATAGGCACTTGACACATGAATTAAGTGCTGGTTTGCAGTAAAGTATAAAAGACTATGTACATGGTGCTTTGCATAGGGTAATATGAATTAATACAGTGACAGGGATACAACAGGAACTCAACAGATGTTCAGAAAAGAAATAATTGACCAAAAAAAACAAGTCTAACTTAGCAAGGACTTTTTTCCTTCCACTTTTGGATATTATGTCAAAGTTTGGTTATCTGAAGGGCAGGGCAGATAATGAGATGAAATTTTAGGATTGTTACTGGAGAACTTGATCAAGAACTTAATCTAAAGTGAATTTCAGTCCCTTCTGTTCCACTTAGGCAGGGAATGGAAATGATTAGAGTCACATCCCCCAGCCCCTCATTGGAACAGGCCCACCTCTCATTATAATATTAATTCTTCTCATTGTTACCCAATCAGAGTTGATTGCCACCCTCAGGAACACCCACTCTTCCAAAGGCATATAAGCATTGAGTGGGCTCCATGAGGAGTCTTTGGCATTCAAGATTCCACTGACTCCTTTTATTCATTATCTGTTAGCATGATTAATAAAATGTTTAATTGCCCAGAAATTATATCTCTCATACTTTTTATACATCACATAATTTTCCCTTTTTGTTTTACAGAAAGTAAAATATTGTGGGAGCCACCTTTTTAATTCTTGCGCGTCCTTTTGCAACCCAAACTATCCTGAAAACTATCTGAGAGATTAGAAGTGGCTAAAAATTCCTGGATCAGTCTGATCATTGATGACCTACAATAAGTAAAACCTTGGTCATCTGATATCATTACCCCTGAATAACCTGATATATTCATCAGCTTGAGCTACAGTCTAGCAATCCAGGCTGATAACTATATTAGCATCTATGCCACCTCTCTGGCATGAGTTTTATTTTTACAACAGAATCATATCATAGATGTATTTAACACACACAATTTCAATTATATATGTCTGGCAAAAGCAGAAAGGGAGGAGGGAAAACAGAAACAGAGAGGTCATGAGAGAGCTAAAGACAAAGCAAGAACAATTTAACTGCTTCAGGCAGTTAACACCCTTTTCAGTGAACAAATACTCCAGAGTAGGTATGAGATGGGAGATAAAAACGAGCTGTTACTTCCACTGCTCTCAGTTGCTCCTTTTCTTCTCAATCTTATTGTACTGACTGTGCTTCTAAATTCTTATCATTACCACTGATGTTCTATTCATTCTCCTCAGGTTAGCAACATTAATCAAAGAGATACCTTTCCTAGTATTCCTAATCTGCTAAAAAGAGATTTCTGCTATCCTCCTTTTGACTTCCTATCTCCTCTCCTCTTATGATGATACAAGAAGAAGAAATCATTATGTGATGATGTGATTGTCTAATAAAAATTATACTTACGTATGAAACACTTTTGGGGCAGCTAGATAGAGTGCCAGGCCTGAAGTCAGCAAGAATCATCTTCTTGGTTCAAATCTGAGACCACCTAGCTATATGACCCTGGGTAAGTCACTTAACCCTGTTTGCCTCAGTTCCTCATCTGTAAAATGAGTTGGAGAAGGGAATGACAAATCACTCCAGGATCTTTGCCAAGAAAAGCCCAAATAGAGGTTGCAAAGAGTAGGACACAACTGAAATGATTTCACATATAAACATAAAATACTTTAAAGGGCTTATTTCCCCTGATTAATCATCCATTTTCTTGCCAGCTAAATCTTTGCTGGGCTTGCATAAAAGTCATTGTTTTTCCCTTTATCCTAATCAATATTCTCTCCTAATCAATAGCTTAGCTGGTTGTGGTAAAAATCTAAAAAAAATGTATTCCATTTTTTCCATGGGATCCCTATGCTTTTGATTTAAACTTCCTTTTAAGAAAAAGATCCTAGTCTGTTTTCAGTAACAACTATTTAAAATTATAGTACTGTTCGTACCTCTTGAGGTTAGAATAGCATAACCTGTTCCTGCTGAAGCTATACTGGCTTTTAGTGATTACTTTTTCCATTCCTAAATATTCACAAGCCTTCCCATTACCAGTAAGTTCTATAATTTTGCCAGGAATAGAAGTCAAACTCAGTGGCCTGTAATTTATAATCATCAATCTCTTCCTATTTTAAAATGGGACATTAGTCCTTCACCACTGCCTCAGGGCTTCTCTCCATCTCTAAAAGCTTCTAAAAATCACTGACAGCCCCACTAAGCAATCCCACCCCAAACCCTGGGCTGCAGTTCACCCAAACCTAGGAACTTGAACTCAGCAAGGACAAGCAGGGTATCTTTTACAAACTACTGCATTTATCAAAGGTTTCAACTCCCTGTTAACAATTTTTTGTCCTTTACTTCTTAATCTGAAAATAATTATCCTTGGCAGAAAATCCCTTCAGGGTCTAGTATTGGATACAGAATAATAAGTAAAAATGGGTGGTTATTCCAATTTGATGAGCTAATTTCTATCTCTGAGTTCCCCTATCCAGGAAAAAGGATGAATCATAAAATGATGAAGCTGGAAGAAATCTTGGAGATTTTCTAAAGTCTTAAGGCAACATTTGTGCCTTCTCTTCATTAAATAGATTCTGAAGTCCAGAAAGGCAAGAGCAAGACCTATAGGAGATTTCATTGGCATATGGAAGACCTGGATGGGGAGATACCTTTTAACCAATGCAGGTTGGCACCTGTTCCTAGTCACATAGCCAGGATATCAGAAATGGGATTTGAATTTATGTCTCCTTTACTCTGAGGCTAGATCTCTATCCACTATCCTCCCCTCCAAAAAATAAATAAATAAATATATATATATATATATGTATATATATATGTATATATATACATATATATATGTATATATATACATATATATATACATATATATATATGTATATATATACATATATATATATACATATATATATACATATATATATATATACATATATATATATATATATAGTTTAGTAGAAAGAGTGTTAGATTTGGAGTCGGGAAGCTTGAGTTCAATTCCCCGGTCTACTATTTTCTACCTGTGTAATTACTAGCAGAACACTTAACCCTAGCTCTATGGTGTCCTTTTATCTCAGTTTTCTCATCTGTAAAATGACAAGGTCAGATTTGCTTATCTCTGAGGTTGCTTCCAAATATAACAATATATGATCTTATAAGGCACAAGAAGGAC
Source organism: Pseudochirops cupreus (assembly GCA_028627135.1). Classification (NCBI taxonomy): domain Eukaryota; kingdom Metazoa; phylum Chordata; class Mammalia; order Diprotodontia; family Pseudocheiridae; genus Pseudochirops; species Pseudochirops cupreus. The sequence continues at coordinate 509,184,860 of CM053582.1, forward strand.
CTTAAGGAGCAATGATAATACTAAGAGATTTCAGATTCTAGATATGAAAGCATCCAGCCCTAGGTGCACCTGAGCTTATATACCACCCTGATCCAACCAGATAAAATAAACCAACCTTCCTTTCAATGGTGGAATGAATCATGATTCTGGCTGTCAGGAGACTTAGATTTTAATCTTGGCTCTGTCATCAAGTGATTGTCTGTGAATCTGGGCAAGTACCCACTCTGGGTCTCAGTTTCCTTATCTGAAAAATAAAGGTGTTAGAGTGGATGACTTCCAAAGTTACTTCCTCCTCTGATATTCTATTTCTCCTTTTCCCTCCAATCTTTGAATCCCATCCTTATCAATCCAACTTTTAGACAAACAGATTCCAGCTCAAGTAATAACCTGACCTGGCAAGTTTCTGCCCTATGGGGAGGAGGAGAGTGAGTGTACTCAATTTTTCATTGGGGTCATTTATTTTGGAAAGACCCAACATCTTTTAATCAAATGAAAATATTGAACCATATCAATGGAGGTTTATAAGCTATAACATTAGAAATACCATTCCCACCCATCAAAGTTATTATCCCTAAAACCTTGAGAGGGAGACATAATAGTCACACCACAAGGAGTTGGGTTTGGAAGAATCACCCCAGAGTTTATACTCTACAACCAATGGCCATGAATAACACTAGGCACATCTGCAATTTTCTCACATGTTCATATTACATAGTTTATCTAGAAATGTCAAGAAGAGAATAATCAAAGTAAGGCATAATGGGCATGACCCTCAAAGATTGTGAATATAGAGTGGTCATAAAAGGCTTGGATAGCTCTGTGCAGTTCAATGACAAACATGTCGACATTAGGAAACCCCTTCACTCTTACCATTCTCATTCTCGCATGCCTGGCAGAAAAGGACTTGGGGGAACCTAAAGGTATGAAAAAACAATAACATCACTCCCATGCCTCCCATTTGTGATGAACTGTACATTTTCCAAAACATTTCCACATATCCCCTTACTTGACACTTGGATGTTTTTTAAAAATGGAAACTGTTATCTTGATTTATGAAATAAGTTGTATTTTGTAGAGAGAAACAAACTACTCTCCCTGTTTGTTGCTGACTCATTCACTTAGTGGCATGAAGGGTTGGTTGCTCTTAAGAATCTGTGACTGCTTAGGCTTTTAATTACAGGTGGAATCACGAAAGAGGAGAAGGAAGATGTAAATCATTTGCACTAACTATAAAAGCACCTCTTCAAGATTCTAAAGAAATGAAGATAATTTGCTTGCTAACGTACCCATTAAAATCAGATTTTGGAAGGCCTGTGTTTACAATTTATGGATTCACCCTTCGATAAGGTGAGATTGACCTCAGAACAAAGAAAATAAGTTTGGGTTGAAATAGAGAGTTTTTAAAAATATAATCTAGAATCTTATTACTAATTTAACTGTCGCTTCCATGGCTATAAACTTGAGTTATCTAATTTTGGTATCGTTTGCTTTCCAGAGAAGCTACTGGGCCAAGATTCAAATCCTCCATCACTTGGTAGGTTTTATTGGGGTTTTTCCCTCCACAACGTTAGCCAGTAGTAGAATAGAGAGGATACTGGACTAGGAGTCAGGACACTTGGGTTTTAGTTTCTGCTTTGACACTAAAGGGCTTTATGACATAGACCAAGTCGCTTAACATCCCTCACCCTCAATTTCCTATCAAGTGAGCCCTGGCAAGTCACTTAACCTCTGCAAATGGGAGTGATGACAGCACCTATCTTTCAGGGTTATTATGAAGATAACATGAAATAATATTTATAAAGCACTTAACACAGTGGGAGGTACTATATAAATATAAGCTCTTCATTATTATTATTGTTATTAAGGCAAATCTAATTCAGCAAAGCTGACCTTTCATCTCTAACACTATAGTTAATGCCCTTTTGCCAGGATATTATTATGCCTGCTTTAAAGCTTTGTGCTTTAAAATGTGTTTCCTTCTTTACTTCCTAAAAGGAGAAGCCAATACACATAGAAAGTAAGAGTTAGAATAGGATGGAGATGAAGCGGAAGGCAGCATGCCTTGGAGACAGCCAAGGAAGTGGGATGGTGGACCAGGATGTGGATTAGATAAAGTGAAGGCTCTTCAATTGGAGCCCCAAATCCAGGCCAGTGTCCAGTTTGGGTAGAGGACAGGGAGGCCAGAACACAGGTGGCACATCTTAGAGATGTACAGGAAACTTTCTTTGGCATCTGATTTCTAAAGCAAAAATTCTTTCAGTGTCTCCTTAAGATGTGTAAGGACATACGTATGTTATGCATCATCTTACTCTTTGAAGACACTCTGAAGATAATTTTTTCCATAGATATATGGACCAAGAATCTGTACCAGTTCTCTAATATGGGGTCATCCTTGAGTTTTATTCTCTGGGGAACAGAGGCTTACTCTGTAGCACTTATTCTGTAGGTGCTTGGACCCCCAGCTAAGTGCTGATTCCCAATAAAACATTAAAGACCATAGCTATAGGACTTTATATATGATGATATATATCAAGGATATAGCAGGAACTGAAGAGAAGGCCTGAGAGTAAATAACTGACAGAAAAACCAACCTAACACCTCAATTTCTCAGAAATAACAGTTTTTCCCTTTCTATTTTTTAGACAGGAGAGTAATTTGCGGGGGCCACCTTGTCAATCCTAGTGGATCATTTACTAGCCCATATTATCCTGGGCATGATCCTATCTTTTTGAACTGCATCTGGGAAATTAAAGCGGCAAGAAGTTTCCAAATCAGCCTGGTCTTCTATGATTTCCAGTTGGTAAAAGCCCAGTCACCTGGTAATACTATCCCCCCGCAACAACCAGATATCCATCCGTTAGCTGGAGCTTCAGTCTGGCCATCCAAGTGCTGAGCCTAGTGGCCTCCAACTCATGACTAAAGATACATTCAAGATGCTGAAGCAGGCAGAAGACTTCTTACAAGTGTGAGGTTCATTACCCTCACCTCCAATCAGATGGCATTTTTCTCATGGCAGTCCTTGCAAGATACTGGTGACACAGAAATATTACTTCTTAGGTCCAGGGAATAAGGGAGAAGAACTGGGGAAACAGGGAAAAATCTATAAACCAGTCTGAAACCAGAAGAAATGAGAGAATTTTCCATGAGAAAGAAAAAGGAGGCCCTGGATATTTATTTTCTTCATAGATTCTCTGTCTAAACCATACTTTAGCTGTTGCCCTTGGGGCAATATGCTTCTCAAGAAAGAAGAGACACATGTTTTCAAGATGCTTTTATAATTTGTGATTAAAGCTCAATAGTATTCTTTAGACCTAATTGTTGGTATAATTTAACATAAACCCTAGCCAGCATTTTCCTTTTTCTGAGTAGCAATCTTACTTGAACACTTAGCTCATTATCTTGGAAAACTGTTATGACATCTCTCTCTCCTCCTGGTAAAAAAGAGTGAGCAGACTATAGGTGAAGAAGACATCCACTGTCAGATATGGGCTATGTGCCAATATTTTTTTTTCCTCAAATACCCTTCTGTGTTTCTAAGGAGAATTCTATTGCAGTGAAGAAAAAAACAATGAAGTTCAAAAAATCAATAAACTTTTTTTTTAATCAATGTTTCACAGTTTAACATGTTCACAATTCAGACAGTTGGTTCTAAATCTACCATCATTGACCAATGCTTCACCTAATCATGGTAGAGGAATATTTCATGTCAAGGAGAGAAGAAGAAGAAGACCTTAGAATCCAAAGATATACTCCACTAGGCTCCCTGGGAGATTTGTGTAATTTGGAATACATTCTTTAATCAACAAGAAAACAATGTAGGTTGAGAGTATTTTCAGCTCATTTCCAGATACCTTGATTGACAAACCCACCTTATACAATGCTAATACATGAAAATATGGATTGACACAATTGATTCATTTAAAAAATAATCATTCATTGTATAAAATTATTTACTTTGAGTCATTTAAATAGCAAACATTTGATGCCTAAAAAAATGAGAGAAAGCATTAATTCCTTAAAAATGAACTTGTGTTCCGTGAAGAATTCTTCCAGTTTTAGTGCTTCTGTGAAAACACAGTTGGGGAAATATTTTCAGTTAAGTCAATGGTTTGTTGTCATTTTTCTTGGGGATGACTCCAAGGAAATTTTCCCCATATGTGGGAGAGAACAGTGAGTATAACAGTGAGAATCATAACATAGGTACTGCCAAAGCATGCTAGAGGAAGCTCTGCCATTCCCTCATATTGGCATGGCTTCAAATGTAACTGGGATCAGTAGAAGAGGAAATTTTGTCAGCTTGTTTTTCATTCCCCCAGAATGGAATTTGACAGTTTCTACAGTTATGATTACATCGAGGTTTTTGATGGCTCACTGGAGGCTCCTTCATTTGGAAGATTCTGCAGAGGTCCCATCCCTGCACTAACATCACAATCCATCAAATGACAGTAGTATTTTAAACTGATGTCAGTGTCATAGATCGAGGGGTCTCTGCTTCCTATAATTCCATCCACAAAGGTAAAATACATTCAGGTCAAGTGTTTGGGGTGGAGTAAATCATGCATTGTCTATCTTCTCTTATTTATTTGGTCTGTCACTGGTTGAATTATCCATTACTGATGATTGTACTCCCATTTCATTTGGGACTAAATTTGGGAACTGGAGAATCCCCTTCATTTCCCATGTAAAGGTTGCCCTTCTGAAGCTACATCTTCTCAGTCAAAATGTAGCAGAGGGTTGGAATAATCATGAAATAATTCACCTAAAGAAATACCCTGATAGACCCTTCCCTAACCATCCTGTAGAAGAGTTGCCCCTGATCACTAAACATGAAATAGATAAAAACGCAAGCAATTCAGATGTTCTCAATGTGTTTTCCAGAGGATTCCTTGAGGTTGGTGAGCAACCACAGCAGATGTGAAGGTCAAGTAGAGATCTACCATGATAGAAAATGGGGGACCATTTGTGATGATGATTAGGACCTAAATGATGCTCAGGTGGTTTGCAGACAACTGGACTGTGTGAGAGCTATTTCTTCCCTGGAAAGTGCCTATTTTGGAGAAGGCTCAGGACCCATCGCAATGGATGACGTACGATGTACAGGGAATGAATACCAAGTGTGGGAGTGTCCCCACAAAGGCTGGTTCTCCCACAATTGTAACCACTATGAAGATGCTGGTGCGATTTGCTCAGGTATTGTCTTTTAATTACCATCTTCTCCATCTCTGAATTAAAATAACATTCCCACATATTTATGAAGACCAAAAATTTGATAAAGAGAAATATGAAGTCTTATACTTGGGTCTAAAAAATTAAATTCACAAATACAAGATAGTCAAACATCAATTCAACTTTGAAAAAAAAATCTGAGAGTCTTACTGGACATTAAGCTCAATGTGAGCCGACAACATAAGAAAAAGGCAGACCCAAAAAAAATGGTAATACAATTTTGGACTCTGCAAAGAAAGGTATAACTTACAGGAATGAGAAGGGAATAGTCCTACAGGTTTCTGCACCAGTCAGGACATATATGGAAAAACTGCATTCTCTCTGAGCACACAATTTAGGATGGATATTGACAAGCTAGAAGGGCAATCAGATTGATGGCAAACCTCCAATTCAGATTAAATGAAGATCAGTTAAAAGAAATGGTGGTGTTTAACTTAGAGAAGACTAAAGGGAAGGCATGATAGCTGTCTTCAGTATTTGAAAGACTGTCATATAGATGAAGTTAAGATTTGTTCTATTTAGCTTCACAGGGCAGAACCAGGAAAAACGGGCAGATTTCTAAAAGAGATAAAGTTAGATGTAAAGGAGGAAAATCTTCCTTTCCAGAAATGGAAAGGGCTGCTTCTGGAGGCAATGGGTTCTGTCACTGGAAGTCCTCAAGCCAACAAGATATGAATATTTATCAAGTAGATTATAGTTGGAGTTCTTTGGGGATATGGACTAGATTAAATGACTTCTAAAGTCACTACAAATGACATCAAATAGTTTGATATTTTCCAAATATCAAAATCTGTGATTCTGTGAATTTGGTGTTACAAAGAAGGCAAATGGAATATATAATTGAAGTTGGATTAAGAAGATTCTGGAGACCAAATATTACTAATACCTTATCAATGGAGAATGCGCTATTCCACATAAATGAATTCTCCACATAACTGAATCTTCCTCTTTCAAGCGTCCCACTCCTATTTAAATTTAAACATTTGGAAGAAAAAATATTTTCAAACATTTCTCACCACAAAATCACATTATTGTGCCCTGTAGTCCATGGTTTAGTGCACAGGGATGGGGAACCTGCAGCCTCAAGGTCACATGTTGCCTTCTAGGTCCTCAAGTTTGGTCTCAGTGAGTATGAGCACATCAAAGCCCTGTTTTCTCAGCCTGGATTAGAAACTATTTTTTTTTCAAACCTAGCCCACAAAGAGTCCTTTCCTAGACTTCAGTTCTGCCCCAACCTGACAGGCACCTTCATCCTCACAGGACCAAAGGATCACAAAATCAGAGTTGGAAAGGACCCCAGAAGTCATCTGTTTTAGTTCCCCTTGTCTTACAGATAAGGAAACTGAGACTCAAGGAGTTTAAGTGACTTGCTTCATTTCAGAGGCAGCAAACATCAGAGGTGTGATTTAAACCCAAGTCCTGGATGTTTCGACGACTGTAACTTCAACACTTTCCCACCCTTGACCCATTCTTCTCTTTCTTCATTGATTTTCCTGATACAAATTCACTATCCAGATACAACAGCCAGTTCTATCCTCCTGGTAAAGTTAGCATTTCCATCTTCTCTTAGACTGGCACCCAGGCTTTGTCTTCTCTGGAGTTCATGTGATCAGTGACTGGGGAGGCATAGGTTTCTATGATCTCCCTTCCTGAGTCTGCTCTTCAAATGAAGCTCCCAATATGAGTATCCTAGGGAGACTCTTCTTAGGGTTTTTTTTGCCTGATTAAAATTCATACCTTTGTAAACTTTTCAAGCCTCTTCTCTTGCCCTTACTTGTCAAGAAAATCCTATCCCTAAATTCTCTAAGGCTAACTTTCCTCCAGTCCAAGAACTGCATGGGAGATTGGAGCTGTAATGTTTCCTTAACAGTCATTTTAAATTACTAACTGACTCGGTCCCCAACTTCCTCTCTAATCATTGACAACGGAGGAAGAGAGAAAGAAAGAGTACTGAACATGGAATCAGAAGTCATGGGTTCAGTCTTAACTCTTCCACTTGTGCGGTCATAAGTAAGTCACTAAAGCACTCTAGTCCTCAGTTTCTTCATCTGAAAGTTGAAAGGTTTGAACTAGATGACATCTAAGGGCCCTTCCAGTCCTAAAGCCTATGATCCTATAAGTCCTTGCTTCCTAGACTCCTTGGGCTCCCCACTCAATAGCAGAATTAATTTTAAAAAACATATCCTGTGTTCACTGCACCAGGGACAGCTCCACCCATTTTTCTGGGTCATGGCTAGATTTCTAAAGTAATTAATAAAAGATTATCCCCTCCATGGATACATATCCTAAGTCTCTAACCATTAGTATAGTTGTAATTTTTCATGACTATTAGTACCATTCTTTATATATGCACAAAATATGCATTCATCTGCATTCTTGTATGTTTCAGCTTAAATCACTGTGGCATCTTTTAAATGATCTTCACTTGATTTTTATATAGAAATAAAATATTCTATTGTTCACCCATACCCACCTAGCATCATGTTTATCCGGAGGGGAAGAGCCCCCTAGCAGAAAAAAAGCAAGTACTCCTATATCATGACACAATAGACAAAGTACTGAACTAGGAGTAAGGAGATTTGGGTTCAAATCTTCACTGTGCCACCTTGAGTAGATCACTCAACCACCCTGATCTTTAGGGTTCTCATCCTTAAAATTAGACTTTGGTCATGCACAAAAGATTCTAGAGGCAAGGGATTCATGTGAGGGCACCCAAATGACACAAGCAGCTTAAGATGGAGAGGTAACATGCCTGGATTTGGGGAGCTCCATCTGGGTGGAAACAGAAAATGGAGAGGCATGCTTCAGCCTTCCCTCTTTTTTTGTCTTTGGCAGTGGGCCAAGGATGTCATGCAGGAGCACACATGCCCAAGAGGATGGTACTGTGCCTGCCACCTCTGCTGCTAGGCTGCCCCCAAACAAGAATAAAGAACAAGGGGCAGATAGGTGGTTCAATGAATACAGCACTGGCTTTGTAGTCAGGAGGACCTGAATTCAAATCTAGACTCAGATACCTAACACTTACTAGCCATGTGACCTTGGGTAAGTCACTTAACCCCAATTGCCCTGTTTTCCCCCCTCCGAGAAGCAAATTTAAAAAAAAGAACAAAAAGTTGCAATGGATGAACTTGCCAACTAGAAGAAGAATGGAACATGTTGAAAGACTAGGCAAAAACACACCAAGAAAATAGAAAACAAAGAAAGATAGATTTTCCTAATGGGCAGGGAAAGGCTCTGAAACCTAAATGTGTTAAATGCATGAATTCTATTCCCAGTCAATATTATTTCTCACTTCCCTGAGAGTCCAGAGGGAGCTTGTGCTTCATCCCAGTTTGGAGAAGTTGGAGCCAATGGCTTCACAAGAAGTGTGATCATGAGAACAGTAGAAAGTGGATTTCTTTTCCTTAATGAAAATGTCATCCCCTTTCTAAATTCTCCACCCATTTTGAAAAAAAGCAGACTTGACCTTGCCTCCACAAAGTTAACAAGAAATTGGTTTTGCCTACGGAAGCTTTGGAACTCAGTTCTTAAAGAGTTTGCTGTTCTGCTAAAAGATGACATGCATTTTGGATCCAATATTGCACAAATAACAATCAATGACCACTAGGCTTCTGATAAATGTAGCCACCTTCAAGGGATCTCTGCAGAATTACATCATGTTGAATAGGAGCTTCAAACTTAATATCTGTGCACCATCCAACAATGGATCTCTACAAATCCTTCCAGCCCAAACAACTATGGAGAGAAAGAAAAAGGGAAAGGTGACAAGAGGGAGGAGAAAAGGGAAACAGAGAATAGAGAAGGAGTAATAGAAAGAAGAGAGGGCTTCAGGAAAGGAAGAAAATAAAGGACAGGGAAGGACGATGCTGTGGGCCAGGACCCTGGTATTACTGGAGAGGCTTGAGTTCACCACCAATGACCCAACACCACCAATGGGGCTAATGTGAGTGATGCAATGGAGCAGACCTAGGGCCATTTGTGTCCACCAGGTGACTGATTTGGGACCCAGTGGAAGGAAGTTTGGATGAGGAAAATACAAAAGGGGTTTTGAGGACATTATCAGAGAGTTCCTGAGATGCCAGGGGGCCTCCTTGATGCCTGTTTTTGCTTTTCCTACTGATAGCTTTTAGCTCCTTTTAGTTCCTAAGAACTGCTGGTTAACCATCTCAGAGACTGATTTTATCTGGGGGTAGTTTTAAATGTTTTCATTAAAGAGATTGTTTCTTTGAACCCTCAGATTCTGAGTGATCCACTGCACCAAATGTGGAACAGAAAAAGTATGAGAATATGAGATGAGGATGCAACATTGGGGTCCAGTGACACAACAGAAATCACAGATCAGGGGAACAATGCACAGAAAGACTTCATTTCATTCAGGATCCCTGCCGCTCCTTTTACCTAAGAACCTTTCAAAATTAGATCTACTAATGAATGAAATACGTTAATTGTTCCAATCTGTCCCTAACCCTCATTGTAGAGCTTTGAAGATTTTCCATTGTGAAGCACGTTTTAATCCAACAGGTACAGAAAACACAAACGTGTTTTTAGCGGTCTGTGATTGGGTACATGCCATTTCTTTGGAGAATCGGTGCTTTTTTAAACTTCTGCCCTGATTTTCTAAACATTGAAAATAATAGTTGATTACCCACACTTGGGTAGGTTGTCATTTGCCCCCTGGTGATGAAGGCTACCACAGGGAGATTAAGTGACTGACCCTGAGTCAGACTCTTAAGTCACATGACATTCAGAGTCCCACATTTTTGTTTTCACCAAAAAACTATAATTACCCTATCCTTCCAGTAGCTTTAACAGTTCTGTCTTCAACTTAATTGCTTTGCTATTTGTTCATTTATGGGTTTCAAGTATTTTCTGTTTGGCAATAAGAAGCTTTCTTTAAAAAGACTATAACCTAAAATTCTAAATAGATTTACCATAATTCCTTTGGTTTGTTTAAGGATTTGTAACTAAGGCAGGGGGACATGGCCTTTATCCCAAGATGCAAAATTTCATAACATGTTGGCAACATTTGCAATCTTTCAGCAGCAAAAACATACAGCTTATCATCTAGAATAATTAGTTAAAATAAGACTAGGTAGAGTTCTTTCTTCAATTCCTACATTCCCCAATGGAGAAATGATTAAAAAATATGAACAAATAGTTTTCAAAATAATTGTAAGCTATTAACAACCATGTGAAATAATGATTCAAATCACTAGTAATAAGAGAGATATAAATCCAAACAACTCAGAGATTCCTTTTTGAATTTGATAGGAAAGGTACACATCAGAATAATATAAATAAAACTTTAAAAAAAAACATTTTACATAAATAAAGACCTAAATAAGTAGAGAGATATTAATTGTTCATGATTGGACTATTTCAATGTAATAGATATGGCAATGATACTCTCTCAATGTATTTCTTGTGTACCATACCAATGAAACTACCAAAATATTACTTTAGAAAATGAGAAAAATTAATAACAAAAGTCATCTGAGGAACAAAAATCTAAAGATTCTCGAAGGAAAAAAATGAAAAAAAGTGAGAAGGAAGGAGACTTTTCTTCATTACCAGCAGTACTCACAGTACCAGATCTCAAATTATAATACAAATTAGTAATCACCAATCTGTGTTACATTGGCAAAAAAAAAAAAAAAGAAAAGTTGATCAGGGAAGTAGATTAGGTAGACAACCTATAGATGCAAATGAATGTTGTAACACGGGGTTACAGAAATACAAATACTACGGCACATAAGATAAGGACTCACTACTCCACAGAAACTGCTAGGAAAATGGGAAAACAGTAGGGCAAAATTTAGATTTAGAACAGATATCCCACCACATGCCACAATAAGCTCAAATGGATCCAAAGCCTAGCTACAAAAGTTTATGTCATAAGCACATTAGGAGAATGAGGGAGAAATATCTTTCACAGCTATGGATAGTGGAAGAAATCATGCTTAGACAAAGGATAGAAAGGACAACTTTGTTATATAGAATGAAAGAACATATGCCCAAATAAAATCAATGCAGCTAAAATTAGAAGAAAATAGGTAACTGGAAAAATCTTTGTAATAAATTTCTCCCACAAAGGTCTGATATACAAGATATTTAATGAACTGATTTAAATATGTAGGAATAAGAGTTGTTCACCAATAGAGAAATGGTTAAACAACACGAAGACTTTCTGAAAGAAGGAAACCCTACTTATCAATATCCACGTGAAAAAATGCTCAAAATAATTAATAATTAGAAGATGCAAATTAAAATAACTCTGAGGTTCTACTTTACACCTAGCAGATTGGCAAAGAAGACAAAAAGAGAAAATGGTCATTGTTGGAGGGGCTGCTGGAAGACAGGCGCTCTAATGCTCTGTTAGTGGAGCTATGATTTGACCCAGCCATTTTGGAAAGTCATTTGAAACTACATTGAAAAAAGTGACTAAAATTCATACCTTTCAATCCACCAGTAATACTAGTAGGCCTATTCTTCCAAAAAAGATCAAAGAAAGAAGAAAATAACCCATATACAAAAACAATTATGGCAGCTCTTTCAATCTTGGGAAAAAACTGAAAATGAAGCCAGAGGTTATCAACTATGGAATGGTTGAACAAATTATGGTATATAAATGTAAGGGAATATTATTGTAGCAAAAGAAATGATGAAGGGAATGGTTTCAGAGAAACCTGGAAAGTTTGTATGAACTGATAGAGAGTGAAGTGAACAGAATCAGAACAATTTATACAGTACAATATTGTGAAGAAAAACAACTTTGAAAGATTTAAATGCTTTGATCTATGCAATAACCAATTGTGACACCAGAAGACCAATGATGAAGCATTGATCCATTTCCTGACAAAGGGGTGATGAACTCAAGGCCCAAAATGAGACAAGGAAAATTTGTGGACTAGGTCTATTTGTTTCTAGAATTGTGCTTTTTTTTCATTTGTGATAGGTGATATATGCGAAAAAGAAAATCTTGTAATAATGTTGCTCACCAAAAAAGAGAAAAAGGTCACTGAAATATATTTTTAACATGCTCAGGAGAAACAGAAGAAAGTTCAGAAGTAAATAGACAAGTTGGATGTTTAGAAAGGAATATGCTATATTTATTATTTTCAAAGCATGATATAAAGAGATAGAGTTTCATGTACAAATATTTTTTTCTCTTCTACTTTGTGAAAATGTTCTTTCTTGATATTTTTAAATGCAGAATATTAAAAAAAAATTAAAGAAAAACAAGGCAGAATATCTAGATGAATCTATTAATTCAAGAGTTGTTTGAATAGGCCCAATGAATGAAGTAGATCATAGCACTTGTCACCTACTCCAATTCCCACATTTTACAAAGAAAGTCATGAAAGAATCCCAAAGTGAACAACAGATTTCACCAAAATCACATAGTAAATAATTGGGCTGGGAATTAATTCATAATAATGGCTTCTGGCTTGAAATCCAAGGCTCTCTTCACTAAAATTCAAAATTCCTTTTTTTTTTCTTAAATAAATATTTGATTGATTTGATTTATCAATGGTTCTCTAGACGGGGTGGAAGACCTGAGTCAGATGCTGCCTAAGGCACTTACTAACTGTGTCACCCAGAGCAAATCATTTAAGTTCCCTCAGTCTCATTTTCCTCAGCTGGAGCATAGGGATAATAACATCTATTCACAAAATTGCTGTGAGGATCAAATCAAAAGGTAAGGTGCTTTGCAAGCCTTAAAGCAGCACTATTACCATTAACTATGAGCAAATTGAAAAAATTTCTTCCCTGAACTGACTGAATCAAATAATCATTTGGGTATCATATACAAATTCCAGAAGGTGAAGAATTTGAAAATCACAAAAAACACAAAGATCCAGAAAACTTCATTTCCAAGGTGCCAAGGGTTCACGTGCTCTTTTTCCCATTGTATTTCCAGAATCTATTCTGCATTACAGGAAACCTAGAAATCTGCATAAGAAAAGATTAAAATATTCCCATTGCTTCACAGAAACAGAAAGAAAGCCTCATTTTATCTAATCTCTCCTTTTTCTTAAGGGAATTGTACCAAGGCCAGAATGCTTACCTTCAAATTTGTCCTGAAGGAATTGACTTAAAATTAATGTGAAGACTATAACTAAAACTTTCATTTTTCTTTTTTGTTTATCAGAGAATATCTCTATTTCTCAACAGCACATGGCACCTTTACAGAAATTGGCCATATGCTGAAGCATGAAGATCTCACCAAAAAGTGTAGAAAGCAAAACAACTGAGCACATTTTCTGATTACAATTCAATATAAATTATATTCAATAAAAAGCCCTTAAAGAAAGAATTTAAAAAGAATTGTAGACTAACTAACATAATTCTAAAGAATTGGTGAATTAGGGAACAAATTATAGGGGAAAAAATGGAAAATATCATCACAGAAAATTGCAATAATGAAATAACATCAAAATATATGGGACACAGATAAAGCAGTTCTGAGAGAAACATTTATAGCAGTAAACATGTTCAGCAATAAAAGAGAAAAATAACAAATCAATGAATTTGGCAGTAATTTAAAAACTTAAACAACAAAAATGCCCAACTAAATAACCATGCAGAAATTCGGAAAGTTATAGAGATTGATAAAAAAAAAAAATTAAAGCAAAAATTGAATTGATAAAACTAGCTTTTAAAAAAACTAACAAAACTAATAGCTAATCTGAAAAAAGATAGGAAAACCACATTGTTCATATTAAAATGTAAAAAAACAAAAACTCACAGTGATCACAGGAGAAACAAATTATCAGAAAATATTCTGCCCAATTATATGCTAACAAAACTTATAACTTGGAAAAATGGATAAAAATTTACAAAAATATAAATACTCAGATTAACAAAACAAGAAATACACCATTTAAATAACCAGAAGTTGAGCCAGTCATAAATGATGTCTCAAAAGAAAAAAAATTCCAGGAACAAATAGATTTATAAGTAAATTACATCAAACATTAAAAGAACACTAATTATAATATAAATTATTTGCAATAATTGAAAAGAGAAGCAATCCTCTAATTTGTTTTTTTTTTTTACAATTGTCTTTATATCTAAACCAGGGAGGGACAAAATAGATAAAGTAATGAACACTGATGCAAAATTTTAAATAATATTAGCAAATAGGTTACCATAACATCTTAGAAAGATTGTATACTATTACGAGGTCATTTTTATATAAAAAACGGAGGGTCAGTTCAAAATAAGTGAGAATAAAAATATAATAAATCATATAAATACTATAAATAATAAAATCCATATTATTGTTAAATATTTGTTGAAAAAGCTATCTAAAAATCCAGCATTCATTTCTATTAAAAATTCTAGAAAGTGTAGGAAAAAATAGGCCTTTTCTTAATATAGCAAATGATCTCTATCTAAGTTCAAAATAAAGTATCATATGAATGGGGAAAAGTTAAAGATCTTTCCAATAAAATTAGGAGTAAAGTAAGAATGCCAATTATCACCACTGCTACTTAACATAGTGCTAGAAATGCTAACCATAGCAGTAAGACAAGAGTAATGAGAAGAATAAACATATGAAAGAGGAAACAAAATTATCACTTTTGTAGATATGATGGTATAATTACATAGTCTTAGAGAGTCAAGTAAAAAATTATTGAAATAATTATTAATCCAGCAAAGTTATAGGATACAAAATAAATCTACCTAAACTATTTCCATTTTTAAACGGTGATTAGCTAACAAAACCTAGTAAGGAAGAGCTAGAAAGAGAAATTCCATTCAAAACAAGTACAGAAGCCATAAAACATTCCACTGTATCTACAAAGATTCATCCAGGGGCTATACGAATTCAACTATTTTTTAAATTTTTAATATTATTCACTTATTAAACAATCTTTGCAGAAATTAAAAAATCCAAATAACTTCACAAACTTTAATTGTTTCTGGTCAAATAACTATAATAAAAATGATAATATTTTCTAAGTTAATTTACATATTAAATTTTATACTGATCAAACTACCAAAAATATTTTATAGAGCTACAAAAATAATTCTAAAAGCTCATATAAAGAAACAAAAAATCAGGAATCTCAAGGGTTATTTAAAAATGGTAAAGAGGAGTGTCTGTCAGTACCAGAGCTAAAACCATACACAAAAAAAGCAGTTGTCGTTGAAAATGAATTTTAGTGGTTAAAAATTAGAGTGGTCAAACAGTAGAACAGTTTAATTACACAATATGACACAACAATTTTTGACAAACCCAAAGATTTCAGTTATTGAGGGAAGGAAGTACTTGCTATCTGACCAAAAAAAAAATTCCAGGAAAACTAGATAGTAGTCTGGCAAAAATTAGGTTTATACCAACATCTCACTCCAGATGAATACGTGACCTAGATATAGAAGATCACATCATAAACAAATTCAAGGAGCCAGCATGAAATTTCCTTTCTGATTATATAGGGGAAGAGTTAATGACTAAACCAACAATTAGAGAAGTTTATACAAGATAAAATGGACAATTTTGGTTATATAAAATTTTGAAGTTTTTCATACAAACGAATCTAATGTAGTAAAATTTAGAAGGGAAACGGGCAAATGGGAAAAATCTTTCCATCAAGTTTCTCTGATAAAGGCTTTATATCCAAACTATATAAGAACACAAAATAAATGTATAAAACTAGCAGATATGTGGTCAAATGATACAAACAGGCAGTTTTCAAAAGATGAAACCCAAGCTATCAACAACCATTTTTTAAATGTTCTAAAGTTCACATTACTAATAAATTATAATAAATTAATAAATAACAAATATACAAATAAATAAATATGATAGATAAAAGTAAATAAATTATTATAAATAGAGAAACTCAAATTGAAACAACTTTGAGGTTCCTCCTTACCTGCATCAGACTAGCTAACATAACAAAAGAAGATTGTGACAAATGATGGAGAAACTGCAGGAAAAGAGACACACTAATGTACTAGTGTGTTGTCAGGAGAGCTTTGAATTGGTTCAATCACTCTGGAAAGCCATACATACCCTTTGATCCAACTATACCACAGTGAGGCCTGTACCATAAAAAAGATTTAAAAAGAAGAAATGGACCTGTGGTAAAAACTCTGGTCCTGGAAACTAAGAAACCTAGATTTTAGACCTGATTACCAATAACTGACTATGTGAACCTAGACAAGTTCCACTTCTGGACCTCAGTTTCAGCATCTGAAAAGGAAAATGGAGTCGATTACTTCAAAAGTCCCTTCTAACGCTGACATTCTAGGCCTCTAATTCTTTTTCTCCATGGCTCTTCTCCCTACTTCCCATCACTCCAACTTTAGATCCATAGACCACATCTCTGGTAAGAACCTGACTTTCTGAGCTACAGAAAGATTTTTTGATCATCCTGAAATAAGTGAACCAAAGGGCTAAAATAAAAATTTGCCCTCACTCCCTCTGTTTCCACAGTATAGAAACCTTGGATATGTATATATGGATGTCTATGTACATGTGCAAGAAGTATGAGCTTTCCAGGAAAGAAAACACTTTGTCACAGCCCAATGACAGTAAAAAAAAAAAAAGCACTGGGAACATCTGTGATTTTCTCACTTATTCCTTTGCATTGGTCACTTAAAATTGTCAAGCAGAGATTAATCGAAAAAATTCATATTTGACATAAATCCCAAAGACTGCAAATTCAGTGTGTATATAAAAGGTGTGCATGATCCAAAGTAATTCACTGACAACGTGGTGACATTAGGAAGCCTCTTCCCTCTCGTCCTTGTCATTCTAGAATGCCTGGGAGAAAAGCACTTTCACAACCTAAAGGTATAAAAAATTAATAATAATCTCATTCTTTCTATTTATGCTATCTTGGGAAGCACCTCCATACATCCTCTTTCTTGGCTGTCCTCAGTAGCAGTGACTGGTGGGTCTTGGTATTAAAGATGGAAGAACATAAATTGACTACACTGCCTGCATTCTCATACACTATGAAGATCATTTTGATTGGAGTTCTGTAGGCTGAGAATCTGGATCAGTTCTCTCTGTTGTATGAGGCTGTCATTGAATCTTATTCTTAGAAGAGGAAAGGCTCTTCTTCAGTAAACAGGCATTGACGACATTACTGATGACAGAGTAGAACATCAAAGAACATGGCCACAGTGACCTAGATGGAGCAATATGGCTTAATACAGTCCCAAAAATATAGTAGATAAATATAAGAATATTACCCAACAAATGCTCTGATAATAAACAACTACAATGAAAAATAAACTTAACATCTCAATTGTTCACAAATGATTAAAATTTTCCCTTTCTGTTTTACAGACAGTAAAACAAGTTGTGGTGGACTCTTTGTCAATTCTAATGGATCATTTACCAGTCCAAACTATCCTGGACACTATCCCAATCTCTTAAGCTGCATCTGGGAAATAGAAGTAGGCATTGATTTCCAAATCAGCCTGGTCATTGATGATCTGCAGTAAGTAAGACCCTGGTTACCTCATAGCATCACCTCCTTTCAATAACCAGATATTTATCCATTTGAGCTGCTGTCTAATAGTTCACTTCCTGAGTCAGGTAACCTCCGGTTTATGGGTCAACACATAGATCCCATAATTTACTTTGACATTTCAAAATTCTGAGTCAGGTTTATAGGATTTTTGTAGATATGAGGTGACATGTTTCTAATGGGTAGTCCTATCCAGCAAGATGTTAAGTGAGAAAAGATGTAAATGACACAGGAATGCTGGTTCCCTGGACAACCTAGAAAAGATCTACTGTTCTTCACCACAGAAGTAATGGGGAATATATTTCCCCCAAGTGACAGAAAGGAGCCTCTGGATATTTCCTGAATAGATCAACTGTGCAAACAATTCATCAGTTGTTGCCCCTTCTATTTCTTGAGAAAGGGGGAAAGATAAGCCTTTCCAAGATGTTTTTAGAACTGGGGAACCAAATTTCTAGAATTTTTCTTAAGCCAAATTATTAGCATAAGGTAATATGAAGGTCTTTTATGTATTTTTCAAAACATCAGTCCTATTTGAACACTTAGCCTATTAATTTAGAAAATACACATGGCCCATATCACTGCTCTTGGTTAGACAGGTGGTGGACCCCATACGTAGAATGAGGTATATGGTGCCAAATATAGTCAACGCAAGAGTTTATTTTGTTTAACTGTATTTCATTCTTCCAAGGGAGGATTCTATTGTAATGTTGGGGAATGGTAGGAGAGGAGAGGGCAGAGAGAATTATGAAATGAGAATATTATTTTTAAAAGTGTTAATAAAACATCTTTTTAAAACACTCATTTGTGACAATTTAAACATATTCACCACTCAGGAGGACCAGCTCTAAATTTGCCATTATCAAAAAAAAAATCTATATCTAGCCATGCATGGAAAAAAAAACTTAATGGAAGGGAGGAAGAATAAATGTATGTTGTCTCCTCCCATAAAATGTGAGTTCCTTCAGAGACTGTGTTTTTGCCTTTCTTTGCATTCCCAGTACTTAGCACAGTGCCTGATCCATAGTAAACGCTTATTAAAGGTTTGTTGACTTGACTTTACTCTTGAAAGTCCAAAGATACGCTGTGATCTTTGTGTTACTTTGGACGTTTTCTTTGAACAGGGAATCACTGAAGCTGGGGCATTTTCAGCTCATTTCCCAACATTTTGGTAGCATTCTATAGAGATTCTTCTCTAAATCTATTGCTTATGTGAATACACTTGGGGTTGGGGAAATGTTTTCCATTAAACCACAGGTTTCTTATTATTTGTAGTGCAGGATGATTGCCATGAAATTCTTCCTGTTATAAGGGCAAGAGCAATGAGTATCATTATGCCAAAGTATGCGACCGGAAGTCCCACTGTTCTCCTACATTCCTCTTTCTGTTCTGCAGATTGGAATTTGAAGATATATGTACTTATGACTACATTGAGATCATTGGATTCTTCTTCATTTGGAAGATTCTGTAAAGGTCCTATTATGTCACTCATATCAAGCTCCAACCAAATGACAGTTTTATTTAAAACTGATGGCAGTATCACAAATCAAGGGTTTTCTGCTTCCTACAGTGAAATCCCAAAAGGTAAGAAACACCAAGGACTAATATTTGGATGTAATAAGTGGTAGAATGACTATTTGTTCTTGCTTTTTTGATCCATCACTGGTCTAGTCACCTATTTTTGTACATTGAGTTCCCTTTTCATTAGGGCTAAATTTGGGAAATGGAGAATCCCCTTCATTTCCTATGTGTAGGCTATCTCCCAAGCCACATTTCCTCAGTTAAAGTGAAACAGAGAGCTGAAACAATCAGAATAATTAACTTGATTATATGCTTTTTGGAAATAACAACCTGCCCAAAATTTCCTAGAAGAATATTGCCACTGATCATTAAAACAGCAAAATGGATAGAAATTCAAACAATTAGTATGATCTCGTCATGCTTTCCTTGATATTGAAAGGTTCCTAGAATAGCTGGGAAGGCTGTCATCAAATCTTATTTCTTCCTCCATAACATCTAATGTACCTGGTCCCCTTTCTCTCTACACACACAACCACAACCTTTCTTGATGGCCTCATCTTATCTCTCCTAGACTATTACAGTTGCTTCTTAATTGCTCTTTCTGCCTTAAATCTTCTCTCCTCCAATCTCTTCTCTGCGTAGCTGATAAAGTAATTTTCCTTAAGATCTGACCATGTCACTGTAACAGCAAGCACCCCAGCACACCCAGGGCGGCTACTAGCACAGGTTCTTAGATCTGCTTTTCTAAAGGAAAGCAACTCAAAATGGGTTAACAATCTTACTTTAATCAATCAAATATCATTTACCTAGTTCAGGGGAA
>CM053582.1:509205417-509249811 GCA_028627135.1 Pseudochirops cupreus
TTTTCCCAGTGATCACTCATTGGTTACAACCCTTCTATATGACCAAACTATTGTACAATGTGAAAGTATTTGCAGATCCTATACATGATTGCATGCCACCATGGGGGGGGGGGGGAAGGGAGGGGAGAAAATCTGAAACTCAAGTGATTGTGGAACTGAATCTTGTAAATTAAAAGTAAATGAGTAAATAAAAAAAATTAAAAAAAAAAAAAGAAATTCTTCTCTTCCTCCATAACCATCTCAGGTGTCACTCCATCCATGAAAATGTTCTTGCTCTCTCCTCTAGATGAAATTCTTCCTAGCTCTTCGGAAGGTGACACCACCTTCCCGCCGTATCTACTTACCTCAGATTCTAACTTATTTTAATAGTTATTTGTATACGTCTTATAATTCCCCTATTAGATTATGTGGTTTTTGAGTACAAAGATTTTCATTTCTCATCACCTAACACTATATAGTGTGAGAGGCAGTGTGGTGTTATGAGACTTAGGATACGGGACTTAGAGTAAGGAAAACCTGGGTGGTGGGGAACCTTTGGCCACATGTGGCCTTCTAAGTCCTTGGGTGTAGCCTTTTGACAGAGTCCAAGTTTTGCAGAATAAATCCTTTTATTAAGGGGATTTGTTCCATAAAGTTTGGATTCAGTTCCCCACCCCTGGCTGTAGACTTTAACATTTGCTCAAGCTAACTGTGTGACCTCTCTGTGTCAGTTTCTTCATTTGTAAAAGAGACTTATAGTACTTGTGTTACAAGATTGGGCCTGGTAGTCTTGAGACCATCATGACAGTTTACCCTTAAGGGGACCATTTAGCTTATGGAATCTATGCATACAAACCATTGTTATAAGATTAGGCTTGATGGTCTTGAGAGCACCATGATGGTCTCCCTTAAGAGAGGCTGTGAGATTATAGAACATTTTCATGTAAAAATACTGACAGTAATATTTATCTAAGATTAGTACAGCTTATGTGCCCCCCAAATAATATTTTGTCAGCTATCAGCTTGTTTTTCTCCCTGATGTGCAATACCCACCCCCCAAATCCCCTCTGTATTCTGACCTTAGATATGCAAATTGGTCAGCGGGCGGGGGGAGGGGGAGAGTACCCAAAATCAGTATAAGAACCCCTTTCTCATAAGGGTGCCTTGGAGCATGCCCTTCCTGCAGAATGGATGAGTGACTCTGCTCCCGAACATGTGGCCATCCCTACATAGTTATGTTCTATATTATTATGTATGCCAGGTTGTTTATCAGGTCCCCTTTCCTCTCTCTTATTCCCCTTCTTCCACATTGCTTGTCGTAAAGCTTTGCATTGAACTGATTTCCGTTGTTTTACATAGTATTCGCCACATCCAAACCCATTAAGGGATTGCTTTCCCAGATGTCTACAGCTGACCCACAGCCCTTTCCTTAGACGTAAGCAAGGTACCTGGACAAGGACTTAATTTGTTGATAACTGTACCTAAGCTAGGAGATTATGGCTCTGTGAAAGCCCAATTGTAGAAACCAGGGAACTCAGGGGAACCCTACCTTCTTCCAGGAGAGACTTCCTTATGCCAGAGGATGATCACAAAACAATCTACCTCTTACAGTTGGAGTGAGATTCAAAACTGTGTAAAGAATATTGTGTGCTTTAAAGCATCGTTTAAATACTGATTATTATTATTACCAAGTGAGTATCTGCTACTTGGTAATAAGAGAAAGAAATTCTGTTTGATAAATGAAATAAAGGACTATGGCAGTAGATGTGACTTTTATCTATATAACAGATACTTGAATCTGCTATTAAACATTAAATATTTGCTACTTGGCAGTAACAGGAAGAAATAATATTTGATAAATATCAGACTGTGGAGGTAGATGTGATTTTCTCTATATAACAAATACGTGTTAAACACAAACTAGAGTTCTAGACCTGGATCAGGAAGACCTGAGTTGGAATTTGGCTTCAGACAGTGGCTGTGTGACACTGCAGAAATCACTTAACCTTTGCCCCCCTTTTTGGACCTTCTGATTAGAGGGCAGGGTCACGACTTTTATACTGCCTCTGTTAAAGGAGGAGGCTCAACACAATCTTCTTACCATTTCCCACATTGCTTTTAGACTTTTTTTAGACTTCTCCAGTCTGCCTGCCTTCCCTAGGAAAGTCATCATTGAAATTCAGTCTGTCTCAGTACAGGTTCTTTAGTCCCCTTTGCCTGTCTGAATTGATCCTCTCACTGGAGGGTAGGGCCGTGAGCTCCAGGGCCTCCATTTAAGGAGGGAACTTAGATCTTCTCCCCACTTCTTCCCCCCTACCACAGCCACTCTGCTTTTGGATTTTTGCATTATTCCCCTACATTGGGCTTCCCCCTGCATGTTTTCTTCCCCGTTAGACTGTAAACTCTTTGAGGGCAGGGCCTGCCTTTATTGTTTCACCAGCAATTAGAACAGTGCCTGGCGCATAATAAGTACTTCATAAATGTTTATTAGCTACCCTCAGTTTTCTCTTTTGTAAAATAGAGATAATAAGAGCAACTACCTCTCAAGAGCTGTGAGGATCAAATGAGATCTTTCTTAATTGCTTAGGTGGTGCAGTGGTTAGAGTTCAGGGCCTGGAGTTTGGAACACTCCTCTTCCTGAGTTCAAATCCAGCCTCAGACACTTAGAAGCTGTGATCCTGGGCAAGTCACTTAACCTTGTTTGCCTCAGTTCCTCATCTGTAAAATGAGCTGAAGGAAATGGCAGACCAGCCACTTCAGTATCTTTGCCAAGAAAACCCCAGATAAGTGTCACAACTGAAACAACTCAACAACAACAAATCACAAATTTCAAAGCTCTTTATGAATGCTAGCTGTTATTGCTATTACTATCATAATCATATAAGGAGCTGCCATACATATAGAGAAATATGACATGATCTCTTATCTTTTTAGAGATGTACTGAAAAAATATACCTGTTGCTTTTTTCTTTTTTTATCTGTCACTTTGTTTTTCTTATCAGTAGATGGTAGCGGTAATATTTCTATTGTTAATAGGATTTTACTGAGCCAATCTCTAACTTGGGAATGAGAAGACAGCAGGCCAGAGACAAAGTGCCAGTAATAAATTGGCCGTTTAAATAATTAGTTTCGTTATGCAGAACAAATTTGCAAATCAGGAATTCTCCTGATCAGAATTCCACCTTGCTATAGTGAAGGCAGAGATTATATACATAAATCACAAGTGGGAAAGGAGGGGGAAGATGGATTAGAAACGATTATTTCCCTGGGTCTGAGTGGTTCCCCATGACAAGCCCAGAAGTCCCACAATCACTAAGGTACAGGTGGTCTGGAGTCCTGTGGGAAAGTATTATTTCAAGTCCTTGGGAGTCATTACTTGCTGGGTCATTTCTGTGACAGGAACAGGTTAAACAGTCTTTGATTTGCTTCGTTTAAAGTACACAGGCACAAGAATACAGTGGTTGTGACTGTGTTGTCAAGGGTTTGATTGATCATTTTAAGCTGCATTGTAAGTTTCTGACTTGTAAGACAGAAGAGGCAATTCTGAAAAATCTGAATTATTAGTATATTCATTACACATGTATTGATTAATATTAAAATCATAATTCTCTTCATGCTATAAAGCATTATGAAGATATACAAGACCCAAAAATGCTAATTAAGGTATGTGTGCATATATTAGAACTGTGCTTTGGTTGCACCTATCTTAATTTGTGGTTGCTTTCTTTTTCAGACCTCTGTAGGGCTTTTCAATTTTAGTTGAAAGTCTCTCGATGGCCTTTTGGAATCAATTAGCATATTTCCAGAGTGGATTTCAGTTACTCTACATTTCATCAATGTTGGAGTGGAAAGAAAAAGGTGGAATTGATTTGGGTTGAAAAGGTAAGTTTATGTCTGTCTCTTTATTATTATTAAAAATCTTTAAAATTTTGTACACTTAAAGACAAATGTTAGCACAAAATGGGAAACAAAACTTTATGAAAATATTAATATTTTACAAAGTAGAACCAGATGAATTAACAAACAGCTAACAAGCAAAATATACTTTGCTCTAAATCCTTTTCCAGTTGTATCTGGAGTTCTTTTGACTTTTTTCCTAAGATAGTGGAAGTGTTATTAAATATGCAGTTCTGATTCTACTGGTCTCACTTTTCATCTTTCATCTAGGTCTTTCCATCTCTTTTAAAAATAATACCGTAATATGTCATATCACACTAATATCCCATAATTCATCAGGCGGTTTTCCAGTTGTATTTACAGATTGTTCCCAAAATATAGTTTTTTCATTATTATAAATAGAGCACCTCTAGGTACTTGTATACAGATAAGTTTTATGATTTTTAAAAAATAAAATCCTAGTAAATGGAGTTGCTAGGTCAAAAGGTATGATTAGTTTTATTATTTTATGTTTCTATAGTGTTCTCCAAATGTTTATATCAGTCTTCAGTTTCATCAGCAGTATATTAGTTAAACAGTAATGTCACCAACATTGGATTTTATCATTTTGGGAGTATTTTTCTCTATTCTGATTTTTTTTGGTGTGTATTTCTTTGATTATTATAGAATTTGAGTATCTTTTCATTTAGTCATGAACAGTTTGTATTCTCTCCATAAATTGCTTATGTCTTTGGACCATTGACACACTGGAGAGTTTGTGTTATTAGTTTTATAGATAGCATCCCTTCCTTATACATTCTGAGTGTTGGACATTTATCTTAGGGAGATTATTTTTATAATGCAAAATCCTTTATTTTTTTCAAATCTATTGATTTTTATCTGTAATTATTCTCTGATGAAAATGTTTCTATTCTCCACAGTTAAAACAAGTATATTCTTTTTTGTAGCAACTTTTAATGACTTTTAAAATATTTAGGCCATCAATCTAGTTAGTTTATATTAGTGTATGTTGAGGTTATGGATCCAAACCCATCTGAGGCTATACAACTATGCCATCTTCACAACAGTTTTTTATTGACTTATGATATAATTCCCTGGTGTTTAAGTGTGGGTTTAACAAACACTAACATTTTCTATATGTGAGGTTTTATTTTCTAGCTTTCATTTATCTGTATCTCTATTTTTTTTCCTAATGCAAGATAATTTTTTTTTTAAGGAATTATTGCTTTATAATACTTTCTATGATTTCGGAGTGCTTGGTGGTGCTTTGGTGGTTTTCTTTTTTCATAGATCTTATGATATCCTTGCCTGTCTGTTTTTACATGGGGCTTTTATTATAACTTTATTTAATCCTGTGTAATAACCTGTTATATTTTGATTAGTGTTGCATTAGATTGGTAAACTAGTGGAGAAAGGGTAACATTTTTTACTGTATCTGCTTGAGGTAACTATGAACAAACTATCAATAACAAAGTTTTTCTTTGAATTTGGTTAATCCTATTTTGAAAGTTGACTTTATATAGGTCTCTTGTGTATCTTGCTAGAATATTTATTTGATTAGGACCTATAATTTTACTGGTGTGGAAATTCCTTTTACCATCAAAGTTTCCTCTGTTAACTTAGTCTTAGAGAGTTACCTGTAGTTCTGAAAAGGTAAGTGACATGTCTGTGGACATACCACTCATATATTTCAGAATCAAAACCAAAGCTTGACCATCTATCCACTACACTATGATGCCACCCTTCATAGATTAATAACCCAAATATTTGGTTCATTTTGTCTTTGTAAAAGTCTTCTTCTCTCTACCAATTGTCCTTGATTTTTGTTAGTAGTGTACGGGAATGAAGATGGTTTTTGAGAGGGTTTTTTGAGCGTCTCTATCCTTCTACTTTACTAAAGTATTTTGTTACTTCCATTTGTTATTTTAGGTTTCCTGGTTATATAATCATACTCTCTACAAAAAGAAGCGTTTTAACTTCTTCAGTGCTGATGCTTAATCTTTTATTTTATTTTTGAAAACTTGTTTCTGTTGTTTTGATTTCAAAAACATTATTAAATAGTAACAGCAAGAGTAATCATGCAGATAAGGAGAGAATTTGGGATTGGGCTTGAGGGAGGCAGAGGACAGCCAATGAAGATGCACAATGGAAAGAGTGTCAGGTTTTAAAGGGCCAAATAGATGATTTTATATTTGATCCTGGAGGTAATAGGGAGTCACAGGAGTTAACTGAGTAGGTATTTGACATAGACTTTTGCTTTAGGAACATCAGTTTGGCAGCCAAGTGGAAGGCAGCCTGGAATGGGGGAGAGACAAGGCAGGGAGAGCAACCAAAAGGCTATTGTAACAAAACAGGTGTGAGGAAGGCCTGCGTTTGATTTATGGCAGTGTCAAAGTTGAAATCCAGCGTCAGACATTTACTAGATGTATGACCCTTGGTGAGTTATTTAACCCTCTTTGTCTCAGTTTCCATATATAAAAGGAGCTGGAGAAAAGTATGGTAAACTGCTCCAGTATCTTTGCCAAGGAAACCCTAA
This sequence comes from Pseudochirops cupreus, assembly GCA_028627135.1. Taxonomy (NCBI): domain Eukaryota; kingdom Metazoa; phylum Chordata; class Mammalia; order Diprotodontia; family Pseudocheiridae; genus Pseudochirops; species Pseudochirops cupreus. The sequence goes on from CM053582.1 coordinate 509,211,830, forward strand.
ATGGGGTCATTAAAAGTCAGATATGACTGAAAAATCAACTGAACAGCAACAACAAAATATCAGAGTAGAGAAGGGAGCTTATAGATCAGTTGTTGAGAATCAACAGGATTTGGAAACAGATTGGGTTTGAGGAAATGAGAGGGTGGGGAGTCTAGGATGACACCTAAATTTTGCAAGCCTGGGTAACTGGAAGGATGGTGGTACCCTCCTCAGTATATGGGGAAGACAGTAAGGGAGGAGAGTTTAAAGAGAAAGATATATTGGTTTAGTTTCAGATAAGTTGCGTTTAAGATATCTCTGGAATATCCAGTTTGAAATTTCCAGGTTGCAGTTGGAGATGTGAGACTGGAGGTTAAGAGAAAGGTTGGGGCTGGATTATATATAAATATTTACACACACACACATCTTACACATGTATGTGTTAGTATGTGAAACTTCACAACCTGACCTTAAGCTACATTTTTTAGATATCACTTCCCTACATCTACCCTTGAGTAGAGCAAAAGTGACCTTCTTATTGCGATACTCTTCCCTTTTCCATGCTTTTGCCTTGACTTTTTCCTCATGTTTGGAGCATACACCTTTGTAATTTCTGCCTCTTAGAATCCCCAGTTTGTTTCAACATTCAACTTGTCTACCACTTTGTACATGAAGGCTTTCCTTATCTTCTCAGCTGCTAGTGTTCACTCCTCCCCCCCAAATTGCCTTTGATCTTTTTTTCTTTCTAATATATAGCTTATATATAGCTATATTATCCCCGCTGAGAGAATGCAAGCTTCTGGAGGTCAGGTACTGTTTCACTTTTGTCTTTCTAGCAAAGTGCCTGATACAGAGTTGGCACTTAATGCTTTTTGATTGATTAGCTATCTTACATTATAAGAGACATACAATAGGTGCTCGGTGAATGTTTTTGTTCATTGCATCTTAAATTTTGTAGCTTAGAATTGTGTATAAGAATCTAATTTGTTTCTTTGATTTCTTTTGCTGTCATATCTCCTTTCTGAGTTTTGTAATTTGGTTTTGTTTTCTTTTTTTAAAATTAGACTTATTACTAGTTTTATTAGACTTTTAAAAACAGCTTTTGGATTTTTTTTATTACCTTCATTATTTTTTTCTTTTTCCTCTAGATATTTCCTCTGCTATCAATTATTTCTTTGTGTCTTTTGTTTGTTTTGTTGTTGGCTTGTTGCTTTCATCTTTTAAGTTTTTTTGATTACAGATTTAGCTAATTTTCTTATAATAGCTAGTAGCTAACATAGATTATAACACTTGCTATGTACCAGGCACTGTACTAATTGCCTTATAATTATTATTTCATTTGATCTTTATAACCGCCCTGTAGCAGCCCTGGGAAATAGGTGCTATTATTCTTCACATTTTTACAGGTGAGGAAACTAAGGCAAACAGAGGTTGAGTGATTTGTCCAGGGTTACACTGCTTCTAAGTGTCCAAGGCTAGATTTGAACTCAGTAAGTCAGGTCTTCCTGACTTCATGTCTGGCTCTCTATCCACTGCACCACCCAGCTCTTTATTAATACAGGTATTTAATGTTATAAACTTGCTTCGAAATATTGTGTTGACTCTAGCTCACCACTTTGTAAAATAGATTTTATTAATATCTTTTGGTTTTTGTTTTTCATATTACCTAGAAATGCCCCTTTATCCTTCTCTTCCCCTACCTATAGATTTTTTAATATAATGTCTATATAAAAATGATAATTTTATGTAACATATCATTTTTATAATTTCATTTTTCACCTAGACATTTACTTTATGTTTTTCATAGTTTCCTCATGAACCTATACTTTTTATTCCTTGCATTAATATTTGCTACTGGTTTATTATAATTTGGTCTCTAATTTTATTGTATTTTTTTGTATCTTTTTAATCTTTTATTGCCTTTATTTTTTTTTCTTTTTGCAACTTATGTGCAGAGTTTTTATGTAGCATAAATGTTAGAGGGAAAAAAAGCACATTTAAAAAATTTTTTTCCCCCATTAAGCTATGTATATCTGTCAGATTTAGTTTATTTAGTATTTTGTTTAGTTTTGTGATTTCTTATCTTCTTTTGGATTTATCCTTATCTTTGTACTAGTTTCACAGGATTACTGTGTTCATATACAATAGAGCTCTTGTGGTTGGTTTGCTATCATAGGCTTTATTTGAAAGATACACAAAAATTGAAGTCCTCTTCATCGAAGATTGAAGGCTCTTGTCTTGATGTCCCTTAGCAATCATAACTACTTTTTTTATAATCCTTCTGGCCTACTGAGCACTGAAACCTGGAAATTCTATAACTGACACTGGAATTTTGCTCTCAACAGATTTGTACTTCTGTTAGAGTTTAGTGACCTGCCCTTTTTTTTTTTTTGCATTTGTGGCCTACATTGTATTGCTGAGCTATATGGATCATGAGTGAAGGGTGCTTGCTTAGCTCTGCCCTGGGTAGTAGTGACCACAAAGATAATTTTCTTTTTCCTGGGATCTGGAAACTATGTCCAGGTACTGGACATAGTCCCAGTATAGTACAGTATAGGGCCCGGGTGATATGTGAAGACCTGTGCAAACTATATATAATACCAAGCTTGAACCTGCTTCTATAACAATCATTTTTATGGTGTTAAAATTTCCACCAGTGGTTGATATTTTTTTCTCTTTCTTGCAAAACTGTAAAGTTTTATTTTACATATTTTGTGATGGATTAGTTGCATATATACTTAAAATTAATGTAGTTTTATTTTATTTGTAACCTTTTAATGTAAATGTTCTTTTATGTCTTTAATGATTTCTTGTTTGAATTTAACATTGTGCATTATTATTAGCACCTGTTAACCTTTTCTTGATTTGGCAGTAGCATAATAAATTAAATCATCTTTTTATTTTAAATCTTTTTAGATCTTTCTGGATTGAATGTGCTTCTTCTAAGCAGCAGATTGTTGGATTCTGCTTTTTAATTATATTACTCTTTATGTTGGAGCCAGTATGGTGTGGAAGTTAGAATACCAGAAGACCTAAGTTTAAACCCTTCCTAAAATGCTTACTAGATACGTGATCCAGGGCAAGTTATTTACCTGAACCTTAGTTTTCTCATCGGCAAAATGTGACTAGTAAAAGCATTCATTAAGTACCTTCAGGTGCTTGGTGCTATGCTAGATGTTCAGTCAGAAAGCACTTATTAAGTGAGACAGTCCCTGATCTTGTATTCTGTTAAGGGAGATTATATATGTTCCAGAGCAAAGCCTTGACGATTGATGAAAGTGAAGTCCAAGTTAAAGAAACTCACATGATTATCAAAAAGTAGGTGGAGAGAGGATTCTTGGGAGGATGTTGGAGTAGTTTAGAAAATTCTAGCTTTCTAGATACTCCCCTACAAAAGAGTTAAATTAGCACCCGAGGGTGAACAAAGTGTGGGTAGAGATTAATAAGAAAAGGGGCATAACCAGGGTCCTCCTAGGACAGTTTGAGAAGATCAGAAGAAAAATCCCAGGACGAGGTTTTGTCCCTGTGAAGAGTAAACACCTCCAGGCTAGGGTCTGTTTTAATGGCAAGCAGCTTACTTCTTAAGCAACAACTGGCAGTCTCTGGGGTTAGTTGGTTTGAGAGGCTGCCTCAGCCCCAGCCACCAGAACTTTTGCCCCTGGGATAGTGAGGGGAGTTGGGCGTCTGAGCCCAGGAGGATGGAGGGAACCTCTGCTGACCAGGAACGCTGGACCCAGCTGTGCTGTGAAGAGCAGCAAGAACAAACCAGCACATGACCAGTGAGTGCAGAAGCAATGAGACAGAAAGCCCCTGACTGTGGGCACGAACAGGAGGTTAGAGGTTTGGCTTTGGTTTCAGGCTAGAGGGAAGAAATGAAGATCTGGGGCAAGAGGCACCATTTCCCATACCCCAGGACTAGAGGTGACTACAGATAAACTAGCTATCACCACAAAAAAAAATGCATTGGCAAAGGAGAAAGAATCCAACTGTAGAAACCTGTTATGGGAATAGAGATGATTAAGGTTCATCTTCAGAGGAGGAAATTGAAGTAAAGAAATCCCCAAAGAGTAACGTCAAATGGTCACCTGTTCAAAAAGAATTTATAGAAGACCTTAAAAAGAGACTTTAAAAATCAAATGACAGAGATGGAGGAAAAACTAAAAAAGAAAATAAGAATAATCTAAGAAAACATGAAGGGTATGAAAAGAAAGTCAGCCAACTAGAAAAGGAAATCCAGAATCTTAGGGAAGAAAATGACACCTTGAAAATTAGAGTTGGGCAAAATGAAGCCAGTGAACTATAAGAGATCAAGAAATGATTAAACATAAATGAATAATGAAAAAATAGAAGAGAAAGTAAAACATCTTATAAGAAAAACAACAGATTTGGAGAAGAGATCAAGAAAAGAAAATATAAAAATAATTGGACTAACTGAAAGTTATGATCAAAAAAAGAATCTTGATACAATAATCCAAGAAATAATTAAAGAAAATTGTCTTGAACCATTAGAACAAGTAGAAATAGAAAAAAAAAATCCATCCATCAGCACTAAAAAGAGATCCTATGAGGAAAAGTCATAGGAATATCATGTCAAATTCTGAAATCCCCAGCTGAAGAAAAAATATTAAAAGCATCAAGATTAAAACAATTTAAATAAGATGATGCCACAATTATAATTACACAAGACCTAGCAGCAGAGACATTAAAGGACTGCAGATCTTAGAACACAACATATTGAAAGGCAAAAGAACTGGGGCTCTGGCCAAAAAATATCATACCCTGCAAAGTTAACTATTATCTTGAGCAAAAAAAAAATGGACATTTGATAAACTCAGATTTTCAAGACTTTGTTAAAAAAAAATCCTGAATTTAATAGATGATTTGACACACAAGAACCAATATAAATATACGGTACATAACAAAGACTGATTATAAGGGATCCATAAGGACAGACTGTTTACTTTTTATATATGTAAAATTTTTGTCTAAGATTCTTACTAATAATTGGGTAGTTCATAAGAAAGGTTGGGGAAAACCTGAGCATGATATGAATTTAAAAAGTAAAACCATTTAGGAACAGCTAAAAAGAGTAATTATTTTATACAAATGAGGTGTAAGAGGAAGAATTGATACATAGGAATTAGATGGGGAGGAGGGCTGGTAGTTCTGGTAACCTGCTTTCATCAGGAATGAGTATAAGAGGGAACAATCCATATATATTTAAAAGAGTATAGAAGTCTTTTAAATTCAGAAGAAATAAAATGGTAGGAGCATAGAGAGGGGAGAGAGGACAAGGAAGGGATCTTTAGAGGAGAGGGTTAGAGAATAGGTAAATGGGGTATAGAAGGGTGTTTAGGTTTATGGTAATAGGAGGATGGGGAGGGATCCTTGGATGGGGGTAGGCGAATCACAGGAGGGCAAATGGTGGGTAAAAGTAGAGGAGGCAGGACAGATAGAGATATGCAAACAAAGATCGGGAGTAGAATAGGTTTGGGAATGTATATGTTTATATATGTATGTATATATCTATAGCTATGGAGAAACATCTAAACTTTATCTGGGCGGTGGGGAAGGGTATATATAGCTATAGAAAAACATCTAAACTATTGTGGCCTTGGGGAGGCGGGGCTTGGGAGAGGGGGGAAAAAAGAACAAAGTAAAAAAATGTACAGCAGAGAACAAAAGAAAACTCACAAGGAAGCAAAGATGGACAGTTCTCAACACAAGAAGTATTATCATCATATAGGCTTTCTTGAAATGAAAATTTATTGTTACATATTTTGAATCGTCTTAGGTTCTGCTATGCGCATGACATGCTTTTATTTCCTTCTAACTTTGTATTTAAGTACCACTATTTAAGTTTATGATATATTTTTTGTTTCTTTAGTCTATATTCTGGTGTTTGAGTCTAAAGTAAAATTTTGGAGGAAAAAAGTAGATGGAGTGACTTTAATTGGAGTGGATGAATAATATTAATAAAAAGAATAAGAAAGTGTATATTCCCTATCAAAAGAAAGATTAAAGACAGGCCAAATTGTTACACAAAATGTAAATGGACTAAATATTGATACTAATACTTAGCATTTATATATTGCTGTATAGGTATTATTTTATTTGACCTTCACAATGTTCTAACTTGATTTCCTTCTAAGACTTTAAAAAAAACTCTTTCCAATGGCTCTTACACTTTTCCAGTGACTTTTACACTTTTCATACCAGTTCAGATTCTTAACTAATTTTTGTATGTGGAGGATGTCTCTTATATAGTTTCTTATTTCATATGTGTTGTTTCTGTTTCTCCATCTAAATCATTAGGTTTTATTATATTAGAGCTCTGTTTTAAAAAAAATTTTGGCTGGTTTTTATTTTAGTATGTGTTTCTTTTTTCTTTGGTATTTCTCTTTGTTGATTTCTGAAGTGTTCGCATCTTGGCTTTCTTTGATATTCTCATTTTGCTAGATTGGATCGGTCCCTCAGTGCCATATTTCAGTATTTCCTATTAGCTAGCCATGTCATGGGTTATTTTATGCTTTCTAAACTCTCAGAGGTTCATATTATCTCAGGTTTTTTTCTCTTTTTCATATTCTAAAAGAATAAAAATTTTTAAAAATTAATTCTCTTTGAAAGTTCCAGTTGTTTTTATCCTCTATCATTAACTTAGCCATATCTAACTGCAATATGTGAACCAGACTATGGAATGATCGGTTCATTTTGGTTACTATCACCATTAATATATGTTGCTCTGGTAAAATTAATCTTTAAATTTTCATATTTGATCATTCATTAGCAATTAATAAATTGTCTTCATTGCAGTCTGTTGCTTTTACATACATAGGCACACATATAGCTGTTCTACTTTTGAAAAATCACTAATTCCTGTTAGGAGTTAAATGATTCTTGAGTAAAATGTTAGGTGTGTTTCATAGTCTTTCTTTTGGTGGCAGTTTTAAAATTCTTTTAAAATGAGTAAGTAGGCAAAACTTATTAAAAGAAAGTAGTATGCTATATTTCTCACTATTGTTGCACTCTAACCTTATCCATACTTGAAAGTAGGAAAGATACAGAATATATTTATAATCATCATGTGTAAACTCCTTAAGGGCAGAGGACATATATTAGTTACATTTGTTTGCATCTTCCTTGGTGCCCCACACAGTGCATTAAAACTTACTATGTTTTAAAGTCATTGTTGAACATTGCTGTTGAATTGTTCTACTTATCACTGTCGCATGAACTCTACTATATATAGTTATGATTGTCTCTTTGCAGAGCTATGACTGGCATGGAGTGAATCTTTGTCCTTGGGTATGGACATCCAGTGGAGTGTGCTTCCTCCCCATAGTGATCTCTATTACATATTGACATGTAGCACAACAGCCTACAGGGCATCAACCCTTGGGTCTCATCACCATGGCACCCTTCTCCTGGTGCCTACAGTCCCCTACAATCCCTGTGAGTCAGAGGCTGGACTTCCAGAGCAATAGGCTGCACTCTTTCCTTGTGTTACTATATCTACAGTCTGACTACTCATCTGACCCACTAAAAAACCTGCACAATGCCCTAACAGCTGTTTTTCTTCAGGTGAAAAAATCCCTAGTTTGGACTCTATATTAGTAGGGATTGATTTTTTACTGGTTTTAGCACCTAGAATACCAGGTACTTTACATTTTAATTTAATGCTACATAATTATAATACTACAAAAATCATAAATATTTATATTTCCTTGTTATTATAATCAATGAATTACATTTTTAAAGTGGAAGTGAGGAAAATGACTGTAAAAGTTTTTTTTTTCCCTTTTATTCACACCTCTGATTAGCTAGGAAGACTTAAGACTCCTTTAAAAATGGGCAGGGCAGTAACGGATATGAAGCTGTATGTTCCTTTGTTCTCCCCCTGAAGCTGGATGATGTTATATTCCTAATTGTTACCTACAGTGAGTTCTGAAGTACCAAATTTTCATTGTACTAATCATCTTTGAGCTAGGCTTGGATAATTTGAAAGGAAGAATTTATAATTTATTACTATTATTTAAAGATTTGGCACATGTTCCTGCCACATATTGGAAGTTTTTTATAACTCTTGCACCCAAAATAGGTATAACTCACCTTTTGCCCACTATAGGCAGAGGGAGGACTCTTCCAGAATATTACATTTTTGCTATATTTCAGATTACATGAGTCATTTTCTTCCTGGTTGAACTTTCCAAATGACTTGATTTTTTAAAAGTAAATCAATTTTGAATACAATACCCAAATTCATAATTTGAAGTGTTAAATATGTTAACGTTTCATTTTGTGCACTTAACTTTTTGGGTTGTGTTAAATGAATTTTGGCTAATATTTGTACTGTTACCTGATTTATGTGATCTCTACAAATCAACATGAGTTTATCAAGGCAAATTGTACTAGACTAACCTTATTTCTTTTTTTGACAGGGTTACTAGACTGGTAGATCAGGGGAGTACCATAGACCTGGATTTCAGCAAGGCATTTTGGCAGGGTCTTTCATGCTATCCTTATGGACAAGAAGGAGAAATGTGGACTGGATGGTAGTATGGTCAGGTGGATTTGGAACTGTTTGAGCGGACAAGCCCCAAGAGTGGTGATTAATGGATTAATGTCGTCCTGGAGGATGGTCTCTAGTGGAGGGTCCTTTGGCCCTATTTTGCTTCATTTTTATCAGTGATTTGGATGATGACATGCTTATCAAATTGTAGGTAACATGAAACTAGGATGGAATCACTAATACATTAGATAACATAATTGGAATCCAAAAAGATCTAGAACGATGGGCCAAATTTAATAAGATGAAATTAAATAGGAATTAAAGTCTTATAGATGAGTTCACAAAATCAATTCCACAGGTATAGGATAGGGAAAACATGATTTGACAACAGTTTATGAAAAAGAGATACAGGAGTTTTAGTGGAATTTAATCCACTAACACGGGTCAGTAAGATATTGCAGCCCAAAAAACCAGCTGACCTGAACTTAGGCAGCAGTAAAGAAACTTAATGTTTAGAAAAAGGCACAATAGAAAAATAATCCTAATGAAACCTGGCCAGACCACCTATGAAGTAATGTGCTCTGTTCTGGGAACCATATTTTCAAGTTAAGCTTATGCTGTGTTCCAGGTGTTGTGCCTGGTGTCAAGGATACAAAGATATAAATGAGAGTCATACTGAGGGAAGTTTCATAAGTTACAATTAGCGTTTTTCCATGTTGGCATGTAAATAGTTCAACTTTGATAGGATCCTTATGATTTCTTTTCCACGTTTACCTTCTCATGCTTCTTGTATATGAGTGTCAGATTTTCTTTTCAGTTCTGGTTTTTTCAGCAAGAATATTTGAAAGTCCTCCACCTCACTGAATGACCATATTTTTGCCTGGAACATTATACTCAATTTTGCTGGGTAGGTGACTCTTGGTTGTAATCCTAGCTCCCTTGATCTCCAGAATATCATATTCCAGGCCCTTTGATCCCTTAATGTAGAAGCTGCTAGATCCTGGGTTATCCTGATTGTGTTTCCATAGTATTCAAGTTGCTTCTTCTTGGCAGCTTATAATATTTTCTCCTTGATCTGGGGACTCTGGAACCTGGCTATAACATTCCTAGGAGTTTTCTTTTGGGGATCTTTTTCAAGAGGTGATCGGTGAATTCTTTCAAGTTCTTAATCAGAGGTATGAATAAAAGGGAAAAAAAAACTTTTACAGTCATTTTCCTCACTTCCACTTTAAAAATGTAATTTATTGATTATAATAATAAGGAAACATAAATATTTATGGTTTTTGTAGTATTATAATTGTGTAGCATTAAATTAAAACGTAAAGTACCTGGTATTCTAGGTGCTAAAACCAGTAAAAATCAATCCCTACTAATATAGAGTCCAAACTGGGAATTTTTTTCACCTGAAGAAAAACAGCTGTTAGGGAATTGTGCAGGTTTTTGTGGTGGGTCAGATGAGTAGTCAGACTGTAGATATAGTAACACAAGGAAAGAGTGCAGCCTATTGCTCTGGAAGTCCAGCCTCTGACTCACAGGGATTGTAGGGGACTGTAGGCACCAGGAGAAGGGTGCCATGGTGATGAGACCCAAGGGTTGATGCCCTGTAGGCTGTTGTGCTACATGTCAACAAGTAATACAGATCACTATGGGGAAGAAGCATACTCCTCTGGATGTCCACTGACCTTTCACTTTGTCCTTGTTTTTTATGGCTTGATAATTCTGGAAACTGCCACAGCTGCTGCTGATCTACTCTCCTGAAGGCTCCAGCTGCAGCTCATCCTGGCCGCCCCAGGGTCTAAGCAGAGGTTTCAGGCTGGGCTGTTTTCGGCTCCCAACACACTGGGATGAGCCCTTCCTTCCAAGCTGCCTTCAACAGGAGGTGTATTTTTGTGAGTTTTGGAGCCCTATTTGTTTAGAGTCATATTTTATGGGTATTTGAGGTGGCTGTGTGGGAGCTGTGGAATCCTGTTGCTTCTGTGCTGCCATCTTGGCTCCCCAAAGATTTTTAAGTGTAATTGGACTTAACTGTTCTTGTTAAATGGAGTTATTTTAGACTTTTAGTTATAAGCATAGGGTGATGTGATGAAAGTACTATTTTGAGTTTCATCTTGTAGAAGTATGTGTGTAGGCTGGAGGTGAGGAAGAAAACCAACTAAAACACTCTGTAAACCTTAAAAGGTTAAGCTGATACTACTGTGCTATCTTGGTGATGACAAAGACCTTGGTTAAGATTGATAGCTGTGAAAAGGACGCTGAAAGGGAGAATGTGAGATACATCTTGAAAAAGATTATAAGGCTTAGTGACAGGTTGGCTGTGGGCTTGGAGGGGCAGGTGATCAGCAGGTGAATCTGGTTTTCAGGATGAAACAAGCCAAGAATAGGAGTGTCATGAACAGAAAGCAAGTTGGGTGGGGGAAGGGTGGGCAGAGTAGGTTTAAAAATAAAATTGTGGAAGGACTGATTTTTATCTTCTTAATCTATCTAAAATGTGTTGTTAATCATTTGATCTTAGTAAAAATGTCCAGCTACCATTTTATCTTGAAGGTAAAGCTGCGAGTTAGACTGAACTATCAGGATAACTTTCATAATTTTGTATTTTTAATAGATACCCTTACTGGGCTCTGACATAATCAAAAACCTTTCACAGCTCTGACCAAGTCTCTGACATGTGATAGCACAGGAAGCTATGTCTATAATTTTGAATATTATTCAAAGAAATAACTTTTTTAATATTACCCAAAAGAAGATATTATTCTCACGCCTTGTGCAGCTCATTATCAATACAGGGATTATAGGATTTAATACTGTAAGTACATCACTGCATCACAAATTTAGAGGTTGAAGGAGTCACGTTGAAGGTTGAAGACCTTAGAGGTCTGACCCATTACACACAGAGGAAACAAACCCAGAGAAGATAATGTGAATCACTCAAAGTCATTCAAGTAGTAAAGAACAGAGATGGGATTGGAATTTAGGACTTCTAGCTTCATTTCCATCACACTTACCACTATACCATGCTACTTCTGTTTCAACCCTTTGTTTTTAGAGATAAAACCAAGATCTAAAAAGCTTAAACAGCTTGCTGAAAGACTCAGCTGCTAGGTGGCAGGACTGAAATTTGAATTTAAATCGGTTCTTTCTCCTGAGCCTTACTGCATGATTTTAAGTCCTATATTGAATTTAGCCATACTGCAGGATATAAGTAAAATCTGATTTGTACTAACTCTCGGGAAGTCCACAGTGAAATTTTAAAAAAAAAGCAGCTAATTTAAGAAATGAGCATCCACATGGTATAATAGAAGGGTGGATTTCTTCATCAGTAAAATGAGGGGGTTGGACCAGGGGACTTCCAAGGTCCCTTCTTCTAAATCTATGATACTGTGATATAGCTGAGAAGAACCTTTGAAGACCTGAAGATTGCCTGGAATACAGTCAAGTTTCCCTTGTGGAAGGAAAGTCCCACCCTTCTCAGAAAAACTAAGAAATATAAAGGAAATGTTAGGAGACAGAAGAGAGCAGCTGTTTTTAGCAGCAACAGCAGTGGAAAGTAGCCTTTCTGCTGGTGGTGAGTAAGGGATCTAAAGGAGGAGAGGCAATAGAACAGCTGAGCTGGCAACTAAAGCCCCTCTACCTCAGTAACCTCTGAAGGAAGTGGGGAGGGAAGGGCGGCAGATTAGGGTCCAACAACTGCCTATACCTTTGTAACCCTTGGAATCATGGGACTCCTTTGCTCTCGATGCTTATGTCTACAGATGTAGCAGGTTCCAACCATGGCAGCCTGTGAAGGCATGAGAACAGAAAGCAAGTTGTAACTTGGCTTGTAACTCGTTATGTTGCTGTTTGGATACAGAATACCATTGTCAGCATGAAACTCTTATGTTCCTTTGCTTGTGCTGTACAGTAATTTATCACAGTAGAGAGAGCTGTGACAAGCAGCTTTCAGAACATAGAAATTTCCAGTCCTTTGGAAGGCAAAGGGAAGGTGTATACAAACTTTATGCTAAACTTAAGAAATTAATAATTTGACCAGAAAAAGCAGGGAAAAATAGTGATTATCAATTAGTATGTTACTGATTTCTATATCTTGTATTACTTCAGAGCTCAGAAAGGAAAACAATTGAAATTCTTCACAGATTCAGGAGTAATACCATGTGATTAATCAGTCAGCAAGCATTTCTTCATCATCTGCTATGTGCCACTCATGGGGCTAGGCATTGGGAATACAAAGGATGAAGTAGTCTCTGCTCATGCTTTCAGGGCAAATAATCTGTGCGTGTATAAATATGGATGTAATAAATACAAAATCAATTACAAGGGATGGAGGCAGGTACTAGGAGTTGTGGAAGAGGGTCAGGAAAGGATCCATGCAGAAGGTGGTGTGCAGAGTCTCCCATGTAGCCTCCCTTTTCTTCACTGCTTGGCTTACTTCCCCCGCCAACTCCCAGCACCAAGACTAGACGGAAAATCTTTATCCTCCTCCTTCTCTTCTCCTCTTCCTCCTCCTCATTATTATGATCACCATCAACTCTCATAAAATTTCAGCTATGGGATTATGAGTCACTACAGGAAACCTCTTATAAATTAGAAGTGAGAAAAAGCTCCCCCTATACCTTATTTAGGCCCATTGAAAAGATTTGTGGATGTCTCTACCTCTATCTCAGATCATTGAAAAAAGCAAAGGAATTTTTATGAAGTCAACTAAGATGTTTATTTTCAAAAGAGTGATTTTGCTGTTTCAGAGTGAGATATGGCATTAGAGGATTAGAGATAGCTGATAAATGAATAAATGATGATGTTGTGGAACAATATTTATGACTTGCCAAAGAACTCATTTCTGAGAACAGTCCTGTGAAACACTTCAGTTTTGCTGGGTGCTTGCTTTGCCCATAGTCAGCTCTAATGTTTGTCCAGGTCTTTGATTGAGTTTCCACCAGGGTAAGATAAGCAAATAAGATCATAAGTATCTGAGTAGTACTGTGCTTGTTCATTCAGATTTCATATGAGTTTTGCAATTAAACTATTTTATTTGAACTAGACCTTTGATTTCATTTCATAGAGAAACTTCTTATGCCAATGTAGGTTGACACTTGTGTACAACTTCTTACATTATGGGGACTTAGACAACCAGTATGTGAGCCTGATGTGAACCCAGGTTTTCTTGACCTGGAGGCCCAGCTGTCTTTCCACTATTTTAAGATGTCTCTCACAAGCTAATTATTTACTCTCTTATTTATTTTGCTCCTTCATCTATGTATATTTTTTTCCTCTTCCCACCCCCCCCCACACAAAAAAGAAAAAGATTATAAGTATCCTTCCAGTGCCTACCACCTACTGGGCCCTGAAGGAAGATAAGGATTGTAAAAGGCATGGAGGAGAGAGTGCATTGTAGGTTTGGAGGTAGGGGCAGTGGGAAGGAGGAATAGCTAGTGGGCTAGTTTGTAGCTGGAATGTATTGTGTGAGGTGGGATAATGTAAAGCAAGGCTAGAAAAATTGGTTGGAGAGAGGTTGTGGAGGGACCTTAGAAGCTATGGTGAGTATAGAAGTTTTTGAGCCAGTGAGTGCCGTGATCAGAATATTTTGACAACTGTGCAGTGGTTGATTGGATAGGAGAGACACTGGAAGAAAGGAGATCAATTAGGAGTTTATTATAATGACTTCTGGCAAGAGGCAGTCAAAACCTGAACTAGGATGGTGGAGATCAGTGGACTTATGTGAGAGAAGTAGAGGTTTAAAAATTTGGGAAGCTTTAAAAACGCTTCAGAGGTAGGAAACTTTGCAGGAGTGAGGTGAGTTTTGGTTTTGTCTTTGTATCCCTAACACCTAATGCAGTGCATTATTAGATATTTAATAAATATTTGTGGAATTGAATTTGTTGAATTTAGTTATTCAGTTAAGAACAGTCTTCACAGTTCGTTGAAGAAGATCCGGGTATTTTCCTCTGATAGTCTCAGAAAGAAATATCCTCTACTATAACGTAACTGAGTTTTACAAAAACTAGAACCATATTCAGTCCTATTATAGCTGGTAGAAATAATGTCTGAACAGGAGGTTGGAGGTCTGCATAGAGTCTAGAAAAGGGAAAGCCAAAAGATTTGTGAATGTTTATTCAGTATTGTCTAGGGGTGAGGATGCTCTTGGTTTAAAAAAAAAACACCACACACTTTATTGATATTTTTCTTGACATAGACACTTCTTCACTAAACAGACTCAGAAACTCCCCTCCAGAGTATATCCACCTCTCCCCCCAATAGCTGATTGGTTGTAATAGAAAGGAAGGATATGTTGTTTAACTTGGATGATATAGTAATATTGACCATTATTATTTCACCAAAGTTTTGTTGCCTGTTGATGTTGTGCTTTTTTAATTATCATGCGTATTTGAGTGTGTTGGGGTTTTTGGCTTAGCTTTTCTTCTCTGTTCATCGTTTCATATGTCTTCCTATGCTTCTTAGAATTTTTCATATTTGTCATTCCTTTTAACATGGTAATATTCTATTATATATGTATGGTTTATATGTAAATATAATATTTATGTAGTTATTACCCTATCAACTGGTACATGTTTTGCTTTTAGTTTTTTGTTATCACAAGGCTGTTATGTTATTTTTATTTTACTGTCAATAACCTCCTTAGAAGTACAGTCCTATAATGGAATCACTAGATTTAAAGTGATGAACTTTTCTTGAATAATTCAAAATTGTTTTCCTAATTTATAGTCCCATTGGCAATAAATTAACCTGCCTGTTTTCACATAGCCTCCCTAGCAAATAATTTTCCCATTTTTTGCCAATTTTGCTATCTTGATGGGCATGAGATCCTCCTGGGATGGAGTAATCTCTCTTAAGAACATCCACTTCCTTTTTGTGGTACAGTGGGAAGCAGTCTGGATTTAAAAATCAGAGGACCTGGGTTCTAATTCTGATTCTGCCATTTACTACTTGTATGACTTTGGACAAACCACCTAACTAATTTGGGCTATAATTACCCCACCTGTAAAATTGGGGGAGAGGGAGTTGGAGATGATCTCTACATTTCTTTGGCTGTAAAGCAGATTGTTCTTAGACTTTCTCGGACTCCTTTGGCATTCTGATGAAGCTTGTGGACCTTTTCTCAGAATGACATTTTAAAATGCATAAAATAACATGCATGTAATTATGATGAAAACTAATTATATCAAAATATGGTTATTAGAATATTTTTTAAAAACAAGTTTATGGATCCTGGTTAAGAATCCCTGTTCTAAATCTATGATCCTTCTTCTCAGATTCTTTGACTGAAATCTAACAAAGTAACCTTACGGTATTGCTATTTGAACTCTTGAATGAGTATACCCATCCCAAGGGGGAGTGTCTTGTATAGATAGATAACTGGTAGGTAGATAACTTTTTAGGCTTATCTCCTTAAACTAGCAATACTGTTTTCTAAATCAGTCTGTTTTTAATTTAATTAGTATAAATTGACTTCCTAGAGCCTAGCCAACTCTTTCTGGGCTCATGAAACTGACTTTTTGAGTTTGCAAAGCTGAGACTAATCCTTGTTCTGGGTACAGCGACTATGAGAGATCCATTTTATCAATCTAGCCAACCTCTTGTTCTGTGACTGTTTAACTTTTAGTTGCAAAGCTGTTTACATTGTAGGTACCCAGTAAATATTTGTTGAGTTGGCCTGAACAATGTAAAGTTGTAATTTAGTTTTATTTTTCCAGGTATAAGAAATAATAAACTTAAGAAGGTGAATATGGGTGAAAAGAAGCCAGAGCCTCTGGATTTTGTGAAGGATTTTCAGGAATATCTCACTCAACAGACCCACCATGTGAACATGATCTCTGGATCAGTTAGTGGGGACAAAGAAGCAGAAGCTCTTCAGGGAGGTAGATTAATTTTTAAATATTATTACATATTTCACTTATGTAAGCTGCATTGTAAACACTTATTATGAAGAACAAACAATATTATGTGAATTGTTTGCTTTTTTTGAAAAATAGAATATTTTATTCATTACTATTAATAATAGAGAATGGACTTTGTGGGGAGAAGCAGATTCTAAAGATTTAATTTACTAAATTGTAGGAAAATAGTCTAATAAAGCAGCTTTCCTAGAAATCTGAAGACGTGAGTTGTCTGTGACATTAGGTAAACTGACCACCTTGAGCCAACTACTTGGATTCTCTGGGCCTCAGTTTCCTCATCTGTAAAATAAAGGGTTCAGATTAGATGATTGGCAATGACTCTTTTAGGCCTAAAGTTCTTTGATTCTTAATGCTGATTGGTGCCAAACCTTTTAACTTTTATCTTGGGAGCTTAATAACAAAGTAAGAAACTGAAGATCCTGATAGACAAATACAGCTTAGAATTCAGGTGTGCAGTACTTTGGATTGAATGGAAAACTGAAAAGTCCATTAATTCTTTCAGATTAAAGTAACATCTGTTCTACAAATCATAATTCAATAACTATGCATGTTTGGGGGGACTGGTTAAGTGCTTAAATTCACAGACAACTATGTTCTATTATGCCAGTGACTTTAAAGTAAATTTTTATAACTTATACACATATACATGTTTTCCCTTCTGTAAAATAAAGCTATTGAGGAATAATAAATGAGTAAATGAACTAAATCAATCTTAGTGTGATTAATTAAATGATCATTTATAAATGATTTTGTGCCACCTCAAACCAAAATATTAAATTGTAGTATTTGTAGAGACTTGATTTCTATTGCCATACTTTGTTTATAGCTGGGACAGATGGTGATCAAAATGGACTTGATCATCCATCTGTTGAAGTGTCCTTGGATGAAAACTCAGGAATGTTGGTGGATGGATTTGAAAGGACATTTGATGGAAAACTAAAATGTCGATACTGCAACTATGCCAGCAAAGGAACAGCACGGCTCATTGAACATATCAGAATTCATACAGGTAAATGAGGTAATTTCTTGGTGTGGATGCTTGCAGTAGTTTAAAAATGAAGGATAACACAGGGTTTATATTAATGAAGAAATTGCCCTTTCCATCAGAAATATCATGTAAAGTAGTGGCACAAATTAAAACTTATCAGAGCCCCAGAGCACTGCCTGTTTGGTAGAGAACATTCTTTTCTACAGATCTTCCCACCCCAGAGGGTGAATAATGGAGCTTTGCCGCACTGCTCCTGTAATGCCTATCAGCCGTGCCCAGCTTCCTGCTGGTCCCTTGTCATTTGCCTGGTGCTTCTTTATATCATACTGATCAGCCCTGGAGATTTGCATTTTGAATTTGGTAATGATGTTTTTATTGGCAGTAGGGTGTGGCAGGTGGTAATGGTGGGGAAATAGCCCTGTTTCTAGGAACCATAAATACTTTAGTAATCAGATATTTCCAGATTACAATCTCATAGGATTTGGCAATGAGCTTCTCAAAGATGTTATGGCAGTTTTTATGTATGATGTACTAATAACCTGGAAATGTGACAATGGGAAAAATATATCCTGCCAGCAATGTGAATTTTGAAGTAGAATTATTTAATTATATACAAAGGACAAGAACACTTAAGGTTTTAGTGTAGTTTTAAGCTATTAAAGTTTAAATCTGCACTTAAGACTTTTGAAACATCCTATATACACATACCTATACATATATCTAATACATTATGGTGGAGATTATTTACATTATGTACATTATATACATTGGTAGCTTCTCTGTAACTTAATTCTTAGGTGCCTTGAGCAGAGAGATTACAGACCTTCTCGAGGTCCCATAGCCAGGAAGTGTCAGAAGCAGGACTTGGAAGCCTCGTCTTCCTCGTTCTGTATCAGCTCTCACAATTCATCACATGTCTACATTATGATGTAGGGAATATCCTTATTAGTCAGATATTGTGATTGCTCTGCTCTTTCTTCTCATTTATAAGAGTGCCAATTATAGCTAAAAGAAAATACATCACAGATTTTGTGCCAGTAAAAATAATTTACTTTAAATTATTTGTGTATATTTGTGAGATCTCTTTATTCATTTAATTTCTTGTATTCCAAATGTATCACTTTTCTGTGCTTATCAAGATAGTTCTCCTATGTTTCTAAATTCGGTCAATATGAGGTCATGCAATTTTCTGTTAAATGTGCTTCTGTTATCTTATTTTTACAGGTGAAAAACCTCATAGATGTCACTTATGTCCATTTGCATCAGCTTATGAACGTCATCTGGAAGCCCATATGCGTTCCCATACTGGTGAAAAACCATACAAATGTGAATTATGTTCCTTCCGCTGCAGTGATAGAAGTAATCTTTCCCATCATCGTAGACGTAAACATAAAATGGTACCAATTAAAGGTACTAGGTCTTCCTTAAGCAGCAAGAAAATGTGGGGGGTTTTACAAAAGAAGACTAGCAATCTAGGGTACAGCAGGAGAGCACTTATCAATTTGAGTCCACCTTCCATGGTGGTTCAGAAACCAGACTATCTGAATGATTTTACCCATGAAATCCCAAATATCCAGACTGATACGTATGAAAACATGGGAAAAACGACACAGACTGGTGGTCTTCCAAGGGATCCACAAGAACTCATGGTTGACAACCCATTAAATCAACTATCCACTCTAGCAGGACAGTTATCTAGCTTGCCACCTGAGAGTCAAAACCCAGCATCTCCTGATGTTGTTCCATGCCCTGATGAAAAGCCTTTTATGATTCAGCAGCCCACCACCCCAGCAGTTGTTTCTGCTGTTTCAACAAGTATTCCTCAGAGCTCCTCTCCTACAAGTCCCGAACCTCGGCCATCACATAGTCAGAGGAACTATAGCCCAGTGGCAGGCCCGAGCAGTGAACGCAGTGCTCACACTAGTACTCCCAGCATAAGTAACAGCCAGCCCAGCACGCCAGCCCCAGCCCTACCAGTTCAGGACCCTCAGCTTCTGCATCACTGCCAGCACTGTGACATGTATTTTGCAGACAATATCCTGTATACTATTCACATGGGATGTCATGGGTTTGAAAACCCTTTTCAGTGTAATATATGTGGATGCAAATGTAAAAACAAGTATGATTTTGCCTGTCATTTTGCAAGAGGGCAACATAACCAGCACTGATACAAAACAATCACATAATGCATTTTTTTGGTCTTGATTTTCTAAAATTTCATGCTTCTGTCATCCTTAATGAGGTATCTACTAATTTAAGAGATCATATCTTATGTTTCTAAATTGTAAATTTGACAGTGAAGACAGATTTTTCTTGTCTGGTCAGGGTCATTTATGTGTTAGTGATAAGGTAGATAGGATTTAATTTAGTTTGAAGTCCTTTTTTTCTCTTTGTTCAGTAGATAAGAATTGCAGTGCAATTATATCTTATGAGCCTTCATTTAATTTTCCTACATTTAATACCCATAAACACTTTATAATGCTCATTCAGATCTTCTTAGTATTTCTGTTTACATGTTATTTCAGCTTGTCAAAGTGATTTTGGTACCTTGTAACTTCTACCATGTTCTAAAATGGTGATTTATGAAAAAATTTCACTAAACCGAACCACTTAAAACATTTAGTGGGAGGGTTATTTTAAAATAACTTTTAATTGATAACTTTATTCCCATGTTTTGAATTCAAGCAGTTGTATCAGCTAAATTAACAATGGCTTTAACTGGTTTCAGTTTAGGAAATTGCCTTTTGCCAAGGGAAAAACATAATATGCAGTTTCTGATGTTTAAAAAAAAGTTATAAAAAAATTCAAATACCATTTTCTTGAAATGAAAAAACCCAGCATCTAAAATTAGTTTGAAAATATATTGTTCACTTCCATGATATAAATAAAATTTCATATTTGTATCTCATTTTACTGTTTTGACATGGTGAAAAGGTGGTGTCCAATTTCTGTTGCATTCACACTATTGCACTTTCTATTAAAAAAATTGAGCTAAGCAAAATAAGTATTTATTGGAGTTAAGGGTACCTGCTATTTCACAGAAGTATCCCTGAAAATGTCTTTTTCTTTTAATATTGTACTTTTTCATCTTAAATTTGCTCTGGTGTTACAGGCATCAGATAGACCAGATAACTAATAGGAGTTGCAATTTCCTCCTAATAATTTGATTACCAAAGACGAACATCAGAATGTCATCCTTACAGTTACTTTTTTTTAGTCCTAGAGAGTGTCTTTCAAAAGGTTTTGGGGTTTTCTGCCCTTCCTTCTGTCGCTTAACTGACAATCTTTTCCAAGAAAGCCACAAAAACTTGGATGTGTATAAAAAAATTTAATTTGAAAAAGTAATCTAACATAAGTCAGAGTCTATTTAAAACCAGCCTTAAACTCTTGTGCAAATTGTTGTTTAGTGCCAACATTTTCTTTGGATTCAGACTGTCATGCTCGTTTGCAAACAACAAATACTAAAGATGATGATAATGATTGTATGTGTGTGTCACACAGTTATCTATGAAGGGCATTTACATCAATTCAGTAATAAAGATGGAAGGATAACAATAGGTATAAATTTTCCTAAATTTGACGTTTGATATTATTAAGATTATAAAAAGTACTACATAAAAGTAGAGTGAATTCACTTTCAAGAGAAGGCTATCCTTTTCTAATTATATAATAAAAAAAAGAAATTAGGTTGGCTAAATAATTATTATTTTAAAATGCAGTTTGGATCTGAAAATTGTACTATAGTCTTACGTAGAAAACCCTAATTTTTAAAATATATTAACCAAAAAGGGCCTTTAGACCAAAATGGAAAATATTGATGCCATTAGCTAACAATAAAGCTCCCTGATTGTGCAAGGCTAATGGAATCTCCAGTCCTCATTGAGCTGGAAATGTCTGGAAAGCCATTAAAATATGCTTTTGTGTTTAGCATAAATTATAAATTCATCTCAAAATATTTACCCAAAACAATTATGTCTCTTCCTCATAAAATTTAAAGCCTCAGAAACAAACATTCTATTTTGCGGTATTACTTAAATCTCTTATTCTGAAAATCATTCTTACTGTAGGAACCCAAATGTAAGACTTGGTTCTAATATCTTTAATGTGGGAAGTAAGAAACAATTATTTGAAATTTTTGAATTAAAAAAAAATCGCCCTTGTATGCTCCAAAATATAAAATGGAATTTTTAACTTAAAAAAATTGTGAAATCAGAATATCTATAGTGTTGTCTGTGCCAAACAATGACTTGAATGTTTTTCTGACTAAAAGTAGATTTTTAATGTGCGTTTAAAAATTAAATAAATTGTAGTTTTCCAGTTTTATACTAGTATATATACAAATAATATTTGCTACAAGCTAAAATAAAGAGCACAATTGGTATTCCAAAGTTATTTCCTGCTTGCAAGCTAAATTTAATTCTAAACGTGTTGAAATGCACTAAATTATTAAAGGTCAATTACTAACTTTTTTGGTATTTAAAAATTTTAGCAATTTATTTAAATTCTGTGTTTGGAAAAATGTTGATTCCTACACTTACGTATTAAACACACATTTTTTCCCCCACTTTATTTTTAAAATGTCAGAACATTTTATAAACAAAATTTGTTGGAAAAAAATTTAACATGCACTATTTATAGTACTTTATTGTTAACAGGCATTTTAATGTTGTGAGACTAAATTTTTGTTCAGTGAACATAACAGTTTAGACTTCAAAGTTGGTAGATAACTTATCTCCACTAATATTTTTTTAAGAAACTGTGAAGATTAACAGGGAATAATTTTATTTCAGATTTTACAAATGCAAGGTACAAATACAGCTTCTTGAAATTCAATCAAAGACAAGAATTTTCTGTTGGATGGTCCCATAGGATATTTTCCACTGCTGTTTCAACACAGAAATAAATGTCTTGCCATAAAGGTGCAGGATTTATGAAAGGGAATGTTACATTACCAAGAAATTTTCATAGACCTCGTGATTAATTCAGGTTCTGAGAAAAGTGTATCAAAATGATAGCCTATTACAGAAAAACATTCCCTGCTAAATACTTTTTTCATTGAGCAGTCTTAGAGTCTATATGCATTGTGTTCGCCTTTGTTAATATGTATTTCAACGTAAAGAGCATATTTTGTATTCAAAAGATGCAACATGAGTTATGGATGTAAGATTCATTATACTGTGTAGTGATTACAGAAAAATTTAATGCCAAATAACTCAACTTTAGTGCAGTTCATGTTGTGAAGCTTTGCTTTTGTAAAATATGAATAAAAGAACGCTTTCTAATGACTAATATCCTTTTTAAAAAAATCTGTAACTCAATTTATGCTTCGTTAACTAAGCTGGAATATAGTGTGAATCAGTAAAAGCAACTTTACTAAGCAATAATGTAGTGAAAATACAAGTGTTCTGATATCTGCAAAGCACTTTAAGCAGGTTTTTACCACTCTGAAGGGAGGTATTCATTTTGCAAAGAAAAAAACAGACTCGGAGAGATTAAATGAATTGTTTATAGTCACAAAGTCAAAGGCAAGAGTCAATCAATCAATAAACTTTTATTAAGTGCCTACTAAGTGCCAGACCCTGTGCTAAGCCCTGGGGATACAAAGAAAAACCAGTATAATTCAAAACTCCAGTTTCTCCTCATTTTGTATCTAAAATCCTTTCCACTATCCCATACTGCCTCAGTGACCCAAGTTTGTGGATAAGTAGATTGTTCTGGCTCTTCCCTCCCCCAATACTAGTTTGATGTTGACAGAATCAAGAATCCATTGCAGTCTGGTTCTCTTATTTAAAAATCTGTCTTCCCTTTGTTTGTCTTTGTCCACCTCATCTCTACTTTAACCTGGGCAATTTAGGGGCCAGTGAGCATCATAGAGAGATATTCCCACTAATTCCCTAGGCTGCATTTTATTTATATATCTTAATTTTATTTTGTGCAAAGCTCTCCAGCATTATTATCCTGGGCTGCTTGCCCAGAGCAGAGTGCGGTGCTATTTAAATAGAAACCCAATTCCCCAAATCCTCAGTTGCTTGGCTGAGCTCACTGAAGAGCTAATGATATATTTTAAATAATTTTTTTTTCCTTCCTGATACCCTGATCTTTTAGGATTGAGTTCTTTTACCTCATCTTTGCTAATCTGCCTGGCTAACTCAAGTCATTTTAAGCTGTTGATCTTTAACCAGTTTGTGAATGTTTGCTTGAAAAAAATTACACACAATTCATCCACAATGCAAATCAACTTAATACTCCTTTGGAATATATTTCTGCACAATGTTCTCTCTCTCATAATTAAATAAGCGAATGACATCCGAAATGCTATTCTGATTTAAGTGTGAAATTCTTTTACTATTTCCTTGTCGTAGATCTTCCAAAAAGTCTGCCTTAAGCTTGTTAAGTTCTTCTGCTAGAAGTTTCAGCTTGTAGGCAATCACTTTTTCGTCTGAAAGAAAAATATAATCTTAAACAATTTTTACAAATTAAACAAATATGGGCTGATTATATGTCACCAGAACAATTTATGTTACCTCTGGGAGAAAAAAGTAGTTATTTGGAAAAGACTAAATAATGATAATGGCCACTTGTCAAACAGTCAGTCATGCTGCTATCATGGAGACAGAGACAAAAATGCTAAATATGATGTAGGCATATTAACTGAAATTATTCAAACAAAAGAAATTTGCTTAAATAATAGTTCATAATTTTACTGTTACCAAATGGAAACAAAGCTAGACAGAAGAAATCCTTATTTTGGCAAGAGTTAATGTAGGTGACTCATTATCTTATTGGTATAAAATGTAAATAATGGATGCTTGACTTTCTTTAATACTGCTGAAAAACATAGGCTAGATTTTACAAGACGAAACATATTTACACATGGCAGTAGAGCTCGGTATTTAAAGGAATTTTATGAAATATGGTTTTTCCAAAACACCATCCCCAATTTACTTGTCTATCTGATTTTGTGTGGAGGACTTATGGAAAAGCATGGACAAGAATTTCAGAGAATGAAAAAAACATGGAGGGATTATGAACTGTACTGGTGGAAGCAACCACACTGAAAACATCAGAAATTCTTTGGAATAATTTATATCACAAATTCACATAATGTTTGAGGCTAGCATTAGTAGTTTATAATTCTGCAATTCAAAGTTCTAGCTGGAAGTTATGTGAACGTATAGCTAAGTTATATTCAATGAGCAGTTATTTGGATTTTGGCAGATGTTTTTGAAGATGCAATCAAAAGGAAAATGAGCAGTCACAAACTTTATATTAAAATATATAGTTCATTTTTAGTTGGCTGATTTATTTTACTCATACATATGAAATAGCTGATGAATACATACCTTGGGCTTTCTTCAATGTCTCAGAGATAATTCTTCTGAATTTCTGATCGGCTTGATGAAGAATATTAGTTGAACAAATAATTCGATCATTTTCCTATGTAATATAAATAGTGTTGCTATATTAATTAGTTCAACAAACATTTAAATGCCACCTAGGTGCTATACTCTATATCTAATCCAGTTTGATTAAGCATTTATTCAAAAAATGCTGTTCCTCATCAATGAACTTGCCCCAATGTAATTTCTTAAAATCAACATAAATCACTAATAAAAGGATTCTATAAGTAAACATGTATGCAAAATAGGCAATGTAGTTACTTCTGGGTCAGTTTCTACACCAGGATGTCATTACTTCTGCCTAGACCTGGAAAGAGTGATGGGGGTTAGGAGGGGCCAAGAACTCTCAGAAAGAGAATTCAAGGTAAGTAGTTTTGGGACTCATTTAGATTATGCAAAAACAAGCTAGGCTGTAAATTATGTTCCTGAACAGATTCTTATAAAGTGACTATTGTAAATGAATGTTTAAAAATACTATGTGAATAAATATAACTTTTTACTTAGTACTTGATGTCAACATTTTATTTACAGTCCATTTATACAACCTGGTACATAACTATAAAAGACCTAATCAAGACTAAGTTGTATAAAGGAAGAATTACCTTTTGTTCCATATTTTCCTCAAAACATTTTATTGGATTCTTCAAAGCAGAAATCAGTAAATCAGTCACTTCCATGCTGTAAAAGAATTTACTATTAAAAAAAACAAACTTGAGACATTTATACTTTTTAAAGAACTAATATTTAGTGACAAAGTTCAATATTAGGAAAAAAGTTGTAGTCCAAGCTTCTACAGCTAAACTATTTTTTGGTAGTAACTTTCTAAGACAAAGCCCCAAAATACTAAGCCTCAGTTATGAAGCTGTATTTTTTGGAAAAAATTAGAGGTATTTTAAATCAAAAAGTCTTCAAAACTATCTTCCTCAATTCTGAAATCAAAAACCCTATAGTTAAATGCCTACTAGGCATGAAACATTTTCAATAAATAATACTTTACATTATATATATTAACTGATATGTATATTAAGTACCTACTAGTTATTTACACTTGTATAGATGACCCCATGTTCTTGCTCTAGAAAAACAAATAAAAGGCAAAAACATCCCTTTCCTTGATTTCTGGAAATGAGATATGAGTTATCAATATCTTATTGTAATGGGGGGGTGGGCTGGCTATAGAGTTTTCTCAGAGGAAAAAAAAACCACCACCAAACTTCAGGTAACCTTGATGAGGAAACCTGGGATCTAGTTCTGACTGTTCCACAATCCAACACTGTAACTTCAAACAAGTCACTTCATCCTTCAGTTTCTTCTTCTATCAGATTATAAGAGTTGGTCTTATGAGTTTCACATTTCTGATGTAGGGTACCAGTATGCCTCAAACATATTCCTTTAAATCTCCACTGGATGAAATAATTCTCTTCCTTCAAGGTTACCTTCAGATACCCCTTCTTTCACTGAAACCTTTCCTACTCTCTTCCCTGATGAAAGGAGTACTTTCCCTTTTCATATTTCTTCTATCACCTTGTCTGCACTCTCACATTCTAACTTATTTGCATGTCTTATCTCTTCTATTAACTTGCAGTTTCTACTCAAGAGGCACATAAATGTTTAGTGAATTAATCCTAGGGAAAAAGTTTTACCCATTGCGAAGGGGGGAGAGGGGGAGAAAGAAGAGGTGAAACCCACAGGCTACAGTAAGAAGTACGCAACTATCACAATGCTTGAGTGCATAAATATGAAACCCTCTAGCTGTCTTATAATCTGTATACCTATAAAAGGTTTTAGGCAGAATTTTAAATAAGTTGGTATTAACTCCACTGTATAAGTTCTTTTATAGGCAATCACTACAGGGTGTCTCAAGGTAGCATTTAGAGATGTAATACCTAATAATATATTCTAGCCAAAGCCTTGACCCCCCAGAACATACTTGTCCTCAGAACCAGATCCTGTCCTCCTAATAGTGAGACTGTTGTGTTCCCATGCATTTTTCTGAATGTTTGGAGATTCTATCTTTCTTGCCATCAGCTGTATGGTCTCATCAGGTACTGGTTTACTTCTCTGCCGATTTCTTTCTAGACAGGACTCAACTGGACAATCTAAAAATAACTGGCAAAAGCCTGAGGAATCTGAAGAGTTAAAGAAAAATATTCATAAGCAAGTATTTAAAATCAGAAAATTATGATACATGATTTTTACAAAAATGTGTGCAATAACTCTAAGATTTGAAAAATTATTTTGGCTTCCAAAAAGTCATTACTTCCAGCTCTGATCTCTGGGAATTTAACAAACTTCTGCACACAACTAAAGCACTGCCAGAGATGAGGGAATTCAATATACTGCGCAATATCACCATCATCTCATAAAAGCCAACATTCAAAACTGAACTTTCAGGTTTGCAGAGTGCTTTACAAATGTCGTCTCATCTGATTTTCACAAGAACCTATAAGGCTGCTGCTATTATTAATCCCATTTTACAGATGAGGAGATTGAGGCTGAGTTTAAATAACCAGCTCAGGAAGTATCCCTGGCAGGTTCTGAATTCAAGTCTTCCTGATTCCACGCTCAGCACTTTGCCCACTACATCACCTAGCTATCATCATATAAGAAAAAGCACATTAAATTACATTTTCGAGCCAACTGGTAGACTTCATATCTCATGCTCTGGTAATAAAAATTGTCATCCAAGATTAGATACAAAGGTCGAGACAAAGCAGCATCGGTTAAGCAATAACCCTGGGCCCCTCCTGTTCCAGAAGATATAAGATCTTGATCTGTCAAACAGCTCACAAAACTTTCCCACATGACTTCGGTCCAAGAGGCTGGGGCAGATAATTTGCATCCATTAATGATGGCCATCAAGAAATGTTCAAGGTACATCAAAAGTTCGTGTCGGAATGATTTCCACTGGGACGGCTACAAAAGACAAAACATACAACGTTCGATAACAGGTGATGAGCTTTAAAAGGGGTTATAGTGGGCAAAGATGCCAAACACGGAGAAATTCATTCTTTACCACTGCTCTCTCACTAGTTCAGGGAAGACACATTCAAAGACTTTCCAAAAGTAATACAACTGTGGTGAGAGCATAGGAGGCATTATGCAAATACAATGTGAGTTTTGTGTGCCTAAAATACTCTCCAAACTGACAAAGAGAGAACTGGCATTTACAAAGCAAGGTGGGGAAAAACAACCAATAATTCTGAGGCTGTCTGGGGGATGAATGGCTGACTGGCAAAACTATTTCATAAGCCTTGGGAATAGAGTGGTAAAAGAAGGTCCAAGTTACACCATCTACACCACAGTCCAAGGATTATGGGAAATCCAACATGACGCATCCTACAGAGTGTGCCCGTTTTGCTTAAACTATCTCTCTAAATAGGCAGGAGGTAACCGCCTGCTAAAAGATCAGGAACCCAGTTGGTAAAGGACACAACCCAGAACCACAGCAAATGGCATAGAAGAGACTGGATCTGGAAGAAGACACGGGTTTCAGCCTAAAAAGGACAAAGATCTTAACACCTCTGAGGAATCAGAGAGCATCACAGTGCACAGAAGGCCCACCCACTCTGAGTCAGGAAGACCCAAGCCCATCTCCAGCCTTAAACATGACTAGCCTTGCCCTGGGCAAGCCACATCACCTGTCTGCCTCAGTTTCTTAATAAAATGGGGATAATAATAGCACCTATGACCCAGGGTTGTTGTGAGGATTGTAATTAGAAGGCCCTTGGCCCCGTGCCTGCCTGGCACACAGTAAGTGCTTTGTAAATATTAACTATTATTATTATTACCTAATACAGGGAGATAACAGTGCACTACCTACCTCATGTGGGGAAGATGGTTTACAAATTCTAACGTGCTAAATGAACACAAGCTACCCACACTAGAAAGAAGACACCCCTGGGAAGCCAAGGCCTGGGGGCACTGTGGATAGACTGCTGGGCTTAGAGTCAGGAAAATCAGTTCAAATCTGGCCTCAGATACTAGCACTCCGTCAAATCACTTCACCTCGGTCCATTTCCTCAGCTATGAAATGGGATTACTAATAAAAGGACTAATTTCCCCAGGTGGTTGTGAGACTCAAATGAGATATCTGTAAAGAACTTAACACAGTACCTAGCCCGTAGTAGAAGATTAGTAAATGCTTACTACCTTCCCTGGGCAGTAACATAATCCTCTTGAGCCTCAGTTTTCTCACCTGTGAAATGAGGGCACTGGTTTAGATCAAGAGTCCTTAACCTAGGGTCCATTAACTTATTTTTTTTTTCAAATGTTGATAATTGCATTTCAATATAATTGGTTTTCCTTTGCAATCCTATGTATTGTTTTTTAAATATTATTATTAACAATACCTAGCATTTACATCACACTTTAACGTTTATAAAGCATTTTAAAAATACACCTCATTCTATTCTCACATCCACCCTGGGAGTTAGGTGATTTTATTATCTCGATTTTACAGACGAGGACACGGGTTCAGGCAGACAGCGGTTCAATGGCTCGCCCAGGGTCTCTGGGGCCACTTAAGTCAAATCTGAACTCAGGTCTTAAAGGGCAGTTCTGCTCTCTATCCACTTCACCACTTGGCATTACTCCGACATGGTCACACTGTAGGTCCCTTCCGGGCCCAGGGGCGGAAGGTGTAAGCCCTACAGGCAGGTAGAATGAACTGTCATTTTAGCTCATCATCCATCCCGACTCCTGGCTCTGGTTCCTTCCACGCGCCAGGCCGTCTCCAAGGCGCACGAAAGGCTCTGTATAATCATCTTCCCGGAGCGGGGGACGGGGGTATTCGGGAGGGAGAGTGGTCAATCATTTCTAGAGTCCAGGAATGAAATGGGGTGGAAAGAGATATGGTTTAAGTTGCAGCGCCCGGCCTAGCGCTTGGTTCCACCCCTGGGAATTCCTGAAGCAGTACCCCAAAGAACCAGAGCTCCGGAGGAACCCAAAGCCCCCGGAATATCCGAAAGCGGCCGTCCGTGGTGCACTAGGACCGCATGCCCCCCCCATCTCGTTACCTGGCCTCTACAAACCGGCTGCTGAGACTTCTCGCCCTCGAGGAACGCGTCTGGGATGATGTCATCGTACGTTATGACAGCAACGTCCCATCCCTGCTTCCGCCTTAGCTGGTCGCTAAGGGAGCGGGCGAAGCTAGATTTTCCTGAGGCTGGCAGGCCACAGAGGACGCAGAATCCCAGCTGAATGTGCCCCTCATTTCCGCTCTCCCTGGAAGATTCTCCTCTCTTCATGATGACCGGGAAAAGAGAACCCCTGCCGGTCGGGTAGAGTGAACAGCCCGAGCCTGATGCGCACGCACACGGATCACAGCCTAGGGGCTGGCGTAGAGAGCTTGATGGACAGGCCTTTCATCCAATCACAAGAAAGGCGTCTTCTGTACATTTTTCTCAAGCCCTCCCCCACGCACAGACCGCGCGTGCTCGGTGCTGCAGGCGGAGGCGAGAACTTAATATTTGTGGCAAATTTTTCTCCATGACTATCGAAAGCTGGGTGTTCC
The DNA here is from genome assembly GCA_028627135.1 of Pseudochirops cupreus. Lineage (NCBI taxonomy): Eukaryota > Metazoa > Chordata > Mammalia > Diprotodontia > Pseudocheiridae > Pseudochirops > Pseudochirops cupreus. The sequence continues at coordinate 509,242,131 of CM053582.1, forward strand.
AACCATGGGGTAGGCCTTGTTCTTTGCACCTGGCCATCGCCAGCCCGGTTCGTGCCTTTATTTCTCCAGGAAATGAGGGAAGACTAAAGCGCCCATGTTATTGGATGGAATAGAAAGCGTGCGGGGCCTCCCCGGGTGTAGGCGGGGGCGCGCCAGAGGACCCAGTGCCACGTGGAGGAGGAATCCCGGAGGGGAAGCAGCCCTGCCAGCTGCAGGCAGTGCCGGGATACGCAGGACTACAATCAAATAATGAGGCAAGCCAGGGAGTAAGAAAGATCTGAGTTCAAGTTCTGCCTCGGACGTATTTTAGTAACTGTGTAACCCTGAGCTTCACGTCTGGCTGCCTTAGTTTATCTCAGCCATAAAGTGGGAATAATAACTCCCTTGGGGTGGTTGTGTGAATCAAATGACATAATCATGGAGTGCATATTAGCTATCATCATGAAATATTTGTAAAGCCCTTCACCAACCTCTAAAAGCGATCATCGCTACTTATTATTAGTAACGCTCCTGCCCTTTGCCAGTTAGGCTGGGTGCCTCCGCCCCCCTGTAAGTAAAAGGAAGGGCTTTGCCCAAATGAGCAGAATTACGTATTCGCTATGACTGCTCTATACCACCAGGGGGCGGTAGGAGACAGCTCTTCGGCCGCTGCGGGCTGCAAAGCGGCGTCTGAAACGCCTACGGAGCTGTTCTAAGTAGTTCTGGACCTTTGCATTTGGCGGGTTTTCAAGAACTACATGTTCTGCTACTGCACAAATCAACTAGGAGTAGAGAAATGGACTCGGGTTCCAACTTCCAAAGCACTCGCATAAAGAATTTTTCTGCTTTAAAACGACCAAGTTAGACATTGATTTTATCGAAGATGACTTAATAGTAAATATTTCTTTTCAAAATTATGCGTTGTTACGTAAGGTCACGTTGTGGGATATCGTAGGTAAAAGTGCTGGACTTGGGTTCAGACACTTAACTGTGAATCTGGCCCCCTCACTTAACCTCACAGCCTCAGTTTCTTCATCTGTAAAAGAGGAATAATAGGACCTAATCTCACAAGGTTGTTGTGAGGCTCGAGTGAGATGACATATGTATGTGTTTTGCAAACCTTTAAAAACTGTATCTTAGATGCTAACTTTTAAAAATTATGTTTGTGAATTCGAGAATGCCTTTATTTTATCACAATGTTTTCTCATCCCATCTTTTCTTATACCGTAAGGAATACCTTACGCCTTACCCTGTTTGTCTTCCCTCAACGTGACCTCTGTCGCCCCCACTCTTCAGTTCTGTCCCAGCCCAACACTCTGGCAGTAGCCTACAACTTTCCTCTCTTGCTCATCTCAACCCTTGGGTGAACAAGTAAAACACACACTTTCTGGAATCCCTTGCCCATTCACTGCCTGTCATTGCCAAGCCCTGATGCCTGGGGAAACTGTGGCACTACATAAAAGGAGGTAGAGAAGGGAGAGACCTTGGAGGCAGAGGTGCCACTCCTCACAGATGCCACCGCCTCCATACTCAGCTGCTTCAAAGGAGAGGCCAGTAGGCACTTTGACATTGGGACTTCGTGAAGGAGGTGGAGCGTGAACCAGCCAGAACAATGCAGAGATTGTCTGCAGAAACGGAACCTGGCAGAGTCTACATTGTATCCTCTTCCTCTTCCCTCTACCATGTCCTCTGTCGGAAGAGAGGAATTATCGATTTTACTAATTAATTCATGTTGGTTTGTTTTGTTTTTAAGACAACATCTCCTTACATCACCCAGGCTGCAATACAGGAGCTAGTATTTATGGGCTTGATCCCATTGGTCACCCTCTCAGAGTTTTGATCTGCTCCTTCTTTGACCTGGGCAGGTCAAAGAGGCACCCTTCTTTAGGCAACCTTTCCCTCCCATCTGTTGGAGAGGGTTTATCATGTTGATTCTGAGCTTAGTGAATGGCCCCAATCAGCATAGCCCACTGAAGCTCAGAAGTCCAAGTTCAAGACATCCCTCAGCCTCAGTCTCCCCAGTTGTTTGGTTATAGTGGGCACCACTATATCCAGCACTAATCTTCTTTCTTTAAATCTGTTTGCATTCTATTTTTCCATTTGCTTGAAAGGAAACTGATTTTCTCTAAGACTATGGTTATCACTGTACTGATTTCTTTGTGCATAATGGGAGCAAATAGGTAGTGAGCTACCCATGGGGAGAGATAAATTTCATAATTTTGGGGAACATTCCAGTATTGCGGCTCAGAGTTGAACAGAAAAGAGATTTTTATTGATGAATAATTTTTATAGCTTCCCCAAATCAGAGTAAACCTGTAAATCCAGACCAAGACCTAGACTTAATGAGCTTGAGGCAATCATGGTTGGGAGAAGGGTTGAAAATTAGCTGGAGTTAGTTTTTAGAGCCTGTTGCCTGAGACAATTTCTTTTCCCATCCTTTTTTTCTCACTGTTGAGTGGAGAAAACTTTTGTCCCTGAGCTGTGGGGCTAAGGGTGTTGACTAATGAGAAAGTCACTCCTGAATAGAGAGGAGCTTGGGAATGAGTGGTACCACTTCACAAAGTGAGCCAAGCAAAGAGAAAGTAGCTAGTTCTCTTTAGCTGTTAGAGATACCAAAAGTATTTAGCCTTTCCTCAACTGCTAGGAATCTTTCTGGTTCCCAGTTCTTTGCTCACAAGTGTTGCTATAAATTTTTTTTTTTTTTATTCAGTGAAGCCTGAATAAGGCATACTTCACAATCACTTGGTCTTAGAAAGGGAAAGATTATGGTTCCCTTTGGCCCTCCCGCTGTATCAATTCAGTGCCCCAGCGGCAGGCCTGTGAAGTTGGAAGACCCTCTATGGCACCTTGTCTGTGCACTGAGATGCCACGTGATTCTGAAAGTTCACTCCTATACATTGAATACTCTGTAGTATTCTTTCGGTGCCTCACTTCTCAGTTGCCACTTTGGACTTCCCCTAGTTTTAATTGGCAGGGAGACAAAATGCAATTTGTTTACTAGTTCTCAATCTTAGCTTTAGCAATTTCAGCTTTTTAATTAGTTGCTCTTGGTCTCAATTGTGGGATGTTCTCTTGATGGTAGTAGCCTAGGTCTTTGGCCTCTATGGTTTCGGCAAAACTTATGGGTTCCTTTTGAAGGTTGAAGAGGAGACTCCCAAGTAGGAGCCTAATGTTAGCCCACTGTTAAATTGCAGAGAAGAGAAAAATGCTTGTCCAATCAAGTGATTATAAGAATCTTAAAGACAGCCTGTTGAACAGGCTTGTGCTCATCTGGAGTAACCTCCATGACTCAAGACTGACCTAAAAATCATTTTGGGGGACGTAATTAGTCATCCCAGATAAGTATGTTCGTGGGCCAGCCAGAGAGAAGGGGATATCTATCTGCTTACCAGGAAAAGGGGCATGTCTCATTTCCCACCTTTGCTATTTACATAAGCTATGTGAGTTCTGGCACACCACTTCTCCTTTCTAGATATATTTCATCATCAATACAAGAAAGACATTGGACTAGACAATTTCTAAGGCCCCTTCCAATTCTAGGTACATTATCCCATGGAACACTATGTTTCTGAAGTCTGTAAGAATACTGGTTTTAGGGTAGATATTCAAATCCAGTGGAATCCAGAATTAAATTTCACAAATGTTATATATAGCTAGTATTTATATAGGGCTTTCAGGTTTGCAAAGTGTTTCACATTTGCTATCCCATTATAATGATTTAAGCCATTGCCATTTAATTTAGCATATTTAACATTAATCATATAATTTGAAATTATTACAAGTTAGGAATCCTTTAAGATCCAATACTCACTTTTACCAGCTACTTTATTCTTCCCCTATCAAACCTATTAACCAAGGTAAATTATTTGCATTTCCCCAAATTCACTAGTTTACTCTGACATTGCTGGTCACTTAGACCTCAGTGATTTTCAGTTCACCATCAGCAGTTTCCTTCCATTAAGCCCCAGCTGATTATTTCATAAGACTCTGTGTGTGTGTGTGTGTGTGTGTGTGTGTGTGTGTGTTTGAAATCAAAGTCACTATGCCCTGTGTGACTTCCATACCTGTCCCCTGCCCTCATGCCATAAACAGAGGGACATGAGGTCAACCATAGGTGTTAATCAGGAATCAGGTTAGACGAGACAGATAGAGTCTGTAAAGGAATAAAAAGTACAGAAATGATTGCCAGTCACTGCCAGCTGGAGTTTGCAGAACACTTTATAAATAACGTATTATCATATATTTTATCTCATATCTTCACTGCAAGCTTGTGAGGTCAGTTAGTAGGGCACATTATTATTCCCATTTTACAGATGAGGAAATGGAGATTAAAGGAGTTTAAATACCTTTTACAGAGTTATACAAGACAAGCAGAAAAGCAAGGACCAACAAGCTAGGTTTTTCTGACTCCAAATTCAGTGGTCTTTCTTTATTACATGCTTTCTTAGTTAATGGGTTTTTTTTTTCCACAAAGCTATATAAACATTCAACAGAGCTAAAGATTCCTTATCTAAGAATTATTTAAAGAATGTGGCTGAGTCACTGATATATTATCAAGAATGGCTATATTTTATAAATATGATACTGAATATGTCACTGCATTGTGAAGTATAGAGGTACAAGAAAATTAACCTTTCTACTTTCTTCCAATACAACCTCATGAATCTGCCCATAGTCTGAAAAATCTAAATATACCAAAAGGCACCATAGAAACAATTCACATCAAGAGGCCATCTAGTGCAACCCCCTCATTTTAAAGATGAAGAAACTGAGATCCAGGAAAGTTAAGTGACGTTTATGTTCCAAAGGTAGTATCAGAGATGAGATATGAACCTCTATCTTCTACTTGAAAACAAAATTAAAAATGCTGAAACCTGTGTGACATTGGTGGAAAAGTTTCCACATATTCTTTTTAATTTATACTTTTAAAAATTTATTGTCTAACTGGAATTTGTCGTCTAACTGTGCTGGGTACAGCAGGATTGAGGGCACTTGAACCCTCTACTTTTCAGCTCCATTCGTATTCTACATTTCCGCACAGGGAACAGCCAGTGAAAAGGCAGCATTGAGAGATGGGAGTGTTGAGTGCAAGGAACAGCAAGAAGACCAGCAATGTTTTGCTTTTCCATTTCCATTTCGTTTCTTTTTTTTAAGGTTGGAGTCTCACTCTCTTTTTAAAGCTCCCCAGTCATCTCTTCTTCCTGCCAGTAGTCAAAAATGCTATCACCTTCCCCAAAGTACTGCAGTCTTTTACTGCCAAGTTAAACCTGGCAGACTGGGAGCATCCAGGGACTTCTCATTACCAAGGTTTCCAGGAGCTGAGCTAGCACAAATACCTGGCAAGAAGGGCAGTTCTGCATACGCCCTGTCACACTATTAAAACAAAGATTCTGTTTTAATGTTAGCAGACACATTTGTTAATAAACTTTGAAGAAGGATGTTGTGTTTTTTAATGTCAGATTGAATTGGTCACTTCTACCTTTTATACATCTTAGGTTTAAGGCAATAAACTACCAGGTAAATGTTCTTATCATCCCTATCAATACATCTCCACATTTTCACTGAAGGTCAATGTTCAAATGTTTAGTCTTATCCACATAACTTCATAAAGAAGCTTGTAGCAGTTATAGGAAAGAAAGGAGGAGTCCATCACATCTTCCTTTCAAAGAACAAGTACCTGCCTCAAATTTGTACTTTGCTTTTTTTTTTTTTGCTTTTTGGAGGGGGGATAGAGGGCAATTCAGGTTAAGTGACTTGCCCAAGTTCACACCATAAGTGTTAAGCTTCTGAGGTCACATTTGAACTCGGGTCCTCCTGACTTCAGGAATGGTGCTCTATTTACTGCACCACCTAGCTGCCCTACTTTGCTTATTTTCAAAACTACAAACATCATTAACAAATACAGAGGTCTTAATTACCACAAGATTTTGAAACTAGATGACTCTCTAGTACAGCGGTTCTCAACCTGTAGGTCATGACCCCTTTGGTGGTCCAACGACCCTTTCACAGGGGTTGCCTACTAACACCATTGGAAAACACATATTTCTCTGATGGTCTTAAGAACCAAGATACTGCTCCTTTATCCATCTCCAGGTGGGTCCGCCCACACGCAGATACACCCACATACAAGTATTAAGGGTCGCAACATTAGGAAGGTTGAGAACCACTTCTCTAGTCCCACTCATTTCACAGAAAAAGGAACTGAGATCCAGAGAAGGGAAATGATTTGCCTGAAATCATTCAACTTCGAATCTCAGATTTCAGTTGTAAGAGCTCATTCTAACATCTACCTACAGATTAAGTAGAGGTTTCAAGTCTGCTGAATTGAAGCCAAGTATAGGTATAGCAAAAACACATCTAAGACTGATGTTATGAAGGAGGACATTCAAAATATCACTTAGGTCCTTGGTATAAGCTCATTATCACTGAATGGATCAAACAAGTTTTTTTTTGTTCAGTTGTGTCCAATTCTTTGTGACCCCATGGACTAATTGTCCATGGGGTTTCTTGGCAAAAATACTAGAGTAGCTTGCCATTTCCTTCTCCAGTTTTAGGCAAGGGTTAAGTGACTTGCCAAGGGTCACAGAGCTAGAGTCTGAGTTTTCATTTATAATTAAACAATAAACATTTATCAACCACTTATTATGTGCCAGTCACTGGGCTAGGTGGTGTACTAAAGGGTATAAAGTCATCAATAACAATATTAACTATTTAATATTCAATGTACATAGAAAATTTTATAGTTATATGCATATATGTTTGCTGCCCAAAATATTATATTATTAAAATCATCTCTGATAATAAAGATTCCTTTTTTGGGGGAGGGATTTCTATAATTAAAAATATATACCCTTTTTTGGTTTGTATACTTTTCTGTAGAGAGCAGATCCATGCAATAATTACATTTGCCTAATTCTAATTTGTAAGGAATTATTTTCTTCAGTTACCTTTTGTACCTTCTTTTCCATTTGACCAATTCTACTTTTCAAGAACTTGATTGGTATTTTTTAAGGAATCATTTTCTTCAGTCAATTTCTTTGTCCTTCCTTTTTCATGCTGTTAACTCTTTCTTGCATACCTCTCATTTATTTTCTCAATTTTTCTTCTACCTCTCTTATTCGACTTTTAAAATCCTTTTTGAGCTCTTCCAAGAAAGCTTTTAGGGCTTGACACTGATTCATATTCCCCTTTGAAGTTTCACATGTAGGCATTATGACATTGGTGTCCTTCTCTGGGTTTGTTTTGATCTTCCCTGTCCCCACAGAACTTCTCTATGGTCAAGGTTCTTTTTTCCTTCTTGCTCATATTTTTGCCTATTTTGTGGCTTTTAAAATTGTGAGCTCTGCTTCTAGGGCACAGGGGCACTGTTCTAAATTTCTTGTGCTAGAGGCCAGGGACTGGTCACTGACTTTGTGTGCTGGGGCCTACCTGCAGGTGCTGGAGGTTTGTCCACTTTGATGGGGTAGCCTGGCCTCATCAAGCCTATTGTCTGGTTTCTGGGGCTAGCAATTTGTCTTTTGCAGTGGAGCTGGTGTATCAGCAAGCACCCTAGCATACCTAGGGCGGCTACTAGCTACAGGTTCTTAGATCTGCTTTTCTAAAGGAAAGCAACTCAAAATGGGTTAACAATCTTACTTTAATCAATCAAATATCATTTACCTAGTTCGGGGGGAAAAGTCGGCACCCTGAACTTCAGAGAATA
>CM053582.1:509250311-509279969 GCA_028627135.1 Pseudochirops cupreus
GTGGGGGTGCTCTGGCTGCGCTCTCCTCCTCCCTCTCTCTCCCATGATCTTTCTTTTCCCCAAAGAAGGAATCAAGGGTTTGGGAGCTGTTCTTACTTTGCTTCTTATGCTTATTCTTACTCATGGTTGTTCAGTCCGTGATTTTTTTTTTAAATCTCTGTGGGGCTCTGCTTCCAGAAGGGAAAGCTCTGTCCCAAATTGCTGGGGTCCTCCCGGCTGCCATAGCTCTTAGAAAGAGGCTGGGAACTCTTCCTATTTACTTCCAGCTGACTGGATAGCGAGGACTCCAAGATGGAGGCCCAAGACGGCGATCCGGATCCAGGCCGCTCAATGGGAGAGCTCTGGCCTGAGAACAATCGCTCAGTCCCCCTGCTTGCCTGCAGGCTGGGGTGGGGAGCTGCAACGCAGAGGCGGGTGCAAAACCTCTGCCTATCGCTTTTCCTCTCTGGAGGCCTTCTGGCCGGACTGCTTATCTCCCCCTTTCACAATTCTCACTCGCAGCTGCCGCTAATCCTCTCACCTGAAGCTCCTCCGCGCGGCTTCAGGCCAGGCTGGTTTCGGTTCGCAGTGCTGATATGGTTCCTCGTAGCCGAGCTGACTTTAGTGGGAAGTATCTTTGTGTGCGTTTTGGAGTTCTAGGATTGGTTTAGAGTCCTGTTTTATGGGTATTTTGGGGTGGCTATGTGAGAGCTGCGTTATGTTGCTGCTGCTACGCTGCCATCTTGGCTCCGCCCCCAGAAATTTCTCTAACTTTCTGATAATTTACTTGCTTTTGAAATGCAGTTCTTAGGCCTTCTAACAGGCAAAGTACCATATGGTCTCCTCTCTGTCTCCCGGATTTGATAATCCCATCCTGGGTCACCAGTGGGAACAGCAGCTGTTACTGAGGGGTATTTTCTGGGGTCATCGCTAGCCAAACGATCCCCACATATTTGGGCTTGTTCCCGGATTCTCCTCTTTTCCTCAATGGAACAACAGGTAGAGAAGAGGATATGCAAATCACTCCAAGAAAGCTCAAATTGTAGGGTTAAGTCCCAAAAGCCTTCAGTAAACTTTGTGGGGTTTTCGGAGAACTTACCCAGCTTCTCTTTAATTTGATTGAGATCCAAAATGGAGAATGGGACATGCACTCTAGTTGTCCTACCAGCCGAGAGAGCCACTTCCCTTAAGGGAAAAAGTCCTGAAGGTGCTGTGGGGACAGGGGCCTGGGAAGGGAGACTGGAAGTCCCACTTCCTGTGAGAGAGTAACTAGGGAGTGCTGGCTATACTGGATCAGACTGCAAGACTGGGGGATCCAGCTGGCAAGGGGAAAGGTCAGCTGGAAGCTGAGGAAGGGAAGGAGTCAGAAGAGAAGATACCCCTAGTGCTGCCATGGGGGAAGGACCTGAGGCCTGAGTAGGTGTTGCCTCAGGGGGAAGTGCTACAGGGGGAGGCACTTCCGCAAAACCAGTGGCTGGGAGGGACCTGAGCAGAGGTCCTGGGGGGGGAGGGGCCATCCTGGGAGATGCAGCATAGTAGATATGGATAGTGTAGGGGGCAGGAAATGAGGGGTGTTGGGCTAGAGGAAAAGGGAAGGGAAACCACAGAGAAAAGGGTTAAGGTACAGTAGAAGGGGCTGGGGGAGCTGCCTCAGTGGGAAAGGTGACTGGGACCTGAGCAGGAGTTCCTGAGGGGGGAGGGGCTGGGGCCAAAGCCGTGGGAAGGGAGTCATTTAATTGGTCCCCTTTGCCCCTTTGTGGAGAGGCTCCAGCTTCAAGCGTCTCAATCTTTCCTGAGAACCGTGTCCCGAGAAAGTTTGAAAAAGGCCATTAAATAAGTTACTTCTATTCATCTTCCTTCTCTGTGACAGTATAATTCTAACTGCAACAGAGTATTATCTTTTAAAGTCCCCCAAACAGGCCACAATTCATGGTTTTCTAGGCAATACTTAGGCCATACAGTGTTGCAAAAAAACACTAGCTTTTCCTTTTTAAAGTCTCCAGAGAAACTAAATTTTTCCCAGTGTTGTAAAAGATAACCCAGCAGTGAACTTTTGGGAGCTACAGGCATAGGGCCTGGAAGTCCTTTCCTCCATAAAGGAAGGTTTGAGAGTAAGCCTGGAAGAACAAACAGAACAAAACAGGGCGAAAAACCTACAAAAAAATACCTTGAGTTTTCCCAGTTCCCTAGTGCTGAGAGAATTGAAAGAATCTGGCTTACACTTCCAGATAGAGCGTCTGTCCTTATCCTCCATTCTTCAGAATCTGCGCACGTGTCCATGTTCTCCAACATAACCAAACAGGACTGAGAACCAGAGGTCAGGCTGAGTACCTAGCTGTCTGACCTGATGGGACCTGAGAGGTCAGGCCCACAAAAACAAAACACAACACAAAAACATGCAAAAAACACACCTCCAAGGTACTTGGAGAACAAGAAGGCAATGCAGTAGGGACGCTGGAAAAGAGCTTGAGATTAGCAGTGTTTCCAGGTATCAGGGAACCATAAAAATGAAGAGGTTACACCCACAAAGAGGATTAGGGTTGCCTGAGACCCCAAAATACCCACACGCCGGGTCCTGCCGAAAGAATACGACTCAAGTCTTCTCAGCCAAAGAAAAGTAAAGTTTATTTGAAAGTCTGCCATATTGAGTAGACTCTTAAGGAGCCCAGGTATCTGTGATGCTTGCATTGGGCAAGCAGGACAGAGTAAGTCTGTCATAGAATAAGTCTGTGCTAGGGCCTTCTGTGGCGCTCTCTTAGAGCAAGTCTGTGCCAACCCATTCCAGGGTGCCCTCATACCGGAGGGGATATGGGATTCTCTATACAGAAAGGTTGTGGGAGGAATGTAGGGGTAGTCTAGAGGAGGAGTTTGGGCAGGGTCTTCAGGAGGAGTCAAATGAGGTCAGACTCCCGTCATGAGTTTGGGGAGGGTCTTCAGGGGTCGAGATGGGGTGGGACTCCAGTAATGAATGATCAAGGGTGGGAAGTTGCTGGAGGCTACCTGGAGACCATAGACAATGGTGGGCCTGGCCAGTTCAAGGGTGGGAACAGGAGCATTAAGGGTGGGAAACTATTGGAACAAAGGAGGGCTAAAGAGTTGTGGGGAGCCACAACTTAAGGCCTATGGCCTCAGGCAAATCTCTTCCTTGGGAAGATTGAAGGAGAGCTCAAGGCCGGGTCCCAGAGTCTGCACCTCAAAGATTCAAGGAGAGCTCAAGGCGGCTCCCAGAGCCTACACCTCATCATAGTGACTTGTCTGTTGTGATCAGTCTTTTCTTAAATAGCCTCTTTTCTTCCTCCCTTTTTCTCTCTTCCTTCTTCTCTGCCCTGCTGCCACTTAACACATTCTCTTCCTTTTTGGCTCTCAGCTTTATGTACGTTTTCCTCTAGGACTCCTCTGTTCTTCCTCATACTTTAGCTTCTATGGCCTCCTTACAATTCTTCTTGTCTCATGTATGCAAAGGCTTTACTTAATGTTTCTTCTCTTGTCTTTCAACCTATAATTGTCCAACCTTGTCATAAAGAATGTGTTTTGCCACCCTAAGAATTTTTTAAGTGTCTAGAGAGATAGAGACAAGTATTTGTGTCTACTGACTGGACAGAGTTGTTTTCTCAGACCAGATCTAAAACACATCAACTCTAACCCACATCTTCAGAAAGACCATGATATAGCAAACGCTGATGGTTCTTAACTTTTGAACATAGTGATTTCAGTTTAATTCAGCTAGTCATCAAGCATTTATTAAGCACTTACTGTATTCCAGGTATAAGTGCTGGGAACACTAAAAAAAGGCATAAACACTGCCCCTACCCTCAAGGAGCTCACTACAAACCCTCACCTGTGACTGTAGCGTGAGCAGCAGCCATGTCCCAGTAAAATAATGAACTATCATCTAAACTGTTATCTCAATATTTCTATTTTGGCAAATGGGCTAAACCAGTTTGAAGGTAACCAACAGGCCTCAGAACCATCGGTGAGTTAGGGGGACATCTGCCCCAAGCATGTGAAGACTTCCCCTGGCAGAATGGGCAAACAAGAACAATTGTTCCAGTGACCATGAAGGTTGATGATACAGGTTCTGTGGAGTACTTAGAGCTTGGTTAAACACTGAAGATGCCATCCCAGGCCATTACCAGTCATTTGTGTCTTGCCACTAGACTTCAATGACTGGAAGAGAGAGTGAAGCTCTCTGATGACTTTGTACAACTCTGTCTTACAAGTCCAGTTCACAAGTCACCCCATGATGTCATTGGTCCTCTTTGAAAATGAAAGATGAACAGCAACAACTGGGGAGACAACGTGTATGTGTGGATGTACTACATAGAGTCTCAGTCCACTTTCGCAACCTGCAATTGAATTAACAGGTTGGGTCTCCAGAATTCAGCTAGGTACTACTCTCCTTAGGGTTTTAGGGATAATTGTGATGGCTTTGGGGAGGGGATTTCTTTTAGCTGTTGCTCACAAGCCCCCATTTAGCCCCCAATATCAATCACTTACCATCTCCCCAATATCTATTGATCAGTTAACATCAGTTAGCTTTTAAAAAGGGATATATACTAAGAAAACAACTGAAGTACAAAAGTTTCTGAAACAAGCAGTCTTCTCTCCTCTACCTCTTTGTCCTTGGAGAAAGTCAACAAAGTAGTGACTACTTTCACCAAATTGGCTCTTGGGTGGTGCATAGCCAAAGGACAAGTTATCCCTTTGGTTACAGGGCATGGTGTTTTGGCTGGTGGATCAGATCCCTGCAAGGCTAGTTCAAGCAGGTCACTCCTCAAGACTAGCTTCTCACCATACTCAGCTGCTACAACCACCAGCAGTCTTCTGTTTTAGACACCAATTTCTGGGCCTCTGTTGGATCTTCTGTCTTGTAGAAACCCTCAATGATGTAACCTTGTCTGCTTTATCTCTAATATTCATTCACCAACAGTTAGGCAGGAATATATACAACAGAGGTAGTAGTAGAGGTAGTACCATATGTTCGTGGCTATGGGATATGGCCAGGTGGAATAATAATTAACTGAGGCCATCAAACCACTGCTGTCATCTCACCAAGAGATTTAGACATTTCTTCTACAAGGTATGATCAATAAAATCACATTTTCAGTTTGGTACTTGATTATGTCTTGCTTTGTATTGTTACTTGTTTTCATTGTATGTATGTTGTCTTCCCAACCAGATAATGTAGTCCTAGACAGAGGACAACACGTCTTACATTTCTGTTTTATATTCTCGTATGTGGCTGATGTTCACTAATTGGGACAAAATTATCTGGGAGGAAAAAAATCCATGTCATCCAGCATTTTATTGTTTTTGTTGTATAGTTGTTCAGTCGTGTCTGACTCTGTATGACTCCATCAGTTTTGTCCATTGGGGTTTTCTTGGCAAATATGCTAGAGTAGTTTCCCATTTCCTTCTCCATTTTGTTTCCATTTTAGAAATGAGGAGCTAAGAAAATAAGGGTTAAGTCACTTGGCCAGGGTCACACAGCTAGTAAGCGTCTGAGGTCAAATTTGAACTCAGGTCTTCCTGACTCTGGGCCCAGCACTCTACTGTGCCACCTAGTCTGCCCCGGTATGTCATCCAGCATATTTTTAGTTAAATATAGCAACCCATGAATGTTTTCCACATGTTGCAGTAGCTCCTAAGGGCATCAGCTATATTCGTGAGGCTTAGAAAGTGAAATGACTTACCTAAGGTCACACTGATTTTTAAGTCCAGAATTTAAATTTGAATATTTCACGCCAAATTTAGTGCACTTTCTACTGTATCAAAAGGATAAATCAGCAGCAAGTTAAACTATAAGATGACAGGGAAGTTTTTTATTAATAGACATTTTGCATGCCAATTGACAGTAAAGTTTTGAAACTTTTTCCCTGAAAAATTCACTTATTTTAGAAACATTTATTTACTGGTAATTAGGTATCCCATCTTCATATTTACAATACATAGTAGAAAGCAAAAAATAATGTTTAATATTTTTCAGCTACTAAATAACATACCAATTTGAGTAAAAATGGAAAATCGTGATCTAGTTCGTGTTTCTGTTATAGCAAAAATACTGTATTTTCCCCCCTCATTGCTGTGTTGAGAAATAGGTTAGTCAAGGGAGGGAAAACATATTCTTAAGGAAATGAGTACTTGAATTCCTTTAATAAGCTTTTTCTTAACTTAAGATTTTTTTGTTTTGTTTTATGGGGGTACCAACAGCTAAGAAGAAATTCCTTAACTTGTCTATCTTCTTGGAAAAATCCTCCCTGTTCCTTAAAAACTTCCCAGTCAGAAGATTTATATAACGTACCAAATGATGGGGTAACATTTGCTCCACTTCAAACATTTACAGAAGAGGAATTGATGATTAAAAATATGGGTAAGTATTTGTTTTCAAACTTTCCTTTATATAAATTAATTTTATAATTAAACTTTGTAGAGTATTACTAGTAATATTATCATTAGCTTAGGTCTTTGTAGGCTGGTTTTTTAAATCTTTCAAACAAAAATCGAATGGAGGTCCTAGGCCTCCAGTCAATAACATGCTATTATCAAGTTACCAAAGGTTTATTGGGATATGTGCTCTAAAACCAGGGATTTATGTAGTTTTAGGCTAGGTCTCCAATTAGTTTATATTTTAAAAATTGCAGTGTATGTAATAGTCCATAGAACATACAATATCAAAAATCTCTGTTGGGCAAGTTTACCAATAGGTAGATTTTCTCTTCCTTGTTTTACTTTAATGTGGTAATATGTTTCTTGAAGGAGGTAAATTTTGAGGGCACTTATTTGCTTAAGATACGCTGATGTCCTTATCTTTCATCACATTGGGAAGTTTCAAGTTATGATAGTTGGAATTTTCTCCCATTTGTATCACAATTTTCTGTAAGTCAGAAGGAGACTGTGTCAAGCAATCACCAGGCATTTATTAAGTATCTGCCTAGTACTGGGCTAGACTCTGGGATGCAGATCCAAAAGTGATAGGCCCTGCTCTTGAGTTCTGGGGAGATGCAATATGTTCACAGATAAGTTCACATAGGATATATTACTTAGGATATAAGATGGAGAGGGGCAGAACTGAGGGAACTGGAAGTGACTGATACAGAGGGCAGCACTTGAGCTGAGCCTTGAAGGAGGCCAGGTGCTACACAAGGCAAGAGTGAAGGAGAACTTTGCAAGAATGGGAGACAGCCTTCGGAAAGACACAATAGCAGTAGATGGGTTACAGGGAACAGTAGGTAGGTCATTTTTACTGAAGAGTAGAATGTATCCTCTCTACTCTCTAGGCTTGAATCAGATTATGAATGGTATGTAAATGCCAAACAGAAGTCTTTATTTTATCCAAAAGATAGTAGGCAACTATTGAATCTTCTGGCACAGGAGGGCAATATAATCAGATCTGTTTTAAAAATAGCAGTTTATCAGCCAGCTGTATAAAGGATGGCTTAGAGAAGCAAGAGATTGGACACAGGGACACCAATCAGAGGTCTATTTTAGTAGTCCAGGTAAGAGGTGATGAGTGTCTGAACGAGAGGGTTGTGGTGTGAAAAAATAGAAGAGGATAGATTTGAGAGCTATTCAAGTGGTTGAATCATCAAGACTTGGCAACTAAGATATGAAGGGTAAATGAAAGTTAAGATCTGAAAGTGATTCCTAGGTTACAAACTAGAAAAATAGTGCTGTCCTCAACAGAAAAAGAGAAATTAGGAGGAAGGATGAGTTTGGGGGAAAATATTGAGTTCTCTTTGGGTATGTTGCATTTGAGATGCCTGTGAGACAGCCAGGTAGAGCTATCCAGTAGATAGTTGGAACAAGACTGTAGCTTAGGAAAGAAGACAACTAGATATGTAGATTTGGGAATCAACTGCATAGAGGTGTAAGCTGAACCACCATGGGAACTGTTGAGATTGACTGCTTAAGAGAGACATGGAAGGGGATCAGGAGGGGGGATACACCCAAATATAGAAACCAAGAAGGGTTAATAACAGGCTAGAAGCTAATCACATCAGAGTATTATCATGAAAACAACAGAAAGGATAGAATGTGCAGGTGGAAGTGGCTACAGCATAAAATAGTTTCAAACATTTGGGGGAGGGTAGGGAGAACTTTACTAGTATTTGATTCATCTAGATAATGCATTATAATTTTTTTTTGCTATTAAGAAGATAGTGTCAAGAAATAAGTAGATTTTCTCTTTTTTTTCCTCCTTTACAGTTAAAAAATTTGCAGAGAAACAAGTTGCGCCTCTTGTGTCAGCAATGGATGAAAATTCAAGAATAGACAAATCCATAATAGAAGGATTATTTCAACAAGGGGTATGTGTATATACACACACATATAACACATGTATGTTTTTCATATTTTTATTCTGTTTCAAAGCTAAACTCATTCCACTGTGATCATACATGCATATTTTTAAAAATCAGGAAATTTAGCAAGCATGTACTTAACCTTACATTTATTAACTAAAATTATTTTTGTTCTCTTTAAGTCCAAGATCCTGCCTTATATTTTCCTATGCACCAAAAACTTTAAAAATCAGACTGATCTTGTGAGTAGAAATACTTCTGCACTATAAATATTTAATTGAAAGAGAAAGAATGTAATTTCTTTAGGTATTTTCTGAGGAGATTTTTAGACATTAGCGATTCTCTTCTTACCTTAATAAAATAATGTACAGACAGTTCTCACTTTATGTAAATTTGCATTATGCAAATTCAACTCTGCATAAAGAATTCTGAAAGAAATCTGCATTCCAAAAAACATCTTTGTTAAACTTTACAATCCTACGCTAGCTCTCCACCCTCTTGTGTTCTTCCTCAATGTTGTGGCCCGGCCCTGATGTGGTTAGCCTGGCCCTCCTGATTCTTCCTACTGTTCTTCTTTCTCTGACCCTGGCTCCCATGTGTCCTTGAATGGTGTGCCAGCCCCCTCTGTCCGCAGGTACTTTTCCTCCCTCCCTTCCCCACATTCATGGTTCATTTACAAAAAGCTAAAACTCTCTGTGTTCTTGTGTCTCTTATATGGGTCATTGAGTAGTCTCCTGTGAATCCATTCTTTGCTAGCACATAGAGAGAACAGTCAAAGCCAATAACTGTATAGAAATTTCTCAGTATAGAATAAAGGGGTTCACATCAGAGCTGAGCTATCACCCTAGTTGTTTTGGCAAGTTTTGTAGAACTAATGTCAAAAGAACCAGCAGTGGTTTTGTAAGTAACATAGAAGAAATTCATAATTTCAACTTAAGTACCATCTGTTATCTTGGGAAAATGGGGGTCAGATTTTTCATATCTGCCTTAGTCCTCAAATATTCAATAGGAAAATTGTAGAGCATCACAAACCCTATTAATATGAAGAATTCATTGCATAGAACAATTGTGTTGCCATAAAAATCAACATTTAAATGGAATGTCACTTCATACTGACTTTGCCATCCCGTTTTTTTCTCTATAGTATATGTGATTATAATGCAGTATCAGTAGCCATTTCCCACAGAACTGATCATAAATTAAAGAGCATGAAATATACTGTCAATCACAAAGGAAGTTTTGCTTTATGCTTTCTTCTTTGCTAAATAATTCCAGGGCCAAATATAAAAAGTATGTATCCAGTCTCCTATATATTAATTTACATACCAGGTAAGATTATTAGTAGATTTTGTTTTAAC
This sequence comes from Pseudochirops cupreus, assembly GCA_028627135.1. Classification (NCBI taxonomy): domain Eukaryota; kingdom Metazoa; phylum Chordata; class Mammalia; order Diprotodontia; family Pseudocheiridae; genus Pseudochirops; species Pseudochirops cupreus. The sequence goes on from CM053582.1 coordinate 509,259,949, forward strand.
TTAGTGTTCCTGTCAGACCTAAACCACAAATGATAATTTAGAAAATATTTAGTTTGTTACTACTTTGATTTGTGCTGAGAATATTGGATTAAATAACTTTTGACCCAAAAACCTAACAGCTCAAAAAACTCATATCTTTCATTTAAATCATTCTATTCACTTCACTTTTAGTTTCAAGTATCTGGGTTAATGCTGGGTTAATCACTTCTATCAGTACTGTCAGAAGTCATCTCCTTGAAGCTTTCTTCAGATTTTTCAGTCCTCAAGGATCTGCTGTGAATTTTTCTGGCATCTCTTGACACTTAACATGAGATTTTGCATTAATTTTCTTATTCTGTCCAACATACAGAATTAGATTGTAAGTCCTTTGAGAAGAAGAATGCCTCTTTTTATCCCTAATACCTCATTTCTTTTTTAAAATTTTATTCTAGACCCAAATGCCAGAACACAAATACAGGATAGAGAAAAGAAACAAAAACATCATAAACTTAAATATTGGAACTTAAATACAAAGTAATAAAGGGGGGAAAAGTGTGTCATGTGCACAGCAGGACATAAGAGAGGATTCAAGCTATGTAACAAATTTTCATTTCAAGAAAACGTGTATAATAAATACTACACATTGTGTTGAGAGCTGTTCTTTTCTTTGCTGCCTTCTAAGTTTTCTTTTGTCCTCTGCTATGTACTTTTTAACTTTGTTCTTTTTTTTCCCATCCCCCTTCCCCAAGGCTACAATTAAGGGTGGATATATTTCTCTATAGCTATAGGTTATATACATACATATATTACACACATACTTTCCCAAACACATTCTACTCTTGATCTTTGTTTTTATGTTTGTGGATATCTCTTGTTTCCTATCCCTCCTCCTGCTTACTCTACTTTATTTCTACCTACTACTTTGCCCTCCTATTACTTGCCTACCTCCTCCAAGGATCCCTCCCCTATCCTCCCCTTCCCGCAAATCTAAGCACCTTTTTATAGTTCCCTATAACCTATCCCCTCATCCTCCCCTCTAAAGATCCCTCCCTTATCCTTTCCCCCTTTCTATGCCCCTACCATTATATTTCTTCTGAATTTAAAAGACTTTTATACTCTTCTAAATTATATATGTATTGTTCCCTCTTAAATCCATTCTCAGTGAATTACCAGAACTATGGACCCTCCTCTTCCATCTAATTCCTCTGTATTGATTTTTCCTCTTGCACCTCATTTGTATAAAATAATTATTCCTTTTAGCTGTTCCTAAATGGTTTCACTTTATAAATTCACATCATGCTCAGGTTTTCCCCAATCTTTCTTATGAGCTACCCAGTTATTAATAAGAATCTTAGACATGCATTTTACATTTTACATATAGAAAAAGTAAACAGTTGTCTTTACTGAATCCCTTGTAGTCATTCTTTGTTGCGTACCTTATGTTTCTCTTGTCTCTTGCAGGTCAAATCTTTTATTAGGTTCAGTTTTTGTATTTTTTTAATGAAGTCTGGAAAGTCTTGACGGTTGATCAAATGACCTTTTTGTTTTCGATCAAGATTGTGCTTAACTTTGCTGAGTGTGACATTTTCAGCCAGAACCACAATTCCTTTGCTCTTTGATGTATGGAGTTCCAAGACACTCTATACGCTGCTAGGTTTTGTGTGATTTTAATTGTGGCACCATCGTATTTAAATTGTTTTATTCTTGTTGCTTTTAAGGTTTTCTCCTTGCGCTGGAGGTTTCTAAATTTGACTATAATATTCTTATGAATTTTTCTTCCGGGATCTCTTTTAAGTGGTGATTGATAGATTTTTTTCTGTTTCTACTTTCAGCCCTTGTTCTAATGCTTCGGGACAATTTTTAAAAATTATTTCTTGTATTATTGTATCAAAATTCTTCTTTTTGACCGTACCTTTTAGTTAGTCTGATTATCTTTATGTTTTCTTGTCTTGATCTGTTCTCCAGATCTGTTGTTTTTGTGTTTCACTCTCTCTTCTGTTTTTTCATTGTTCGTAGTTTGTTTAATTATTTCTTGATATCTCATGATTTTGCTGACCTTAATTTAACTTTCAAGGTGTCATTTTTCTTTCTTAAGATTCTGGGTCTCTTTTTTTCCAGTTGGTTGACTTTCTTTTCATAATCTTCTCGTTTTTCTTGGATTATTCTTTTTTTTTAGTTTTCTTCTCTATGTCATTTGATTTTTAAAATCTTTTTTAAGCTGCTCTGAATTCTATCAATTCTTCCTTCTCTCTACCTCCCCCTGCCCAAGGCTGCAATTAAATACAGATGTATTTCCCTATAGCTCTAGACACACGCACACGCACACACACACGCACACACACGCACACACACGCACACACACGCACACACACGCACTCATATGTAGACCTATACTTTCCCAAACACGTTCTACTCCTGAGCTTTGTTTTTTATGTTTGTGCATGTCTCGCTTCCTGTTACTCTTTGGGGTAGGAGGGGTTTCTTTGCTTTAATATCCTCCTCTGAAGATGAACCTCGGCCTTCTCTGTTCCCATAATAACTTTCTGTGGCTGGATTCTTTCTCCTTTGCCTGTTCATTTTTTATGGTAATAGCTTAATTTTTGTAATCACCTCTAGCCCTGGGGCATGGGGGATGGTGCCTCTTGCACTAGATACTCCGTTCTCCTCTCTAGCCTGGAACCAAAGGCAAACCTCCAACTTCCTGTAAGTGGTCGCAGCCAGAGGCATTCTGTCTCCTTGCTTCTGTGCTCAACTGGGTATGTGCTCTTTTCTTCGTGCCCTCTCTGTTCTTTACAGCACAGCTGGGTCTGGTGTTCCTTGTCAGCAGAGGTTCCTTCGATCTTCCCTGGCTCAGAGGCCCAACTTCCCTCACTAGTGGGGGAGGAGGAGTTAAGGAGGTAGTAAAAGTTCCTCTGGATGGGGCCTAGGCAGCCTTCCAAAACAACTAACCCCAGCACTTGCCATTTGTTGTTAAAAGTAGACCCTAGCCTGGAAGCTTTTACTCTTCAGAGGGACCAAAGATCTAAAAAGATCAAAGGACTTGGAGCATATTTCGAAAAGCAAAGGAACTGGGTTTGCCACTTAAAATAACTTACCTAGCAAAGCAAAGTATAATCCTGAATGAAAAAAAATGGGATATTTAATGAATTGAAACACTTTTAAGGTGTTTGTGACAAAAAGACCAGAACTCAATGGAAAATTTGACATGTAAGATCTAGGAGAAAATTAGATAAACATTAAAGACCAATTATAGGGGACTCAATAAGGTCAAATTGTTTACTTTTTATGTGGGAAAATGTTATCTGTACCCTTAAAGATGTTATCATTACTTGGGCAGTTTGAATATATGTAGATGGAAGGCTTGGGGTTGAGTTGAGTATGATGGGATGATTCTTAAAAAATACAATTGGTAGGGAGAGGTAAAATAGAGCAATTATTTCATACAAAAGAGAGGTGAATGGAAGAGTTGGAGTGGAGGACTGGTAGTGCTACAACCTTATTCTTATCTGAACTGAGTTAAAGAGGGAATAACATAGTATTTAGAAGGGGTATAAAAGTCTTATAAACATAAAGAAATAAGAGGGTAAAGGAACAAAATAAGGGAGGAACTTTTAGAAGAGTGTAGATCTAGAAGTAGGAAGATAGAGGGAGGGGATAGGAGAGGGATTCTTAGAGGGGTGGGTAGATTAAGGAATATGAGAGTAAGATGAGCAAATAACGGAAGGATTCTTTAAAAGGGTCCCAATTAGGGAGGTAGTGGTTAGAAGCAAATCAGACCTATGAGGAGGGGTAGTTTAAAAAATAAAAAGAGGGTTCAAAGGATAATAATGAGGAAAAATAGGATGGAAGAAAATAGCTAGTAATTGTAACTTTGAATGTGAGTGGAATGAACTCACCCATAAAATAGAAACAGATAGCAGAATGGATTAAAAATCTGATAATATGTTGCTTACAAAAACATACATACAATTAAAGGACTGGAGTGGAATTTATTATGCTTCAGCTGAGGTTAAAAAAGCAAGGGTAGCAGTCATGATCTGAGACAAAGTTAAAGCTAAAATAGATTTAATTAAAAGAGATAAACAGGGAAGCTACATTCTGATAAAAGTTACCATAAAAAAATAAAGCAATATCAATACCAAACCTATATGTATCAAATGCTAGAGCATCTAAATTTTTAAAGGAAAAATTAAATGAATAAGAGGTGGAAATAGATACTAATATTATAATAGTGGAGGGGGATGTTCAACTTTCCACTCTCAAAAATTAGATAAATCTAACCAAAAAAACAAGAAATTAAGGAGGTGAATAGAATCTTAGATAAGCTATATAAGATTGATATCTAGAGTGAATTGAATGGAAATAGAAAGGAATGCACCTTTCTCTGAGCAGTACATAGTATTTTTACAAAAACTGACCATATGTTAGGGCATGAAAACTAAATGTAGAAAAGCAGAAATATTAAATGCATCCTTTTCAGATCACAATGCAATAAAAATTATATTCAATAAGGGACCATGGAAACAGATTAAAAACTAGTTGGAGACTAAATAATCTAGTCTTAAAGAATGAGTGCGTTAAAAAACAAATCTTAGAAACAATAATTTCATTAAAGAGAATGACAATAATGAGACAACATATCAAAACCTATGGGATGCAACAAAAGCAGTAATCAGAGGAAAATTTATGTCTCTAAATGCTTATCAATAAATACAGAGGAAGGAATTTTGTAAATATCAGTAAAAAAGAGGAAGAGTAGACCAATGAATTGGGTATGTAATTTTAAAAACTAGGAAAAGAACAAATGAAAAATCCCCAATTTAACACCAACTTGGAAATCTTAAAAGTTAAAGATGAGATAAATAAAATTGAATGTAAGAACACCATTGAATTAATAAGTAAAACTAGAAGTTGGTTTTATGAAAAAAAATCCATAAAACAAATCATTGGTTAGATTAAAGAAAATAAGAAAACCAAATCATTAAAAATGAAAAAGGATGAATATACTATTAATGAAGATGAAATCAGAACAATTACAAAGAATTATTTTGCTGAATTATGTGCCAATAAATTTAACAATTTAAGGGAAATGGAAGAATATTTACAAAAAATATGAACTGCCTAGATTAACAGAAAAGGAAATGGAATGTCTAAATAAACCTACTTTAGAAAAAGCAATTGAACAGACCATAAATGAACTTCCTAAGAAGAAAGCATCAGGACCAAATCAATTTACAAGTGAATTCTACCAAACTTTTAGAGATCAACTAATTCCAATACTAAGTGAATTATTTGGAGTCCTACCAAACTCCTTCTATGAAACAAATATGGTATTGATACCTAAACTAGGAAGAGCAAAAACAAAGAAAAAACCTTATCTACCAATTTTGTTAATGAATATGGATGTAAAAATCCTTAATAAAATACTAACTGGGAGAGCACAACAGCATATTACAAAGATTATACATTGTGGAAATGGGTTTTACAAGGAATGTAGGGATGGTTTAACTTAAGGAAAACTACTAACATAATTGATTATATCAGCAACAAAAGTAACAAATATGATTATATTAATAGAAGCAGAAAAAGCTTTTGATAAAATACAACACTCATTCCCATTAAAAACACTTGAAAACAGATATGGAGGGTTGTTTCCTTAAAATGATATGAAGCATCTATCTAAAACCATTAGCAAGCATTATTTGGGAATAGAAACCTTCCCAATAAAACCAGGAGTGAAACAAGGATGCCCATTGTTACCATTATTCAATATGGTGTTAGAAATGCTAGCAATAGCAATAAAAGAAGAAAAAGAAACTGAAAGAATCAGAATGGGCAATAAAACTCTCTTTTTGCAGATAATAAGGTCACATACTTGGAAAGTCCTAAAGATTCAACTAAAAAATTAGTGGACACAATAATTTTAGTAACATCGCAGGATATAAAATAAACCCACATAAATCAACAGCATTTCTATACATCACAACAAAACCCTGCAAGAAGAGATAGTAAGAGATACCCCATTTAAAATAACTGTAGACTATATAAAAAACCTGGGAGTCTGCCTACCAAAACAAACCCAGGAACTACATGAGCATAATTATAAAACACTTTTTATACAAATAAAGTCATGTTTAACTAACTGGAGAAATGCTCATTGTTCATGAGTAGGCAGAGCCAATATAATTAAAATGATAATTTTACTGAAACTAATACTTATTCAATGCCATTCCAGTTAAATTACCAAAAAAAAAATTATTTTACTGAACTAGAAAAAATAATAAAATTCACTTGGAAGAACAAAAGATCAAGAATATCAGAGGAATTAATAAAAATGTAAAGGAAGGAGTTTTAGCATTATCAGATCCTTATTATAAGGTGGTAATTATCAAAACTATCTGGTACTGGCTAAGAAATAGAAAGATCAGTAGAACAGAATAGACATACAGTACACAGTAGTAATGATTATAATCTTGTATTTGACAGATATGAAGATTTAAGCTTTTGAGATAGGAATTTATTATTTGGTAAAAATTATTGGAAAAGCTAGAAAGCAGTCTTGCAGGAATTGGGCATAGACTAATGTTTTACACCATTTATCAAGATAAGGTCAAAATGGCCCTTGCTACCAAGGGACATATAAGAAAATTAGAAGAACATGAAACATATTACCTATCAACTTATAGGAGAATAATTTATGAAGAAGCAAGAGATAGTATAATGGATGTAAAATGGATAATTTCAATTCCATTAAATTAAAAAGGTTCCATACAAATAAAGTCAATAGCTAAGATTAGAAGGAAAATGAAAAATTGGGGAAAAAATTTTATAAACAGTTTCTCAGTAAAGTTCTCATTTCTTAAATATACAAGGAATTTTGTCAAATTTATAAGAATACAAGTCATTCCCCAGTTAATAAATGTTCAAAGAATGTGAACATACAGTTTTTTGATGAAATCAAAACAATTTATAGTCATATAAAAAAATCTACATCACTATTGATAGGAGAAATGAAAATTAACTTGGAGGTATCTCACACCTATCAGATTGGATAAAATGATGAAGGGGAAAGTGACAGATGTTGGAGGGGATGTGGGAAAATCGGGAGACAAATTCATTATTGGTGGAACTGATTCAGTGATTTTGGAGAGCAATCTGGAATTATGTCCAAAGAGTTATTAAACTGCCTATACCCTTTGGCCTACCAATACCACTATGGAGTCTGTTTCCCAAGGTGATCAGGGAAAAAAGAAAAGAACCTATATGCTCTAAAATATTTATAGCAGCTCTCTTTGTGGTGGCAAAGAACTAGAAATTGAAGGGATGGCTGTCAATTAGGGAGTGGCTAAACAAGTTGTAGTGTGTGATTGTGATGGAATACTACTGTGCTTTAAGAAACGATGGGCTAGTTGATTTTAGAAGAACATGGAAATACTCGTATGAAATAATGAGCCATGAAATGAGCAGAACCAAGAGAATATTGTACACAGGAACAGTAATATTGTTCCAAGAACAACTTTGAGTGGCTAAGACATTTTGAGTAATACAAATTCTCAAATTGACAACAGAAGACCGAAAAAAGAGCTGAAAAATAGAAGTGTGTATTGTATGGTTTTCCCTTTAGACATATATTTGTGTCTAATGGTAACTGCTAGAGCAGGGTGGGGAGTGAGGAGGAAAAAATAAAAATACACAGAGAACAAAAGAAAACTTAGAAGGAAGCACAGAAATCAGGGTAGCTTTGAAAAAAAAATATGTAGTTAGTTATTACATATAGTTTTCCGAAAAAAAGTAAATGTGTGAAATGGAAATTCATGGTTTTATATTGAATCCTCTTTTTATGCTGTGCTATGTACATGAAAAAAAAAATTTTTATCTTTTTGTGTTGAAATTCAAAATGAATAAAGATTTTTGAAAATAAAACATTGGACTTATTTCCATTTTAGTACTTCAACAACCTGTTCCAGGCACTCTTCTACGATTTATTACATATATTGCACTAGAGATTATGGACCAGGATGAGGCTGTACAAAAAAATTAGTTGAAACGTGCCCTAATCTGTAATAGTTATAATGTTCATTCATAACTTATCTCATGGCATGATGAAAAGAGTACTTGATTCTGAGCCACAGATCTAGGTTGGGATTCTGACTCAGCTATTAATAGCTATAGAGTCTAGGAAAGTCACTTTCCCTTAGTGGGCCATAATCTTGTATTTGTAATGAAGGAATTAGCCTTGATCCAGGGACATTACAGTTTTTCAGTTGTATTCAACATGATCAAAAAATTAATAATGCAATTTGAGTGGATTTAGTTATTAATTACATATAGTTTCAATTCAGTTATATGATTGCAAGCACAGTATATGACAGCAGTTAGTTACTACAACATTAGCGAGAAGCAAGGGATTAGTACGTATTGGTCTATTTCATTATGTGTGCTAGCTAATCAGATTGATCCCTAAAGTTCAGTTTCTAAATCCTGTGAATTCTAAATCTTCAAATACTTGAAAATTATGATAAATATGTAAAGTTCAACATTATTATTGTAGTAGTCAAATACCCTACTTCACAGGGTTTTTATGAGGAAAGAACTTTGTAAACAGTAAAACACTACATAAAGATGAGCCATAATTTGTGAAAATTGAAGATGATGGACGAAAGTCACGTCTTTAGATTAAGGTTGTGAATCTAATACTCCCAGTACAAGCTAGGCTATGAAGAAAAAATTTTCCTTTTGGGTACATAGCCTGGCACAGTGGAAAGAAGAGTGTCTCAGGAATAAGAAGGCCTGGGTTCAGATCTCCTCTGATGCTTACTACCTTAATGACCTTGATATGTCTTTTCTTTGGACTTCAGCTTTCTCATCTTTAAAATGGAGTTCTGCTAGATGACCCTACTTACTAAGGCCCTTCCTATCCTAAATTTATGATCCCTAGATTAGGGTTAGGTCTGATAGAAATGCAAAGGCATGCAAAAGATCTAGAATTTCATCATTATAAGGAATTTCTCACATGAAAGGTCCTTCCACCAAGGAAGATCCTTTATCTTCTGTGGCTTAGTATAGAAGTTGCTGAAGTTCCCTCAGGCACATAGTAGTTGAATGACTTGCTCAAGGTCATACAGCTATTATATATTAGAAGAGAAATTTAAACCTGGCTCTTCCTGACTTTAAACCCAACATTATCTACTATACCACTGCAGTGTCATATAGGTGATAGAGAAATGAAAAAGTTGGAAATAGAATTTGCTAACTTGATACCTTCATTTTATGGTTGTGCTAGTCTTTTTGTGGAATACTGAAATAATGAGGCAAATATGAGGCTATTGCTTCCAAATAAGTTCATTCAAGAAAAGATTTTTGTTTATTATGATGCCTTAGAATTTTGATACTGATCATTTTCCTCTAGAAGCAAAAGATCTAAATTTATATATGATTTATTTTTAGCTGTCAAGCTTCCACAGTGACAACTGGAGCTTAAACAGAAATTACTTTTAGTATGCTAATTACAACACTTCTTTCTAGATATGAGGCTTCAGTTCTTTTAAAACATTTTTGACATTTGATAAACATCTAACTCTTGATACCTGAAGAGAAAAGGAAGGACAATTAACTCTACTTAAAAATTGCTGGCATGCTAAGAAAAACAAAGGTCATTATTCCTTATTTGTCAAGATTAGCTTCTGGAATTGTATGGTAAATCCCCTTCATGAAACTAAGACAGTAAAAAAAGAGAAATTGTGTAAATGCAATCAAAGTTTCATTCAGTGTACCTAACACATTTACTAAACATTCTAGCCCATGCTAAAGAGTAGAGCATTCCAGACAGACAACTTCTAAATTACTTGAGTAATTTAAGTTGGGTCATCTGATGACTTGATCAGCAGCAGTCCAGTATACAGCTCTGCATAACATAATATATTAGGCATTAAACAACCTGCACCTTCAAAGTCACGTTCATTTTGATTGTCCACTTGCCATCTTGGGAGAATCAAGCTGTTAAAATCGAAGAGTGAAGCTAGCAAAGATTGTTAAAGTAAGCTGGGTACAAAGATGCAGATAATTCTCCCTAGAAAGAGATTCACTCCATATAGTTTCAATTCTGTGCAGTAAGGGAATGTGTTGATTAAAAAATATTAAATATTTTCATTGGAGTTAAGAATGTTTCAGTAGACAAGGTAATCCAATTATAATTTATTACATTGTTATCTGAATATATTTTAAAGGTATTATTCTGCTCTTATGAATACATTTTCTTATGAATACATTTTCACATCTCCTCTTTTGGTTTTCTGAACCAAGCCAAGAAATAGAGCGTAATCAGAGTTTATTATGTCATCACATCCTCTTAAAAGAGATTATTTCTTAACTGAAACTTTACTTTTGAAGCATATTGTTTTTGTAAAGTATTTCCTCACATTTTAACCTATTAATTTATTTTTCTTTCTTCTCCAGTTGATGAGTATTGAAATCGAAACAAAGTATGGAGGGACAGGAGCTTCATTTTTTTCCTCTATCCTAGCAGTAGAGGAATTAGCAAAGGTTGATGCATCTGTATCTCTTTTCTGTGACCTCCAGAATGCAGTAATCAGTAAAATGATTAGAAAACATGGGACAGAAGAACAAAAAGCAACCTACTTGACCAAGCTGGCTAAAGACACAGTGAGTTAAGACAAATTTTCAAATTAGCTTTTTCAGAAATTAAGAATATTTCTGTTTTTCAAAATTAACAAATATTAATCATATGTGCATTATATGTGAAGGACTTTTAAAAAACTAAGCAATAAATTAATTTTTTAATCTGAAATATTTTCTTGTGATTAAACAGTTTAATTATCTGTTTTCTGTATAAATAACGTTTCTAGTTAGAGAATTAATAATCAAAGGACTTTTCTGAATATACCCAGTTTTCACTTAATGTAAATGGGCCATTCCAAAGAACTCCCCTTATGGGGCTCTGCTGGTACTTCCACATCTATGGCTCTGCAGCCCCATAAGCCAGAGAAGCTTTAGTTCCTGGAGGGGAGGAGCCCAAGTTCAGGGCTATACCAACTTTGCCTAACCTGCTGGGAGCCAGAACCAGGGCTTGTGCAGGGTCTCTGCTTTATCCCTTATCTCCCCACAGTCTGCTTAATGTGAATTTACATAAAACAAGAAGTTTCTGTATTGAAATTGATTATGTTCAATAGGTTACTTAAATCTTCTGGGCCAGAGCCAAGATGACAGAATAGAGTAGTGGTTCTCAACCTTCCTAATGCTGCGACCCTTTAATACTTGTATGTGGGCGTATCTGCATGTTGGCAGACCCCCCTGGAGACGGATAGAGGAGCAGTGTCTCAGTTCCTAAGACCATCAGATATATGTGTTTTCCGATGGTCTTAGGTGATTCCTGTGACCCCTATGAAAGGGTCATTCGACCCCCAAAGGGGTCATGACCCACAGGTTGAGAACCGCTGGAATAGAGGAAGCACTAAGCCAAGTTCTCTCAGAATTGCCCTCCAAATAACTTTAAAATAACTCCTCACACTGAATTCTGGGGCAGCAAAGCCAGTAAAAGTTTAGAATTAGACATTCTTCCAGTCAAACACAACTTTGTAGGTTGGAAGATGAGATCTATGACATAGAAATAGAGACTGATTCAGAATTCATGTGGTTGAAACACTGGTGGCAGGACTGGGTGGTGGTGATAGAAGCAGCAGCAGCTTCAAGAGCTATCCAGCCAGGGGTGGTAATGGGACCTGGCAATTGATCACATAGAGATTATAGAAGGCTCCTATGCTAGGACGAGACACAGAATCAGATACCGTTTGGAAAATCCATGACCTATACCCACTTTTGGATCACTATTCAAGGACAGAGAAGAGCACTTATAGTCATGAGGGAGCAGGGGCCCTGAAGAAAGTATCACTTCTGATCCCAAGGGAGCAGGAACCCTGAGGAGCAGTACTGATTGCAATCGCAAGGAATCTCAGGCCCTTCCTGGGTAAGGATCAGAGTACCAACCAGGAGAGGAGTGACCACACCTCTCCCCAGATCACACCACCCTGGAAGCACTGAAAATTTCCAAATCCCCAGAACTAGCTCTGAAAATAACAGCATGGAAAAAGCCTGAAGTTTGGGGCACAACAGTGCCCCTCCTTTCCTACCCAGACCAGGAACAGAGCCCAACTATAATATAAAGTTCGAAGTCAAGAAATAGAGTAGAGGAGTGGCTAGGTGGCACAGCGAATAGAACACCAGGTCTGGAGTCAAGAGGACCTGAGTTCAAATCTGGCCTCAGACACTTAACACTTAACTAGCCATGTGATCTTGGGCAAGTCACTTAACCCTAATTGCCCTGCATTCACCCCTCCCTCCAAAAAAAGAAACAAAGAAATAGAGTGGAAAAAATGGGCAAGCAACAACAACAAAGAATCTACAAAAAAGCTACTATGGTGACAAGGAAGATCAGTTCACAAACTCAGAAGACAAAACAAAACAGATAGAAGCAGATATCAATGGAAAATATGATCCGAAAACAAGCCCCCCAAAAATTCCTAATGGGCTGAAAAAACTTCATAATCAAATAAGAGTGGTAGAGGTAAAATTGGGTAAAGAGATGAAAGTGAAAGAAGGAAATTATGAAAAGACAATAGCTTATTGAAAGAGTTATAAAAAATACTGAAGAAAATAACACTTTAAAAATCAGAATTGGCCAAATGGAAAATGAGGGACAAAAGCTTACTGAAGAAAATAATTCCTTAAAAATTAGAATTGGGCAAGCGTAAGCCAATGACTCCATGAGACATCCAGAAACAATAAAGTCAAAATAATGTTTAAAAAAAATAGAAGAATTGTGAAATACCTCATTGGGAAAAATAACTGACCTGGAAAATAGGTTGAGTTAATAATTTAAGAATTATTGAACTGCCCGAAAGCCATGATCAAAGAGAGCCTAGACAACATATTTCAAGAAATTATCAAGGAAAACTGCCTTGATATCCTGGAATTAGAGGGTAAAATAGAAATTGGATAAATCTACTAGTCACCACCTGAAAGAGATCCCAAAATGAAAACTCCCAAGAATATTATAGCCAAATTCCAGAGCTCCTAGGTCAAAAAGGATATAATTCAAAGTCATAAAGAAACCATTCAAATACTTAGAGCCACAGTCAGGATCACACAAGATTGCACCTTAAAAGAGTAAAAGACTGGGAATATGATAATCCAGAAAGTAAAAGAGCTGCAGTTTCAGCCAAGAGTAGCCTACCCAGCAAAAGTAAGTATAATCCTTCAAATTAAAAAAAAAAAAGATATTTAATGAAGTGGAGGACTGTCAAGTATTACTGATGAAAAGACCAGAGCTGAATAGGAAATTTGACTTTCAAATATAAGCCTCAAGAGAAGCATAAAAAGATAAACATGAAAAGAGAAATCATAAAGGACTCTATAAGGTTAAACTTTTTACCTTTCTATCTGGGAAGATGATAATGTAATTTCTTAGGACTTTTATCATTATTAGGGCATTTAGAAGGATTCTATATAGAGGGTATAGGAATGAGTTGATTATGTTGAGATGATTTTTTTTTAATGGACAAATGAGAGACAAGAATACCCTGGGAGAAGGGGGAAGAGAGGAAGAATGGAGGAAATTATTTCATATAAAAGGTGTTCAAGGAAGAGCTTTTACAATAGAAGGGAAAATGAGGAGGAGGAGGGTAATACTTGAACCTCACTCTCTAAATTGGTTCCAAGAGGAAACACACACACACACACACATATGCATGTACATATGTGTGTATATACACATGCACACAATTTAGTATAGAAATCTATCTTACCCAATGGGGAAGAGGAAAAGAAAGGGACAGTGGTGATGAAAGAGGGTGGATAAAGGAAGACTCCAGTCAGAGGCAAAGCAGACTTTAGAAGAGGAATAGGATAAAAAGAGAAAGATAAAAGAGAATGGGATGTAGGGAAATGCACAGTTAGTAATCATAACTATTAATGTGAATGGGATGAACTCACCTATAAAACAGAAGTAGATAGCAGAATTAATTAGAAACCAGAATTCAACAATATGTTGTTTACAAGAAGCACAATTAAAACAGAGAAACACACAAAGAGTTGAAATATGGAACTGGAGCAGAATCTATTTTCACTCTTTGAAAATGAGATGATGATATATGTAGAGAATCAACTTTAAAAACTAGTTAAAATAATTGACAACTCTAGCAAAGTTGCAGGATATAAAATGACCCACACAAATCATTAACTTTTCTGTGTACAACCAACAAAACCCAGCAGCAAGAGATGAGGAAAAATTCCATTTAAAATAACTCTAAAAACTTGGGAAAACTGGAAAGCAGTATGGTAGAAATTAGGCATAGACCAGTATCTTACGCAATTTATTAAAATAAGGGCAAAATGGATACATGACCTGGATATAAAAAGAGAGATTACAAGAAAATTTGAAGCATATGGAGCGTAGTACTTCTGGATAGGCAAGCAATTTATGAATAAACAAGGGATAAAGAGGAGAATGAGGCGTAAAATGGATAAGTTTGATTACCTTAAAAAGGTTTTGTACAAATCAAATAAGTGTAGCCAAAGCTGGGGGAAAGATTTTGATAGACAGTTTCTCAGACAAAGATCTCATATCAAATATATAAAGAACTTTGTCAAATCTATGAGAGTATGAGTCATTCCCCCATCGATAGTTAAAGGATACGAAAAGGCAGTTTTCCACTGAAGAAATCAAAACAGTTTGTAGTCATATGAAAAAATGTTCTAAATCATTATTGATTAGAGAAATGCAAATTAAAACAACCTTGAGTTTTTTATACCTATCAGATTGACTAAAATGATTGAAGGGGAAGATGACATATGTTGGAGGAGATGCGGAATAATTGGGGCACCAATTCATTGTTGTTGGAATTGTGAGCTGATCCAACCATTTTGGAGAGCAACCTGAAATGATGCCCAAAGAGTTACTAAACTACCTATATCATTTGACACAGCAATATCACTGCTAGGTCTGTTTCCAAAGATAATTAGGGGAAAAAGGAAAAGAATTTAGAGGTTTTAAAATATTTTTTAGCAGTTCTCTTTATAGTGTTGAAGAGCTGGAAATTATGGGGATGTCTGTCACTTGACGAATGGCTGAACAAATTGTGGTATGTGATTATGATGGAATATTACTGTGCTATAAGAAGTGATGAGCTGGATGATTATAGAAAAAACAGACTTGCATGGAATAATGAAAAGTGAAATGAACAGAACCAAGAGAACAATACAGTAACCAACAATATTAAGAAAAACTTTGAGTGACTAAGTTATTTTGACTATTACAAATACCCAAGTTAACTACAAATGACGTATGAAGGAAGATGCCATATGCATCCAGAGAAAGAACTTACAATATGTATGCAGTGATTTTACATATATATGTATACAGATATACACCCATATGCACACACACATATTTATGTCTAATAGTAGCCTTCTCTAGGGTAGGGGGAGGGAAGAAAAAAATTTACATGATAACTTTGTTATATATTTAAAAGGAATATAAAAGGAATAGCAAGTTATACATGATAGATTTGCAATTTCATGTGCAATCATCTTTTTTATTATACTGTATTATGGGAATGCTTGTTTTATTCCATAAATTAAAAAGAAAATAATAATTTTTAAAAGGAATATAAAAATAAATAAATAAGTAGGTTGGACTAGGAAAAAAATAAAATAACAGACAACATAAAATACTTAGGTGTCTACCTGCCAAGACAACCCCAGGGACTACATAAATACAATTACAAAAAATTTTCTACAAGAGTAACAATAGACCTAAACAATTAGAGAAATACTAATCGCTCATGGGTAGACTGAGTAAATATAACAAAAATGACAATTCTTCTTAAGTAAATTTACTTACTCAGTGCCATACCAAACTTACAAAAAATTATAGAGCTGGGAGAAAATAATAATAAAATTCATCTGGATAGAAAGTCAAAATTATCAAGGGGATCGATGAAAAAAATTATGAAGGGAAGGTGGCTTAGAAGTACCTCATTTCAAACTATGTTACAAAGTGGTAATCATCAAAACAATCTGGTACTGCCAAAGAAGTAGAGTGGTGGATCAGTGGAATACATTAGGTACATAATAGCCAATAGTAAATAACCATAGTAATCTAGTGTTTAATAAACCCAAAGGGCCAAACTTTTGTGGTAAGAACTCACCATCTGACAAAAATTGCTGGGAAAACTGGAAACTAGTTTGGTAGAAAATAGAAATATACCATCACCTCACATTGTATAGCAAGAGAAAATCAAATAGAACAATTTATAAATATAAGTAGGTAAAGTATTTAGACATAAAGGGTAATATTATAAATAAGTTAGGGGAGCATGCAAAAATCTACTTCTCAGATCTGTGAATAAGGGAAGAGTTTGTGACCAAACAAGAAATAGAGAGGATCACAAAAAGTAAAATGGATAACTTTGGATAAAATGGAAAATTAAAAGGTTTTGCATAAACAAAACTAATGCACCCCAAATTAGGAGAAAAACAGGAAGCGTGAAAATTTTACAGCAGATTTCTCCGATAAAGGTCTTATTTCTCAAATATATCGGGAACTCAGCCAAATATATAAAAATAAGAGCCATTCCCTGATTGATAAAAGAACATAAACAGGCAGTTTGCAGAAGAACAAATCAAAGCTATCAGTAGTTACATTAAAAAGCTCTAAATCATTACTGATTAAAGAAAGGCAAATTTTAAAAAACTGAAATACCACATCTGTCATAGTATTTAACATGGAAGAAAAGGAAAATGACAAATTCTGGAGAGGATGTGGAAAAATTGGGACAATAATGCACAGTTGGTGGAGTTGTCGGTTGTCCAACCATTCAGGAGAAAAATTTGGAAACATACGCAAAGGACTATAAAACCGTGCCTTCACATTGACCCAGTAATACCACTACTATTTGATCGAGGAATGACTGAACTATTGTAGCATATGATTGTGAGGGAATATTACTGTGCTATATAGGAAGTGATGAGTTTGATGATTATAAAAAAACATAGACTTGCATGAAATAATGAAAAATGAAATGAGCAGAATTAATGAAATTGAACAAAGTTATTTTTCATTATATCTTTAAGGAATCTCGAACAGTTTTGACATGCAAAGGGGACTTTAAAAGAGAACCTTAGAAAGAGTATTTTTCTTTAGCAAGTCACATTATTTTTGTAGTAAACAATTCTATTTGGGGTTTTGTATTTTCTCTATCTTTTAGTCAATTATATAACCCCAAAGATGTGTTCTCTAAAGTGTTGTTTGTAAAAAGCCTGCTTGTTTCTGATGCCCTCAGTGCTCATGTAGATTATTCTCATAAAGATTTTTAAAGAACTATAGGAAAACAGAAGCATATGGGTCAGTAGTTAATATTTTCTTGTTTACTTTTTATTTGCAATAATATGCTGGCTGATGTGGTTTCTTTTGGCCGCCTTGTTATGGGAATTGGTTTACACTGAGTAAACTTACTTGGAAAAGTGATTATCATCTGTGTCAAGTCTATTCAATTATTCATTTCCCTTTTTTTGTCATTAACAACGTGTTTGAATAACTTAAATGGTAGTTTCCTCAAATGCATAACATGTCTTGGCTTTTTTTATATTTTTCTGCTTTCCTTTTTTGTTCTAAAAAGTTAATAATCTGACTATAATAAGCAACTGATTGAGTAATGACTTCCACGTCAGTAACCAGAAGTAATACGATCCATTACATTTCTTGTAATGTTCACGCTGTGATCATGTTAACATAGTCCAGCGCCTCTCAGCTCCCTTTGTTGTGGAAGTCATTTGTTATCTATGTTCATATTTGTATCATCTTCAAGCCTGTGACCTATTATTCTTCAACATCCTGAACCATGATTTTCAACATTTTCACTATTCTCTATACCCACTTCTGCATGGAAGTCTCCAAATTTTTTTTTTTTTTGCTTTTTTGGAGGAGGGAAGCCTGGGCAATCCAGATTAAGTGATTTGCTCAAGGTCACATGACTAGTAAGTGGTAAGTGTCAGAGGCCAGATTTGAAGTCAGGTCCTCCTGGCTCCAGGGCTAGCGCTCTGTTCACTGCACCACCTAGCCACCCCAAAGTTTCCAAATATTAAAGCATTTGCTAATTCAGTTTGAATATATGTAAAAATAAAAATAAAAATCATTATATTTCTTGTGAAAACTGTTTTCCAATGCCATTAGGCAGTAACTTCTAATGCAAATTTTTTATCTGTTTTTTGTAATAGCCATAGTTATTTTTATTTTAAATTCATCTGTTTTTCATTCTTATTATGGTTCTCATGGATATTTATTATGGTAAAATGTAAAAAAATAAATATTAGAAGAAATAGCATTGTTTTCAAAATAATTTCTGCATATTTTAAAAATGATTAAAATATGACTTTTCAGACTTCTCTTATAAATACAAACTTCTCATAAATTTATGTAAAAATGTAAATACATCTACAATCTGAACTTTTGTTTTCTTGAACATGTAGATGGGAAGTTTTTGCCTTTCTGAGGCTCAAGCTGGCAGTGATGCATTTTCTTTAAAGACTAAAGCTGAGAAGAAGGGAGACTATTATATCATCAATGGGTCCAAAATGTGGATTAGCAATGCAGAATATGCAGGAGTTTTTCTGGTGATGGCAAATGCTGATCTTAGTATGGTAAGTCTAAAAACAAAAATTCTTTCTTTTTTCATTAATTTTTTTTCCCGTTGAAACCCTGTGGCAGTTATATGGTTTATTCTTAGATAGAGAGGCAGCATCTAGAACTGAAAGTTAACTTAGAGGTCATCAAATCCAGTTTCTTTTTTTTCCCTTCAATCACCTTTATTACTTGATTTGGCATTAAATTCCTATGTTTTGGACATACTATTTTTTTTATTTTTTATTAAATTTATTTATTTATTTTCTTGTTTATATCACTCATTTCCACAAGATTTGGAGTTACAAATTTTCTCCCCATCTTTCCCCTACCCACCATTCCAAAACAGCGCTCCCACTGTATAACCCCTCCCCCAATCTGCTCTCTCCTATGTCCTCCCCCATTGCCCTTCTGACTTTCCAGTAGGGCAGGATGGGTCTCCCTACCCCAGTGCCTGTATATCTTAATTACCAGTTGCATGTAGTTAATAATAATAATTATTATTATATATATATATATGTACATATATATTTTTAACATTTGATTATAATACTTTAAATACTTGATTCTTTCCCTTCTTCCCTCATCACCCACCCCTACTGGAATGACAAGCAATTCAATACAGGCTGTATATGTGTAATTACGCAGAACATTTCCATAGTGGACATATTGTGAGAGACTGATTATATATCCCTCCTTCCTATCCCGCCCACCCCCTTGTTCTATTCTCTACCCTGTATGTACTTCCAGCAACCCTCCCCCCGCCCCTGCCCTCCCCTCCATCATCCCACCTCTCATCCCCATCCCCCTTACTCTCCTGTGTGGCAAGATGCCCAGTTTAGAGTTTATGTCATTCCTTCCCTAAGCGAAATTCAATGAGGGTAAGGTTGATCCTTTCCCTTTTGCCTTCCTGTTCTTCCCCTCCATTGTAACAATTATCCCTAGCCTCTTCTATATGAGATGATTAACCATATTCTGTCTCTTCCTGTCTCCTCTCATTCTAATCCTCTCCCACCTTAGAAGTTCACCTTTTAAAGTATCGTCCCTTCCTATTCAATTGATCCTGTGCCCTCTATGTACACATATATATACATACTCAGATATGTGTTCACACACATATATAAACTCTCCTACATAGACATATGTGTATGTATATGTAGATATACATTTGTATTCCCTTTACCTGTCCTCATACTGAGGAAAATTTCATAAGTTACAATTATCGTTTTTCCATGTTGGCATGTAAATAGTTCAACTTTGATAAGTTCCTTATGATTTCTTTTCCATGTTTATCTTCTCATGCTTCTTGTATTTGAGTGTCAGATTTTCTTTTCAGTTCTGGTTTTTT
>CM053582.1:509280469-509325141 GCA_028627135.1 Pseudochirops cupreus
TTGCTGTGTGCAATGTTCTCCTGGTTTTGCTCACTTCACTTTGTATCAGTTCATGTTAAGTCTTTCCAGGTTTTTCTGCTTGCTCATTATTTCTTATCTCACAGTAGTATTCCACTACATTCAGCTTGTTCAGTCATTCCCCAATTGATGGGCGTCCCTTCAGTTTCCAATTCGTAACTACCACAAAAAGAGTTTCTATAAATATTTTTGTACATGTGGGTCCTTTCCCCTTTTTTATGATCTCTTTGTGATGTAGACCTAGCAGTGGTATTGCTGTATCAAAGAGCTTTATAGCCCTTTGGGCATAGTTCCAAATTGCTCTCCAGAACAGTTGGATCAGTTCATAACTCCGTCAACAATGCATTAGTGTTCCAATTTTCCCGCATCATCTTCAACATTTATTGTTTTGTTTTTCTCTAGTATCAGGCAATCTGATTGGTGCGAGGTGGTTGTTTTTATTTGCATTTCTCTAATCAATAGTGATTTAGAGCATTATTTCCATATGATTATAAGTAGCTTTAATTTCTTTCTTTGACAACTACCTGTTCATATCCTTTGACTATTTATCAATTCGGTAATGCAAGTCCAGTTTTTTCATACAAATAAAGAAACTCTGAAGCTCATAAAGGTTGAAAATCTTGCTTAAGGTAAATTAATGTTAGTTTGTTGTTGTCTTTCATGCTCAAAGAGGACCAAAATGTCATAGCTATAGTGGGGTCAAGGTACAGTGTGTCTGACTGGCTAATGAAGTCAGTACAAACTCGGAAGGTTCTACCACAGGTCAGGCACAAATAGTTCATATAAACATTTAGAGTGGAGATGTCACTAACATAAGTAACATAAGTAGCAAGTAGGAAAACCAGAATTTGAACCAGTGACTCCAAATCTAGTGTTCTTTCCACTATTATAGATTGAATAGTCTGTTTTAAGTCCTGGCCCTGTGAGCTATTCAGTGTTTGGCAAGGAAGTTTTAGTTTTCTTATCTCTAAAGTGGTTTTAGGGGTACCTGGAATATAGGTGTATGAGGATCAGATGAATGAACAAATGAAAAAGCATTTATTAAATTAATAATTTGCCTAATATTTAATTAATAATTTGCTTAATATTTGCCAAGTACTGAGATAAGTGCTGCTTTCATATACAAAAGTGAAGATTATGTCTTGACTAAAAGAACTTGCATTCTAATTGAGAAAACATATATAGGGGAACGGTCTCCAGGGAGATGTATTCTAGTTTTCAAAGTTAGAAATATGTGAAGTGGACCAAGGAGGATATGGCATAATCCAGGAGTAAAGTAAAATGTAGCTGGACCTGTTCTTGCATGTCATGGACACCTGAAGCATCCCCAGTCAGAAATCACTCCCCTGGATAGGTGTTCCCAGGGATGAAAAGGTTAAGTCCTCCAAAGCTTGGTTTCTGGTTGAAGCAGCATAATATGGCCTGGAAGTAAAGAGAAGTGTGGCTGGAACCAGTGGAGAGTTGGGGTCAGGAGCAGTGTTTGAACCCTACTCTCATCAGAATTGGCCTAAAGAGGGAATGACATACACACTCATTTGGGTATAGAAATCTGTCTTACCCTACAGACAAGTAGGAGGGGAAGGGAGAGGGGTGCTGATATAATGGAGAGCAGATTGGGAGAGGCAGTAGTTCAGAGCAAAACTTTTAAGGGTAGTCAGAAGAGTAGGATAAATGAGAGGAAATAGGATGGAGGGAAATATACAGTAATCATAACTGAAAAAATTTTACAGCAAGTTTTTTCTACTAAAGGCTTTGTTTCTCAGTTATATAGAGAACTGAGTCAAATTTATAAAAATGAGAGCCATTCCCCAATCGATAAATGGTCAAAGGGCATGAACAGGCAGTTTTCAAACGACATAATCAAGCTATCTATAGTCATACAAAAAATGCTGTCACTGTTTTTTTTTAGAGAAATGCAAATTAAAGCAACCTGAGGTACCATTCCACACCTGTCAGATTGGTTAATATGACAGAAAGGGAAAAATGTTAGAGGAGATGTGGGCAAATTGGGATACTGATGCGCTGTGGTTAGAGTTGTGATCTGATTTTAGCCATTCTGGAGAACAATTTGGAACTATGCCCAAAGGGCAATAAAACCATGCATGCCCTTTGAGCCAGCAATGCCCCTACTGGATCTATATCCCATAGACATCAAAAAGAAAAAGGAACCATATGTACAAAAATATTTATAGCCACTCTTAGTCGTGGCAAAGAAGGAAACTGAGGGGATGTCCATTAATTGGAGAATGACTGAAACAAGTTGGGGTATGTGATTGTGATGGAATACTGTTGTACTATAAGAAATGATGAGAAGGATGCTCTCAAAATAACCTAGAAAGAATCACATGAACTGAAGAAAAGTAAAATGAGCACAACCAGCACAATGATCAGTTGTGATTGATTTAGCTGTTCTTAGCAGTACAGTGATCCAAGACAATTCCAAAGGATTTATGATGAAAAACACTGTCTACCTCTAGAGAAAGAACTAATAGTCTGAATGCAGATTGAATCATATTTTTTTAACTTTATTTTTCTTGGGGGCTTTTTTGTGTGTTTTCTCACAACATGACTAATATGAAATGTGTTTTACATAACTGCACATGTATAACCTATATCAAATTGTTTGATTTATCAGTGAGGGAAGAAAGGAGAGATTGTAGTAGAGAATTTGGAACTCAAAATTTTAAAATTTGAACATTAAAAATTGTTTTTACATGTAATTGGAGAAAAGTAAATATTAAATTTATTTTTTAAAAAATAAAGTCATTTAAAAAAGAAAATGAGGGAAGTGATGCAATACACAGCAGTCATTCTCTCATCATGATAGTTAAAATGAAGTCTGAAGTCCATTAATGCTTACTACAGAAGTTTTTTGTTTCTTTTTTTGACTTTAAGTCTTTGGAGACAAAACTTTTAAGAAACCCAAGGTGCTGATGGTGCTTTTTTAATCTGCTTTCCTAGGGTTACAGAGGAATTACATGTTTTATAATAGATCGTGATACAGAAGGACTTCAGATAGGGAAGAAAGAAAACAAATTAGGACTCAGAGCAACTTCTACCAATACATTGATATTTGATAATGTCAAGGTGGGTGTGACTCTATTTTCCATAAAACTGTAATGTGAAAGTAGGCTTTGGTTAGACTTGATGTAAGGAATAATGAAAAATAATGGTTTCAATGTGAGGGGCAGGATGGAGGGAAAGATAGTCTTTCACAATATGCCTACTATGGAAATGTTTTGCATAACTACACATGTACAACCTATATAGAATTGCTTATATTCCCAGTGGGGGTGGGTGAGGAGGGAAGAAGGGAAAAAAATCTGGAACTCAAAGTTTTAAAAATAAATGTGTATTTAAAACAAAATCATAGAGAAAAGAGAAAGTCTTATATACAAAAAAAATAGAGCAGTATTTTTTGTAATAGCAAAAAACTGGAAACTCAATAAGTAGGTGCCCATTAATTAGGGAATGGTTGAATAGGTTGTAGCATAGGAATGTAATAGAACACCATTATGCTTAGGAAGTGATGGATTTAAAGAGTTCAAAGAAAGTTGGGGAGACTAACTGACGCAAGGTGAAATAAGCCGTATCAGTGGAACAGTTTACACAAAGATAGAAGGGAAGTGAACATTCATTTATTAAGTGCCTACTATGTGCCAGGCAGTATGCTAGAACTTTTCCAGCATTACCATATTTGATTCGTTATCTCATTTGAATGATTACTACATTGCTGTAGACGGGGCGGGGGGGGGGGGGAGGGGGGGGCAAGACAAACATAGAAAGACTCCAGAACACTGATCAATGCAGAAATCAATCATTCCTTCAGAGGATTTACAGTGAAGCAGGCCTCCCTCCTTACAGAAAGGGAGAGGGATAGAGGGGCTGAAGGGGGCATCCATTGTCAGACATGGCCAGTGGGTTGGCTTGTCCTTAATTTTATTTCTTTCTTATATGAAGATTTCTGTTGTGGAGAGTAAAGAGAAGGCAAGGTGTCATTGGAAACTAACAGTGACGTTGTTGAAGAGTATCAGATAGTAACACATTTTTAAAAATAAAAAAATAATAGTTTCAATAGTAAGATTTTATTATGTCAAATTATATGTACGAAGCTCTTAAATAATACTATTTTAATTTAATCTGATCCTGAACGTACATTCCTTTAGGATTAAACCACAGGACAGTAACTTTGGTCCTAGCCTAAAATTTAATATCTTCCTCATGGGATAGTTACCAGGTGACCCCAATTTTGCTTATAGTTGTGAAAATGCAATTATTATGAAGTTTATTTTTTGAACTCACATATGTGGGATTAAAAATCCGTTGCAGCATTATCATAAAGGGCCGTAAGGTGGCGATGTTATTCTATGAAAGCTTTACCCTTTTCTCTATAAAATGTACTCAAAAGGAGTTAGGGTCTTCATTGAAAATGAAATAAAATTTTATATTTCCTATTCTCAGTTTTAAAAGCTAATGAATAAAATATTTCAGATTTATCTCTTCATGTCACATAAATCTCAAAATAAATGTTTTTTATTTATGTGGTCCTAAATTGATTTTTTTTTGTTATTGTTGATTAGTGATCCTCAGAAGAAAAGTTTCTCACTCTTGCTTTCTTACATATCCACTCTGATAAATATTCAGTATTTAATTAAATTTCAGCAAGCATTTCACCAATTTTTATACACATTATAGTAATATAAAAATGTGAATTAAGAGGCAGTGTATTCATTTTTCTGTACCAGATCCAAAAAATATTAAGTAATACTCCCTCCTTACTTTCACTTTTTATGTAATGATCCTGGGTTAGACTTTACAGATAGTCTTATTCAACTCTTTCATTTTACAGATGAAGAAACTAAGGCCCAGAGAGGAGATAAATCCAGTGCCCACTACAGTATATTGATGGCTACTCTCATAGTGCAGTTACATTTATATTTTCAAGTTAGAATATACAAAGTATATGTTGTGTATCTTGAGAAAATAAAATGAAATGTAGTAGAATATTTTTATTCTTCAGGTACCAGAAACTAATATCCTAGGACAGCTTGGCCATGGGTACAAATATGCCATTGGAATACTTAATGAAAGCAGAATAGGAATTGCTGCGCAGGTGAGTAGAACCCTCTGATGTTCAAACTTAGATCATTTGTGCTTGAATCAGTGAAGCTCTGACCAGAACTATCTTCAAGTCAAACCTCTAGAAAAGCTTATTGCCACTAGGTGTCACACTTCTTTTAGATAATGGAAAGAAAATGGCTATTTAAAGAGAATCTCTATTTAAAATTTAAGGCAAGCAAACAGAAATATCCAGAGGAAAAAAACTATTGCCTCAGTACTAGTAGTTTTTCTCCATTTTAAGAGCACTAAAATAATAAATAATATCCATGTTGGTACTTCTAAAATGTACCCTAAAATTAAATTTGGCTTAAGAAAACAACTTTTCAAAACATGAAATTCTTACTGAAGAACCTTTAAAAAAAGAAGTTGGAAGGTCAGGTATGAATAATATCAACTGTGTTAAGATATAGTACTAGATATCACTAGTCCTTTTGGATTCTCAAGCTACTTTGCTTATTTGTAACAAAAACGAGTTGAACCTATTATTTTATATGGGCATATAAAATAAAATTATCATAATTACATAAGCATGTAAAATATCATACTGTTTAAAAGTTAATCAGACTTGCCCCTAAGAATTCTTTTATTTTTTTGGTCCAGACCTGTATATAAGTCTTCAGTGTAAAAAGAGTTCTTTCAATAGTTCTTCTATAAAGAATTCCCTCCTTTCCCAATGTAGAACACAAGGCAGCTGCTCTGCTATTTATAATCTTAGAGAGTTGTCTGAGACATTGAGGGGTTAAGTGCCTCAAGGTCAGAAAATCAAAATATGTCAGAAGTAAGACTTGAAGTCAGGCTTGCGTAACTCTGAGGTAGGTTCTCTATATTCTATCCCATGATACCTCTCAAGGATTCCTGTTGTGACTGCTTTTTATAGAAGATGGTTATTTTTCTCAGTTAAGTAAATGAATCTTCCATTGATACTCTGTTCCAACATCTTATTCTATTTGTATAAAATCTTGGCAGGAAGTATGGTGACCAAAAGAATTTTCTCTAAGAAATTCTTTTCACCAGTAAGGTCAGGGGAGCCACCACATTTAGACCCTAACATAGTTCCTGATGTGCTTCATAAGGAAGGGGAAGTGAAACTGAAGAAACCAAAAGTGAGAAAAGAAACTGAGCTAGTTAGACAGCTAAATACACAGAGGTGATTCATGCTGCAGGCGTCGTTTGAGGGTATTGAGCTATTGATTCTCAAAGCATTTGAAAGAAAAGAATATTCCCAAGATGGAGAAAAATATTAGACATATCACTAGAATCAAAACTAAGGCCTATTTGCCTTCTTTTTCATTTTTACCAAATTTTATGACAATAATCTACATACACATCAAGAGCATTCTTGAAGGTATGAAAAGAGAAGAAGGAAGCAGAGTTTTGTGAATAATGTTCTAAATAGACTGAGTCTTTACATAGTTGACTAAAAAACACAATATCCCATTAGGCTTATTTGTTGAGTATAGAATACATTTGATTCAATAGAACAGAATGCCACCTTAAAGACTCTCCTATGTAGAGTTAACTTCATGCATATTTCAGAAGCAGACAAAATTAATCAGCAGACATCTAATCTATTAAGTACCTACTTTGTGCCAAGTATTGTATGAGATACTAGGGATGCTGGTGCTACAGTGAAACCATCTTTGTCCTCAAATGACTTATCTTCTAATGAGGGAGACAGTATGTACATATTATCAGCATATATGAAATGTATGCAAAATGAATATAAGGTAATTTTAGGAGGGAGGGTACAAACATCTGTGAGACCATATAAAAGGTGGCATTTGAGCTGAGTGTTGAAAGAAACCAAGGATTCCAGGAGGTCTAGGTATAGAAGGTGAGGGTATTCCAGGCATGAGACAGCCAGTGAAAAGGCACAGGAGTAGGAGATGGAATGTCTTCTCTACAGATTAGCAAATAATATAGTAGACTGGGATGGGGATTCTTTGGCCTTAAGGCCACATATGGCCACCTAGGCCCTTAAGTGCAGTCTTTTGACTGAATCCAAATTTTAGAGGAGAAATCCTTTTATTTTTATTTGTCTTCTATAATTTTTTTTAATGAATATAGTTAAAATACCAAAGAATAAAATAAGTTTCAATGAAACAATCCTCCCAGATCGACCAGTACAATTTAATTAGAACATTAATAACCCATAAGAGTTAAATTAATAGCTGCTACACTGGTAATTTAGTTCTAACTTCCTCCACCTGACTGGTGCTACTGCTGTATGAGACTGGTTGGCGAGAGTTTATGGAGGTTGAGTGGACCAGTCTGTCATCAGCTTTTGGCAGCAGTACAGTGTTTCTATATGAAATGGAATTTGTAAATAGTTGCACAACTCAACGGTATTTTTTAATGCTGTCTGCTTAACAGTCTGTCATGTCAAAGAAGACCAAGAGAACTCTGAAAGAAGAAAATAGACCTTTTTGAGATGATTTGCTTGCCTTGTGATACTGCAATATCATCATTTAAAAAAGTTCAATGCTCATCAGCATTATAACACTCATAAGAACCACAAATATTTTAAATTAGAGGGAGCAGCACAAAAGGTTGTATTGCAGAAATTAAAAGATGAAAAACAAAAGCAAAAACAGTTCTTTGAAGCAGCAGTGACACCTGGAAATAATGCCACTGACGCAACTTAGAAAGTAGCTTATATAAGTGTATATAGCATATACACTTATATACTTGAGGAAAAAAGGAAACCATTCAGTGATGTAGAAATTTTGAAAGAATGGATTGTTGAAGTTGTAGGATGCTTAGACCCTAATAGTGTTTCAAAGCACAAACAACTGCCTGTTTCATGGGGAACCATAACTGATCAGCAGCATGAATTAGCCTTCAGCTTAACAGAACAACTTCATACAATACTTCAAAAGAAAAATATATATTATTCAGTTACTTTGGATATGTCAACTGTTATTACTGATTTGACACAGGTTTTATACTTCATTTGGGTCATAACAGAAGATTTTCTTTGCTTTGAACAGTTACTCCTTTGGGGCACTTTTGCAAACAGAATGTGGTGAATAGATATCTTAAATAGTTTTCCAGATACATGTCATGAGGTTGGACTGAATTTGGTAAATTTATTGAGTGCATGTGCAGATGGTGCACCCTCCATGACAGGAAAACATGAAGGGTGTATCGTGCAGATAAAGAAAAATGTATTAGATCTAGATGCTCTCATTTCTTTTCATTGTATCTTGCATCAGCAAAATCTCTGTGCTAAAGCTACTCTTTTAAGTGACACTTTGCAATAAATTGTAAGTTTTGTTAACTATATTTGTGCGAATGCAACACAGCATGGTCACTTTTATACATGCTAAAGTTGAATGATGAGGTATTCAATGTGGATTTGCTGTATCATTCTAAGGTGTTTTGGCTATAGCAGGGACAAATATTAACCAAAATTTTATCTCTAAAAGAACAGATAGTTAAATTTTATCAACAGAATCAGCAGTGCAATATTGAAAGAAGATTTCTATAATAATGCTACATTTCTGGGTGATATCATGTCAAATCAAAGTGACTTGAATATTTCTTTGCAAGCTAAAACTAAGTCTATGTATAATATGTGGCAAAAAATTCAGGCATTTCGAAAAAAGATATCTGTTTTCAAAACACTTCTTCAAAAGGAAATTTTGAATGAACATTTTCCCTAGTTAGCAAAGGTCATTGATGAACAGGATGATATATGTAAAACATCCTAAGAATACGCAGACGTTATAGACCTGTTAATTGGAGAATACAATGAAAAGTTCACTGACTTTGAAAATCTGACATCATACTCAAATGAACATTTCAGCCTCACCTAGTTGATATCACCAAGGTACCTAAAGAACTACAGATGGAATTGATTGATCACAGTAGATGACATTTTAAAGTCATTGTTTGATTCTAAGAAAGATCCAATTGAAATATGGGAAAATGCAGTAGAATACCCACACCTTTGGCAAAATGCCCCCAAAATGCTCTCTTGCTTTCCATCCACTTTTTGTTGTGAATCTACATTCTCCTACCTAACCCAAATCAGACATCCTTAAAGTCACAAATGACTGGTACCCATCTAGAGAGGATCGGTTGAAACTGTGGGCCTCCCTGCTGCAACCAAATATTCAAATGCTTTTCTACAAAAAGCAAACACAAAAAAGTCATTAAAAGGTTACTTAACTTTAAAATTAACAAGTAGTGCTTATTTTTTAAAGTTATTAAGTGCCTAGTTAAGTTTTTATGAAATAATATACATTTTAAGTATATCTAATTGAAGTTTCTTTAATGCAGCCTTATTTGATTACAGCTAAATATTAATGTGGTCTTCTAACATAAAAAGTTTCCCCACTCTTGTAATAGACTATGTAATCTGGACTTCAGCATGTGTGGAAGGGAGGAAAGAGAGAAGGGGTCCAGATTGTGAAGCAGTTAAATGCCAAAAAGGAGATTATATTTGATCCTAGGAAAACAAGAGAGTCCCTAGAATTCCTTGAAAGATATAACAGCAGAAAGAACTTTGAGAAGGTATGGTGCAGAGAAAAGCTTGGGTTTGGAGTTGGATGCTCTTTGTTCAAATTCCAACTCCCCATATGACTTTGATTGAATCATCTAACTTCTCTTAGTCTTCTGGAAAACAAGGAGTTTGAACTAGATAACCTTCAAGGTCCCTTTTGACTATCCTTTGATGACCCTGTGACTATAAATAACAAGTGAAATCTTAGACAGGAAGATGTATGCTTCCCAGGGTGTTTTTCACTGTCATTTAAGGTGTCTTTTCCTTTCAGAAGCACTTCCTGTACCATCTTCTACACAAATCCTTTTCTTTTCTCCCCTAAATGCTAGTGACTTCCCTCCCAAACTACTTTGTATTTTAATTACCTTTATTATGTTTGTCTTTGTAAATTTTATATTTATGCTATGTGTATGTATTTTAAAGATGCTTCTCTTCCCCATTAGAAATTGTTTCATTCTTTGTAATTATATCTACAGTACCTAGCAAACAGTAGGCAATTCACAAATGCTTATTGTTTAATTGGTTGATAATCAGAGCAAAATCCAAACAGAAGAGTTGATGGCGTTTAGATGATTAAGTTCTTCAGATGTCCTTTTTGTTAATGACACAGTCCTGATTGAATCAAGTCCCAGAACATTGCCTAGTTTTCTAAATGAGATCTATAATCACTTTAAAAAGTTTGGCCTAGTTATCCAAAAAGGAAAAACCAGACAGATGAAGAATATCTGTTTTTCATACTTGTGGTAGAGATAATCCATTGGACTATACACTATCATCATCAATACAGAGACAACAAATGAACAGCACTAGGCCAAGAACTAAAAAGGAGAACTGAAAATTGTATGTTTGGGAAATTGTTGAATTATTTTAATTACCATGAGCTTCTCTCTGAAAGAAAGCCTGCCCTTGTAACATCCATACTTTTGTGGTACTGCTATATCAAGGATGACCTGAAGGCCACTCTCAGGATATATGGCTAGTTTGAAGGGATTATAAACACATTAAAAACAAGGAATTTTACTGTTATCAAATAAACATCTGACTAGAATAAGGCAGGCTGGTTAAGTGAAGGGTAACTGATGTTAATCCATGTGACTGATGCATACGCTATTGGTTTCCATGTAGTATCAGAACAAGAGGAGTAATTAGGTGGATTCCTATAGCCGATTACAAAAAGAATATGGACAAGATTCCACAAGATGGGGAGGCATATGAGAATTGCTTGATATCTTATCATTAAAGGATGTAACCACATCAATAAGATCACAGATTCATTGAAGTCCAAAAAAAAACATGTTTCTTGTAATGTGTGAGTCATCATTATAGAACTGATGATTCCTCCACCCCTTTTTCAACTTACGTTACTCTAGTAACCAGCTAGTTTTAGATAAAGACTTAAACCCAAACTTCCTAGAAGGCAACATAATGTACTTCTATATGATAATTGGCTTTTCTATCCTTTTTAAAGTTTATCTGTACTTAAACTTTGTCAGATGCGGCATTAAAAACTGCAGCACTGGAACTCATTGTTCCCAGGGATATAAATAATACAGGTGTTCTGGCAGTAAAATACGCTGCCTTGGCTTTACTCTAATTACTCTAAGTTACTCTTATAACCTAATTAAAAGTTAAGGTCATGTAGTTATTTTATCTTGGTTAATACTTTTAGCGAGAGAGGAATGTGTCACAGAATGAAAAGAAACATCAGTCCCTGAAACTCTAGATGTAGAGGATTTAGCTTTGCAGCATTTATACTTAAAGACTTTTTGTTTCCATAAAATGTAATTTTTATTGATAACTTATTTATCAGTTTTTACATCAATAAAAATGCCATTTGTCTCTATGCAAACTTTAATAATAAGAGTATGGAATAATCATGTTAGCTCATTGACAGTGCTTTGGTGTGGCATGCTCTCTCATTGTTTTTGACATTATTTGTATATTACATGTACCTTGGAAAACAAGAAATTGAAGAAAAACATGAAGGAATACTAATGAAGCATTGATGAGTTTGAGGGTATTTCTACCAAAACATTTTGTTCCACTCTTATTTTTTTCCCTTTAAAAAGTAGACAACTCCAAATTGGTGGAGTCATTTGGATAATAATTTAATGAAGCTCACAGATTTAGAGCTGAAAGGGACCTTTGCATCCAGTTTAAATTCCTGTCTTTATAGATGAGAACACCAAGGCCCAAAGAGATCACTCATCAATATATGGCAGCAGTGAGATTTGAACTCAGGTCTTCTGACTCTACATCTAGTACTCTTTGTTTTATGCTATATTTTTGGATATACAAGATAAAATTTTGTCACAATTTAATTGGTTCAGCCCTTGGAAAGAGCATGGAAAAAACCAGGTTTAAAATTTTAACACATTTTTTACTCACCAAAGCTTCAGTGGTGTGAATTAGAGGTGATTAGTGCTTTTACTGTACATCTTATGTGCTCTAATGCCCTTTTCATCAAAGTGTTAATAATCCTATTAATCATAATCACATATTATTCAAAAGAGAAGCTAAAGACAGACTGGGTACAAAGACAGAACATTCAGGAGTGACTTCCCAAGTGAAGATTTGAAGGATACTGAAAGGAAAATCCGACACCTCCTTAGACCAATCTGAGTGAGACATTTGGGGGATCAGAAAATTGGACATTAAGAGGGTTGATTATAAAATACTTTGATGCTCTGCTATGCCTTAGAGACTTACTTCCTGTATGTAGTTCAATATGTCTTAAGTAATATTTCCTGCAGTCACTGGGATTTTGACCAGACCATTTTATACCATTTCTGTTTTTTAAAACAACCCCCCCCAGGCCCCAATAACCATTATTGTTTACAAAAATAAATATTACATCTGCCAAGAAAAAGACTCTACCACTGTGGATAAATTAAAATATGAGCATGTAAGCTAATCCAGCCTTCTTTCCTATAATTTACAGATGTTAGGACTGGCACAGGGATGTTTTGACTACACAATTCCATATCTTAAAGAAAGAATGCAGTTTGGTGAAAGAATATTTTCTTTTCAGGTAAAAATTTTAATGATCATTTAACTCGGATCATTTATTTTGTATTATCAGATAAATCCCTCATATTGGCAAGGGTTTAAATGGGGCAGCACTAAGGGTATTAAGAATCAGGATGGGAAATATGGCTCATCTAAAAATTTGTATTTTATTAATTGTCTACCACAGTGTTCTTTTTCCCATTTTTAAATTTTTATTTTCAGTTCCAAAATCTCCCTTTTCCTCTTCCTCACCCACCCGTATGATCAAGCAAGAAGAACAAAACTTGCATTATAAATATGTAATCATTCAAAGTTCCCTATTTTCCGATGTTCAAAAAAGAAAAGAAAAAGGAAGAAAGAAAGAAAATAACATTCTCTGATCTACATTCTGAGTCTATTACTTCTCTTTCTGGAGGTGGATACCATTGTTTTATCATGAGTTCTTTGGAATTGTGGTTAGTCAAAGTTCTAAGTCTTTCAGAATTGATTATCCTTACAGTGTAATTGTTATCATATAAGTTGTTCTTCTCATTCTGCTCACTTCACTCTGCATCAGTTTGTACAAGCCCTCCCAGATTTTTCTGAAACCATTCCCTTCGTTATTTCTTACAGAACAATAGTATTCCATCACATTCATGTATCCTAACTTGTTTATCCATTACCCAGTTGATGAGCATCCCCTTAGTTCCCAATTTTTTGCTACTACAAAAGGAGTGGTATAAATATTTTTCTACATATGAGTCCTTTTCTTCTTTCTTTGATCTCATTACGACATAGACCCAAAAAAGAGAGTGCATAGTTTATTGCTTTTTGAGCATAGTTCTAAATTGCTTTCCAGAGTAGTTGGGCAGTTCATTAAAAGAATCCATTTTCTCAAATGCTCTAAATCACTATTGATTAAAAAATGCAAATCAAAACAACTCTGAGGTACCACATCACACCTTTCAGATTGACTAAATGACAAAACAGGAAAATGATAAATGTTTGAGATGTGGGAAAATTGGAACACTAATGCATTGTTGGTGGAGTTGTGTACTGATCCAACCATTCTGGAGAGCAATTTGGAACTATGCCCAAAAGGCTATAAAACTGTGTATACCCTTTGACCCAGCAGTACCACTTCTAGATCTATATCCCAAAGAGGTCATAAAAATGGGAAAAAGACCCACATATACAGAAAAACTTATAGCACTTCTCTGTGGTGGCCAAGAATTGGAAATTGAGAAGATGCCCATCAACTGGGGAATGGCTGAACAGGTTGAGGTATATGAATGTAATGGAATACTATTATGCTATAAGATATGATGAGCAGATGGAGTTCAGAAAAACCTGGAAAGATTTATATGAACTGATGCTGAGTGAAGTGAGCAGAACCAGGAGAACATTTTACACAGTAACAGCAACATTGTATGATGACTAACTTTGATAGACTTAGTTCTTCTTAACAGTCCAAGGATCTAATACAACTTCAGAAAACTCAAGATGGAAGATACTGTCCACATCCAGAAAAAGAACTATGGAGTCTGAATGCAGATGGAAGCATATTACTTGCTCTCTTTTTTGTTTTGTTTTGTTTTGTTTTTTTTTTTCTCATGGTTCCTCTCATTGGTTCTAATTCTTTACAACATGACTAATGTGAAAATATGTTTGATATGAATGTATATGTAGAGCCTGTATCAGATTGAAGGCTGTCTTGGGGAAGGAAGAATAGAAAATTTGGAACTCAAAATCTTATGGAAGTGAATGTTGAAAACTAAAAATAAATAAACTTTTAAAAAAAGAGAATCTAATTTCTCATAGCCCCTCCATCATTTGTCATTTCCCCTTTTTGTGACCTTAGCCAATATGATAAGTACATCATGATGTTCTTTAAAAATTAAACATTTAATGTTGCTTGATGGTGATTCTTTATTATTACTTGCAAGGAGTTTTTAAGGAGGAATACATGTTTTTAGTACTCTTGTGTTTGAAAATTTTTTGTGCTTTAGGAAAATTCAGAATCAAGTTTTTTTTCAAATAATGAAATTAATGTGTATAACCAAATTTTGGCTTTACTAGAATTTACCATGAACTCTTTTTTTTTTAAGGATTAGAAATTATAATTAAGTTTTTAAGAAGTTTTTTATTTAACTTTGTGCTATCTTATATTGTATTATCTTGAATATTTATTGTGAAGAATTATTTGAACTTGGAAATGCTAAGAAAAGATGATTTTAACAATGCATATGGTATCATATTTCATTTTAGAATGTAGATTAAGCACTATTTAAAAAGTAATGCACATGAATTTCCTTTTTGCTACATTCTGAGTCTGGCAGTTTTCCCTAGCAAGGCATTCCTTTAAGGATGAGAGATGTTCTTGCAAACTACAATTATATGTTTAATGCTGGGTCTGAATATTGTAGGGAATTCAACATCAAGTAGCTCAAGTGGCCACGCAGCTCGAGGCTGCAAGATTGCTGACATATAACGCTGCCAGACTTTTAGAAACTGGAAAACCATTTATAAAAGAAGCTTCCATGGCAAAATATTTTACAGCTGAGGTAAGAATAAAAATCTATTCCCAAATAGTTTCTTTTATTGTGTATGTAACCAGTTTATAAAGACTTTTACTCAAAATTACTCAAAATCTACTGGCTCAGACAGACTGCTCTTGGAAATTGAATAAATGAAGATGTGATTAGGACATTTTGATATTTTTAAGGGCACAGCATTTCAATTTAGGGAGTTGCCTCTTGTAGGATCCTTAAATTAAAACTCAATTGTTTGATAGAATTAACATTTCAATTAAAAGTCAGTTTAAGTAATTATTAGTGGTGAGATCAAGTTCAAAGTTTTCAGTTTGGCAAGATGTAAAGTACCATGGAGAATTTTTATTTAATATCTAGTTACCATAAACTACACCATGAGAGGAACAACAAAGAAACTATTTCTCATGATCCCCTGGTATTACATGTTAATGGTGTTAAGAAAAAACAAAAAACCTTTCTTCTGATATATGTCATAAATGAGACATTTAACACATGAGGCCTTTTGGGGGGACTTAGAGAATTACATAGATATTATTTTAACAGCCAGTCCTGGCAGTTTGTCCTACAGTAGTCAAGTGCAGAAAGCTAACTAATTTTGGCCTGGCTAGCTGAAGGAAAGAGTTTTGTGGAGCCTGAGAAATATTGCAGAACTGACAAGACATTTTCAGGGGGACAGAGAACAGAAACAAAATGATACTCCAAAACTTCATCCTTTTCAAATGTTTTTCATAAAATGTTTAATCCTAGTGTATAAGATGGTATAGCAAATTATTATGTAATATTTTACTTTTTTGCTAGATTGCTGGACTGACAACTGGTAAATGCATAGAGTGGATGGGTGGAGTCGGGTTTACCAAAGATTTTCCAATAGAAAAATACTACAGAGATGCAAAGATTGGTACGTAGGCTTATTTTTATATTCTTAATTAGTCATAAGAAATTACCTTTTACTCAGCATATGTTGTATATGTTGAGAACTAACTAGAATTTTTCACTTTCCTATTCCTTTAAAAAATTCATATTAAAGTATCAACATACCTTTAAAAATGCATCACTAGCATTAGATTCTTAAGATAACCTACATATTTTTATTTAACAGCCTAAATATGAAAACAAATTCAATGACAAATAGGAACTCTAATATTATCTTTATTTCTTTATATTTCTTAAATGATTGGTATGGCTTAATTTAGTTGTTGATATATCACTATAATTTTAGAAGTAGTTTAATAGAGCCTGACTAGTTCTGGACTTCTCCCTGCTAATTAAACAGATAAAATTCCAGTGACTTCGTAGTGACCTATTCCATAATAACAGAGCCAAGTCTTATTTATACTTGAATACTTCACTGAATCTTCAGTTTTATCCATATGTGTTCCTTCCATTGATAGAGATGGCAACCCATCATACTTCTTCATCCAGTACTATTATTGTCCTTATTTTGCCACAAATTCCCCACAGGATGTCTTTCCAGTGTTCTGGAAGCCTTCCTCTAGGTTTCTGCATCTTCTTTGTAACTTCGAAGATGGACCCTTGCAGTTTCTAACGTTAACTCTAAAAGTCTTTAAGCCAAATAGAGAAGTATTTCATGTTTGAAATCAGTAAAATTCAACAAGAGGATGCATTAAGAAGACATTGGCAGGTTACCCTAATTACTATTTCTTTCTGCATTTTTTACTGCTGGCATTATTACTTTCCTTACTTTGAACAAGTTCTCATGTAACTAAAGTAACCCCCTCTCATGCCTTTGAGAAATGTCCTAGCAAAAATCGAATCCTTCCTTTGCCATCCACTGTCCTCTGTTTGAAAGTGCAATCTGATATTTAAAATCGGTTTTGTACTCTTTATCCTTAACCACATACTAGTCTTTATCAGTTTGTGACTTGTTAATATAGATGTGAATTTTGTCGTCGTAGAACAATTTTATACAAGTTCATTTTCAACAGACAGAATAACTAAAAGATAACCATAAAGGTTTCATGTTTGTTCTTTCTTTTATTGATTTTACAGTAGTAAAGTAGAAAACTGACAAGTAAAGCTTTTTACAGAAAATTTACCTAATACTCTCGCACCATATGTTTACTTCCTCTTGTTTCCATTTCTCCCTTCCACCCTACTCTGTGTTTTAGGTACAATATATGAAGGAACATCGAATATCCAGTTAAATACCATAGCAAAATTGTTAGGTCAAGAATACTGAGGGTCACAAGAACATGACGACTGTTACTGCAGCCACTTATGTAAAACATAAATTGAGTGCCTTAGATGGGAAACAGTGGGATACTTTCAAGCTGGAACTGTCTTCTGCACTATATTCTTTTGGAATATATTGGGTCTCTCTGCCTCTTGATTGTCACCAGTGATTCAGACCAGGTAACTTTGCTTCATGGTACACAAAGGTTACTTTTTCCTAGCATCTGGCAAAATTAAGATGTTTCTTTTGAGTTAATTATTACAAGAATTGTCATTTAAACTTCATTTAAAAATCTATCATCTTTCTAATATGGATCAGAGGAATTGGCATCAGAGTAGGTTATTTGTGCTTAATACTTTGGCAGATTCACCAGTGCCTAGCATAGTGTATCGAACATATCTACTTTGCACATGTTTATTGAAAGAGTGAATGCTGGTAAATTCAGAAACTGAGAGAAATTCATCAAGAAGAGCTAAGACAGTCATTTTAAATGTCAGAAAAGTTGCATAGTATAATAGTGCAAGTCAGTTAAAGGAATTGTTTAATTTATATTTAATTGTTTTCATTAGGACAAAATGTGATGTTTGTTGTTGATAAATGGTGTGATCATTTCAGCAGATTGTTTAAAAATAAATCTCAGCAATTTTTTAAAAATGAGTCTCAATATCACTTTTCCAGTTGTGTGGTTAAGAAACTTTGTAAAATATTTTTAAATTAGTTAATTTTGTAAAATTAAAGATCTCCACCATACAGTTTTTCAGTCGCTCCATACGCTTCTGAATCTAAATTATATATTGTTTGCCCTAATTAATTT
The DNA here is from genome assembly GCA_028627135.1 of Pseudochirops cupreus. Classification (NCBI taxonomy): domain Eukaryota; kingdom Metazoa; phylum Chordata; class Mammalia; order Diprotodontia; family Pseudocheiridae; genus Pseudochirops; species Pseudochirops cupreus. The sequence goes on from CM053582.1 coordinate 509,298,664, forward strand.
AATGAGCTTTATTGTGAAAAAAGTCCAAAATTGTGGGGTTTTTTAAAGAAAGTGTACACTTTAAATCAAGTCCGTGGTGAAATGTGAATTATTTTCCTACTTTATTTTGGAAGGATTATGCTGCAAATAAGAGAATTTTTAACATTTGGTATACAGGTGCATTTTCAAAATAACTTTTCTAATACAAATAATAGTTAAGCAATGCAACCTAAAGGGAGGAACCATCTTTGACTAATGGAAAGTGAAATAACGAAAAATTTAGAGTGTATTTCAGAAAAGATAGCACTCTACTGTACTTTAAAATAAGTAAGTCTCAACATTCAGTCCTTCAGAGCAAGAAGTCAGAGCAATCTGATAAAGAAGGCATCATAATCATTGTACTTTAATTTACCAGTTAAGATGCTCAAGGAATTGAATGAGGGCTGTTAATAGTGCCAAAAAATTATATACACAATAGTGTCAACCCTTGCTGGTCCGGGGAGGAAACTATTGATGCCCAAAAGTAATGTTTTCAGTCTCCTTAACCATTGGATTAGTAACTTTAGAGATTTGTTTTAGAACACAGGAAATTAATTGGTGTCAGAACTATTATTCCAACCATTGGGTATCTTGTGATATGTTATTGGCATTTCATTGAGCTCAGCTGATAAGGAATTAATCCAGTTCCTGTCAGAAGTGGATGGATGAAACATACATTAAGCACTTACTGTGTTCCAGGCAGCATGCTAAGTCAGCATTATTTTGACTTGCATATCTATATTTGCCAAAGCCATTGACTACTTGGAGAGATTTGGAGTACTAGACCTGTTTCAGAAATGAGTATTACTGTGTATTATCATATGGACATGTGATTACAATGTATTTTAATAAATATGGTCATTGAAATTACTTCATAAATGAATTTTGCTTTCTAAAAAATACTCATCCATTTTGTGTTATAAATCAGAACTTTATGGAAAGTGGAAAAATCAAGGGCTAAATATCCTAAGGTGTCAATACTATGATAAATGCAGACTTATTCATTGTTGTCCATATTCGTGACTTTAAGAAAAAAAATCAGTGATCCCTGCTTTTTTTTTTTAGTAATGATTAATACTTGACTTAAATATCTATAAGAAAGGCTCCATGTTCTGAGGATTAATATTTACCTGTTACATAACCCATTTATGTCAATTTTTCAGATAAGACTAAATGGTTACAATTTTACATTCTGGGTCCCCAGCAAAAATATCTCCTTGTTTGCAATGCAGATAGCACCTATCAGAGTTATTTTCCAAAAACTGTAGTGATTTTGTTTTGTTTTGGATCACATAGGTGATTTCCGATTTTGTTAATGTAAGGAACACCCTCCTCTATGAATAGAGATTAGCAACCAACTGAGCTGCAACTTGTCTTAAAAGAGCTGACTGACACAATGAAAGGTAAATTGACTTGTCAGGCATCCCACAGGCAGCATTGAGTCACAGGTGGTACTTTAAGCCAAGTTTTTCTGATTCCCAACTGTCTTTTTGTCTATTAAACTTTGCTGCCCCTCAGGCATACTATATAATACTCGTTGCTTAATAGTTTATCACTCTGTATCAAAAAGTAGATCTGATTTTTTTTTACCCTTTTTTGTAAATTATTTTGGGACCTTTTTTTTATGTCATTATCTCAGTTGCTCCTTCATTTGCCATCTCATTTTATTTGCAGGCTGGTCTGTGGGGAGCTTCTGCAGCAGGGCTGAGAAAGAATCACATACCCAGAGGTTTCGAGTCGGTGCATAAAAAGAGATGGGACTCTGGGAATGGTAGAAAGTTTAGAGCCCCTGTTTATTCTTCCAGGCACAAGCTAATACAGAGCCAAAAGTCTCCTTCCTAATTGTTTTCCCCTGAAGACATTGCGCACTTCTTTGTTCCCAGATCATGGGTGTATATGCTTATCTTGAGGACATAATACTCATACCTATGTGTTTGAGCTCTTTCCTGGGGGATGGAGAACTGATCTAGGGCCATCAGCAGGCTCTTTAGCTGAGAGGGCTTGTTCTGCCATCAGGGTCAGAGTCCCACTGGCCTGTGGTCCTCTACACTGGTCTGACCATAGAACTAATCAGTCATCTACATGATTTGATATAAGAAGATAGATGTAAACACCTACTTTGTTCAAGACCCTCAAGTCAGAAATGAAATGGCCCTTGACCTTAACCAATTTTCCCCTAAGGAGGAGAAAGTATATATACAAATAAGTATTAAAGAAAGAAAGTTGGAGAGAGAGAAAGAGAGAGAGAGAGGAAACTAAGAGAGAAATGGGGAAAGACTTTGTGACCTTTTGTTGATTACCGTCACAGGTGATCCTTGAAGAAAGACTGGTATACAGAGAGAGAGGAGAAAGAGGGAGGGCATTCCAGGCATGAGGAAGGATTTATGCTAATGCATATAGGCAGGAGATGATGGTGGTAAGAGAGGGGGAAGTCCTGACTGTAATTTCCAAAGACTAGAATTCTCACAAACTGGACTGAAGTCACACATGACATCAGCTCAGGAGTTATATCTCCAGCTGAAAGGGGTAAAGCACACTCAGAAGACATCCTATTCATGTCAGGCCTAGTGTCAGAGGTCCTAAGTCCCAGTCTTTTTATCTGTGGGAAAGGAATGAATGCCTTTGGCCATAATACCTTCCTCTTTTATTTTAACTCCTGGTTTCTGTGATTTCATCCATGTGGGTACTTCCTCTTGCAGTACAGATAATACGATCCTTTTCTGTAGGACTCTTGTCCGTTTTCTCCCAAAAGCGGTTCGTGGAGTTAATTTCATTTAATTCAACGAACATTTATAGAGTGTTTGCTATGTGCATAATATTGTGCTATGAACTAATGTAATTAAAAATACTAATTCATTGTATAACTGAGGCATATATCACTTTCTAGTTCTGTAGTTACACAATGTGATTGCTCACAATTGCTCTAACCACAACAAAATAATTGGAAGCATCACATCCTCATCAGCAGGCATCCTTCAGGAGATGGCCCAGAAGCCAAACACTAGAGAGTTCACTTCTAGGGAGTCACTGTGTCTAGTCTTCATGCCAAGAAGGGACAGCAGTGAGAGTAAATTGGAATGTCGACTACATCTCCATCAGGAAAGCCCGTATGAATTCAGAAACTGGAGCAGGGGTGAAAACGTCAAAGCAGGAGCCAGGTAACCTGCATCAACTCAGAAGCAGGGTTTTCACTGATGGACAATTTTGCTATGCTCAGTTTGTTCTCTGGCAGAATACCAGAACACCCTTTTCTAGCAGATCTTCATGGACTGTTCACTGAGACTCAGAGACTGTGGAGAGTTGGCTATAATGAGATTTTGCCTTTACTAGCAGGAGAGTTATTACATCTCTGGAAAGATAAAGGTAAGAGCTTACATTTCAATGGACTTAGTTTTTTAAAAATCAGATGGTTTTTCTTAAAGGTAAGATTTTTTTTTCATTTTTTTAGTATAGAATTGAACAGAAAGTAATTCCAGACAATACAACCAGAATTGAATCCTTTTATGGGTAGCGAAGCATTTATAAATCTCTCATTTGTATCTTACAACAATTCTGGGAGAGAGGCCATGTTGTTATCCCATTTTATAGATGAGGAAACTGAGGAAGACAGAAGTTAAGTGAGCTGCCCAGGGAGGCAGCTGTGTTGCCTATACAGCTAGTATATATCAGAGGCAGGATTCAATCTCAGGTCTTCCTGAGTCCAGGTCTATGATGCCATTCATTGGGCCTCCCAGCCACCTCATTCTTAAGCACAGGGTAAGCAAAGGATTATATCTCCTTTATATCCTCCACAGCACCTTACCCCCTTTGACATAATCGACACTCAGTAAATGGTCATCAGATAGATAAATGATCTAGCGACTCAAGAACGTGCTGTTGGGCCCTCTTATTCACTCTTGTTATATTTTGAAATTGGTCTTATAATAGATGTGTAATTGTGTAATGGGTACAATTCTGTTCTTTCAACTTGATCTAGATTCCAGGTTGACAGAAGCTAGTAGTATACTTCCTTAGTGGTGTCAAACTTGTCTTAAAGCCATATTCTAAAAAACTGCTCATGAATTTGAACTTTATGGTTTTCCATGTCCATTCAGTAATAAATTTCCAGAGATTAATTTGAAAGAGATAGCACAATTATAAAACAGTATCAATATTGAATAGTTGAAAATGTGTAACCTGGAATGCAGAAAGAAATTTTCCCCCATCGTGTGAAAATGCAGGCAGTATTATTATGGCAAAACATAATCTAGTAATTCACGCTGTCTCTAAGCTAAACATTATTCTAACCACTTATGGCCCTAAGCTAATACAAATGTTTTCCTCATTCCAGCAGATTAAAAAAAATAAATTTCCACTTGTACCAACCTAGGGACAGTTGCCCAAAGAACAGATTTTTAAACTAGTTTTACTTCATTTCTAATTTACAATAGAAATTACAAAGAGTCGAAGAACATTCTGTCAAGTCAAATACTACTGCTACATTAATGAAATGCCTTAGGAACTTTCTGTAGCATCCTAATGCTGCATTTCATTTTCTCAGCATAGAGACAGTAACTAGGGCCTTGGTCCCCAAAGCATAGACATAAGGCAAAACTTCCCTGTTACCTCCTTTGGCCTTAGATGTGCAATGCAGTACTGTTTTCTCACCCAGCCCTAGGGTCCTACCACCATGAAACCTCTTTTCAAGAGCCCACCTCCCTTCTGCCAGGTCAGGTGCACCCAAGGTTAAAATTCCTAATTGGGACTGCCTCAGTGACTAAAGCATTCTACTAGCATTTGGAAGACATCTTTAAATAAAATATGGGGAAAACTATAATGGGGGCTCCTACATTCTGCCTCATCTTTCAGTTCCTTTTCAAGTATAGTCTCAATTCACATAAGCATCTTAAATTTCCTCTCTCTTTTCACACACCTTCATGCAGAACACAAACATCTCCTTTCCATCCCTTCATTTCTCTACTATCCTTTACCCTAGGAATTCTTCACCTGGGGTCCTTGAACTTGGTTTATTTTTTAACAATATCTTGATAATTATATTTCAGTATAATTGGTTTTTATTCACTTAAAAGCCTTATTCTGAGGCAGGTTCCACTAGATCACCAAACAGGTCCATGAAGGAAGTAAACAAGCATTTATTAGGTTCCTACCCCATGCTCAGACAGCTACATGGCACAGTGGATAGAGGGCTGGGCCTGGAGTCAGGAAGACTCTTCCTCCTGAGTTCAAATCTGGCCTCAGACACAGGGCAAGTCACTTAACTTCTGTAAAATGAACTGGAGAAGGAAAAGGCAAACCACTCTAATATCTTTGCAAGAAAAACCCCAAATGGCATCACAAAGAGTTGGACATGACTGAAAAATGACCGAACAACTGAACTGTGCTAGGTGCTTTATAAACCCTCTTATTTTGGTCTCAGAACCGCCATGGGAGGTAGGGCCTATCATCACCCCCATTTTACAGATGGGGAAACTGAGGCAGACAGTTAAGTAACTCACCCAGAGTCCCATAGCTAGTTAGTATCTGAGGTTAGATTTGAACTCAGGTCTTCTGACTGCAGGCCCAGTGCTCTGTTCATTACACTACCTAACAGTCATGGCACACACACAAAAAAGTTCCAGGTTCCTCGTCTCTAAAATGCAAAGGTCTGACTAGATGAAACTCTTTCCAACTCTAAAATAATAGATTCCTAAGAGTGCTGGCTCTCACTCTAACTTTGTGAATCTAAGCAGGTTGTTAAACCTCCTAAACTTCAGTTTATGGGATAATATGACAGGATTGTTGTGAGGAAGGTGCTTTGTAAACTTTGAAGCACTATGTGAATGTTGACGTTATTGCCTTCTTTCCTCTCTTCCTTCTCTCTTCCACTTCCCCTGGTGAATCAAATGTAGGTAAAAGAAAATTTGCTAAAACCATGAGTCCTGACATAATGCCAACTTCCTCCTTGAGATACAATCAGATTGCATCTGCTTCTAGCTCTAATGCAGTTTTACTTGGTAACTGGATACATTCAACTTCAAAATGTTGGATTTGTATTCTTTAATATAGTGAGAATCACCAAACCTGAAGGTTACAAAGCAGTTTTGTGAAGAAAAGGGAAAAGTATTGTGTGAATGGGTGGGGGTGGGTGTTGAGGATCATGGGATTTTAGAGGCAAAAATTTTCTTAGTCCAACTCCCCCTCTTTTTACAGATGAAGAAACTGAGGCCTATAGAGGTAAAGTTATTTGTCTAAAGTCACATACTAAGTGAGTGGCAAAGTCAGGGCTAGAATCCAGGTCTTTAGACTCCAAATCCAGGGAGGGCTCTTTGTGCTCCATTGGTATAGGTGGTATGGAATAGTGGATAGACCATTGGGCATGGGTGCCTAGCCTTCCTCTGTGTGAGTGTGGGTGGATCACCTAACCTCTCTTCACTTCATTTCTTTTGTAAAGTAGGAACAATGATACCTATACTACTTAATTAAAAGGATAGTGTTGAGGCCCAAATAAGTTAATGTGTATAAAGCAGTTTGCAAACTTTAAAGCACTTTTATTTTCCTATTTTTATTTTTAATCCATTTTAAAATTAGAGAAACTGAGGCACACAGGGACCAAAAAAATCCTTGAAAAATCACCCAGATGGTCAGAATCAGTTCTGATTGGGGAAAATAATATTACCTCATGACGACACTGTTACAAATAGGGATAGGGGGAGCAGGGAGGAAGTATGGGGAAAGGAATAAAAGTGGGGATGTTGGGTGAAACAAGTACCTGTTGCTTCCCTTGGAAACTATGTTCTAGCCGATTCCTTAGTGATGTCACTGATTTTGACTTGATGCCAAGAACTCCTGTCCTGCCTTCTGCCTAGACTCTTAGATCTGGTTACCCATAAACTTTCATTTGATCCCTCAGGGTATCCTGCTTATTCACATCTATTTTCTTACCAGGTGTACCACAGCTTTTGTTCCCTAGGAGGCTTCATTTTCTCAGGCCCTTAATTATGACCATAAGTCAGCCCTCTGGACTAGGGGAAGCAAGGGGGAACATGATAAAGACAAGCAAGATCACTTCATTTTTTTTTCACTTTTATTTTTCTTAAAATATGTAAGTGTGATCTTAATTATTGCCCTCACAGAACCTGCAATTGGTCCTTTTAATCCCTATGACATCAGCAGCAGCATCTACCAGGGGTAACTTTAATTGTTAGGAAATTCTGCTTTATATTGAACTGAAATCTACTTCCTCCATCCATATATAAGAACGAGAAGAGGACTGGGCTTCACTGTTCTATGGGAATTGACACAATTTTCAAGTTACTCTTGGAACTTCTGATGAAACAAGTTAAAATTTTGCCCTGGTTATGTTTGAGTACCTCAAAAATATCTCTTTGCTACTTTTCAGAGAGAGAATCTCTAGCCCTGTTATAGAGAACCATAGTCAGAATCCATTAAATGCATTTACAAATGCACATAGTGGGAAGAGGAACATGTTGCTCTTTTGACAGGGTAAAAATGTGAAAGTCCTAGGCTTTTAAGCTGGAAAGGACCTTAGTCCAACCTTTTATTTTATTGGTGAGGAAATCAAGCCCCAAGAATGACTCGCCCAGGAATTACACAAGTAGTAAATATTAGAATCATGATTCAAATTCAGGTCCTCCAACTCCAAACACATCTCTCTTCTGATGAGGCCATTCATTCAATTAGTGGAAAATCCCCACTTTGGTACTGGAGACTGCAATATAGCAGCTGAGTTTTAAGGACTCTTGAAAGCAGGACATGGGCCCCTCGTGACAGAAAAATACCTGAGGCTAAAGTTATGCAGGAGAGGAGAGAATACAGCCCTAGAAAAGCTAACTTGTGATCATCTAAACCTTTTTCCCTCAAAAATTATGCATAGGTTTGGGGGAGTTATAGTCACTAAAACCTCCAAGGATTTGAGTTGGAAAGGATGTAGAAGCCTGTCCCTATCTCCTACATACCTGATGAATGAGGTCCCACTGCCTCCCAAGACAGCCCATTTCACTTCTGAATGGTTAAAAAGGTTTTGCTTATTATATCCAACAAAATCTACTTTCCTATGATTTCCTATTCCCACTTTCTAAGGCCAAAGCAAGTTGTAATTCTTCTTCCCTCTTCTATATGACAGTCCTTCATTATACCTCGCCAGCTATCTTTTAATTCAGCACACGTTTATAAAGCACCTAATATGTGCAAGGCACTATGCTGAGCTCCTTGCCTTAAGAAATTTACCTCCTACTTGAGATACAACTTGTGCACAGACAAGTACAGGTTCTATGTAGTAATCTTTGTATGAAGTGAACACCAGCCAACTAGGGCAGGGAAGGAGGTGGTCAGCAAAGGTCACCAGTACAAGGCAGTACCTGAGCTGTATTTTAAAGGCAACTGATATATCGTGGTGTAAGGAAAAGGAAGAGACATGGGTGATTTCAAATTGTAAGCCTGGATCACTTGGAAAGAGCTAGTGGTGCCAACAGAAATAGGGAAAGTTGGAGGGAAACATGAGTTTGGTGGAAAATGAGTTATTTGGGAAAGATTTGAGTCAGGGGTATCACATTCCCAGTTCACACTATTCCTTGTATAAGGTGGTCTTCAGACACTTCACCAACTTAGTTCATTGCTTCTAGATGTTTTCTGTCAATGTCCTTCCTAAAACGCGGAGCCCGGAACCTAATGCTGGGCTCTAGATGTGTTTTGATCCTCTTAGGGCAGCCAAAAGGTGTATTAATTGTTTTGGCTGCCATGTCTCACTGTTAACTCATGGACTTTGCAGTGCACTAAACCCTTACACAGCTTTAAAATGAATTATTTTCTAATCATTAATCCCTTGTCATATTTGTGAAGTTGATTTTTTAAAGTGTAGAATTTTACATTTATCTCTTTTAAAATTTCATTTTATTAGATTCTAGACTTTGAGACCTTTGACATCCCTCTCAACTTTGTGTCATCTGAAAATTTGATAGGAAAATCATCCATACTTTCATCAAAGTCATTGGTTCTGTGTACGTTGATAACTTTATCAAGCATAGATCCCTGGGATACTCCACTGGAGTCTGCTGAGTTGTCATTGACCCACTAATGGACTACTACTTGGATCCAATTATTCAGCCATTTCAGAATATATTAAACTGTACTGCCATCCAGCTTTCAGCCTTCCCTCTTGTTCATAGGGATAGTATGAAGAACTACAACCAAATGCTTTGCTAAAATTTAGGTATAGTGTATAGCCTCACACATAAGAAGCACTTAATAAGTTTTTATTGATGATGTAGAATTCCTTTGACATTCAAGTATAGTAATTACTTTAGCAAAAAAGGAATTAAAGCTAATTCCTTCTTGTTGAAGTGTAATGGTAATGGGAATTTGAAGATCTTCCCTACCCCTTAATAAGCTTAAGGGAATTTGAAGACCTTCTCTGCTTTGAAAATATACTCTGCCCCCTAATAGGCTGAATGTAATCACATGGAGCCTGTGGGTAGGGGGAGTTTGCTGAAGGGTGGAGCAGAGCCCACAGGAAGCTGGGAGTCAGAGCAAGCTAGACTGGAGAGAGGAGAGCATGCATCCAAGGGAGACAGATAGGCTTGTGAGTAAATATTGGTTTGTGGGAAGGCTAAAGGATGGTGTGGCTCTCAGTGCTGTTATAGCTTATTAACTTCTTTGCTACTACGATGGAATCAGCTTACTGGTTTTGGGATTCAGTTCTCTATTGTCTGAATAAATGTTTTGCTTCTCTCTTCTATATGGAGAGTCTGTTATATTTTGTGATTGAGCACCATGGTTTACAGTGATCCTGGGCACTGTTGAATACTGCACTGGTACTACATGAAGCCATCCTGTATTTTAGTAATCTCACTTTCCATTCTAAATGCTTTTTTAAAAAATCTTGACAGAATCAAAGTTAAGCTCAGAAGCCTATAGTTTATAGATACTACCGTCTTCCATTAAAAAAAAAAGTTTGGGACGGCTAGGTGGCTCAGTGAATAGAGCACCGGCCCTGGAGTCAGGAGGACCTGAGTTCAAATCTGGCCTTAGACACGTAACACATGTGACCTTGGGCAATTGCCGTACCTTCTCCCCTCCAAAAAGAAAATCAATTGTATCTCCAGTTCCACATTACCTTTTTCCTATTCATTTACTCAGCTATTCACATGGATCTGGCAGTTCCTTCCAATGATGCCTATAGCATCCTGTCCTTACCTGGACATCCTGTGCAACTTTTGTCCATGTCTTCTCATAATTTCATCACATGGAGTCTACCCAACATGCTAGAGTCCTTATTCATTTAGTAGAATACTCTGGCTGCCTCCCCCATCATCCTTGGCACTTTCCACATGTCTTCTCTTCCTACTGTACATTTTCTGACGACATCATTTCCTACTCTTCTTCAAAGTTCCTCAATGCTTATAAGTTGCAGCCTGCCCAAACTCCCCATGTGCCTCTCCATTACCTTCTGTTTGATATTAAGTTTTAATTTTCCAAAGTCTCTTATCTTCCTTGTCTCATAGCAACACTGTTAGAATGTTGTTGGCATTGAAAAGATGGGCTTTTTTCTTAAAAATTATTGAAGACCCAAAAGAACTTTTGTTTGTATCTATTATATTTAGTAATAGTTCCATATTAGAAATTTAGATGGATATGTTTTAAAATATTGATTCATTCATTTAAAATAACTACTAAATCTATTAGCATGTATGAAAAAATTAAATTTTTCAAAACGAAAAATTAAGAAGGCTTTTTTTATGTATTTTTGCAAAACTGGTTTGATTCTCATATCTGTTCCTGCATTCAGTCCACTGCAATATATTGGTTTGGTTGAAGTAGAAGAAGAAAATCCAGCCACATACAGATATGTAGGTAGACAAGGGGAAAGTATTTTAATAACCAAATAATGTCCCTCTATTATGAAAACGGTTCTGACCCTGCAGAGCCCCTAAAAGGGTCTTGAGGACACCCATGGATCCACAGACCACACCTTGAGAACCACTGCTGTAGAGAGTATAGGAAGATCCCGGTGTGCTTTCTGATTGTTAATAAAAACACAATGGTCTCCATAGGAAACAATGCTCTTTTCCCATCCATCATAATCATTCAAGATTCCCTTCAAGTCCTAATCCAAATAACTCATTCTCCACAATCTTTCACATATCATCAATAACATCAGTGATGACAGATGCCAATTCTTTCAGTTCCTTCAGATGCATTTCATTCTCTCCTGGTAACTTTTACTCGTTGAGGACAGCCTGGTTCTCTCATTGTTTTTCAACTATGGAATGAGGGATTGAACCAGATGTCTAAAACCTCTTCTAGTTCAAGCAGCATATGACTTGAGAGAGAGAACAAAACAGAATAGAAAGGTTAAAGTTCTCAAGTTCTTTTCTTTTCTACCTTTGATTAGGAGAACTTATTTGCTTAATACTAAACATGAATTATAGCTGGATTTTTATTCATCATTTCATAGTGCCTTATACTCTATGGATTTATCATATTCTCCTATGTTGTGTTTTTCTGCGTACCTTTCAACCCACCCACTAACCCCAAAACAGGAGAATATGAATTCCTTGAAGGCAAAGTCTGGCTTGCTTTTGTACTTGTTTCTCCTAGGCACAGAATAATAATAGATGTTTATAGTGTTTGATTGATTACTAGATTAAAATTTTTCTGAGGGACAGGACACAGGTATTATTTAGCTTTGAGTCTCCCTCAGCATCCCGCCCAGTATCCCACATGTAATTCACATATGATAAATTCATGTTGAATGAATACATTTTAATAAGGGATATTGGCTCTAAGCTTTCAGAATCCTGTCTCTGGAGGCAAAGGAAAGAAAGAAAAACCCAATTCTGACACTACCTGTCTATTTGGCTAAGCTACAAGCTCCCTGCACCTCAGTTTCTCCAACTATAAAATGTGAAAGTTGCACTAGATGACCTATGTGAACTTTCATATCAACATCTGTGTCCCCATAACTTTTCACCATGCTTCAGTTACCTTCTCCCTCCACCTCCTCTGAGGCTCCCTTTTTCCACTGGTCTGTTCTTCCTGGAACCTTCATTTTGGTGGGAGTTACAAGGAAACTCAGGCCAGCCATACTTCACTCTCTGGACCTAGCAACCATATTTCAACTGTCTTCTTCCTCTGTACTTGTAGGCCTTTTCTCCCATTGGTGAATGTCTGTTGCAGCCTCCATTTTGAGGGGGGGCCTAGACCAACCATGCTTCACCCTCTGGACTTTGTCACTATGCCTGATTCTTAGTTGTCTTTCCTCATTAGACTGTAGGCTCCTTTAGATTAGAGGCTGTCTTTCTTTTAGCTTGTAGCAAGTACTTAATAATGCTTGTTTATATTTATACATAACAATATTATAGAGAAAAATAACTTTGAAAGGCTTAAGAATTCTGACCAATGCAATGACCAATCTTGATTCAGGAGAACTTGGGATGATAATTACTACTCACCTCCTGACAGAGAAGTGATAGAATTTTTTTGACATAGCCTGTTTGGGAGTTGTTGTTGTTTTTTTCCTTAACTACACATGTTTGTAAAAGGGGTTTTCTTTTTCTTTCTTTCTGTAATGTCCCAGGAAATGAGGATGCGAGGAGAAGGGGTGGGTGGGAGAGAAATCACATTTTCATTGATTTAAAAAATGCTTGTTGACTTGACTGCCACCTGGTATCATTGTTAGTCTATATTACAAGCAAAGGTACCAGAAAAAGGGAAATGACCTCCCACTCCTCCCTACTTTGCTAGAACCTCAATAAATTTTGCAAGTTAATCACCTGATGCCTTATAATACATTTGAAGAAGTATTTATTAAATGCATACAATATAGAATAATCTATAGCTAGCATTTATATAGCACTTTGAACTTTACAAAGCATTTTGCAAATGTTATCTTATTTTAGCCTTCCAACCTGCCCTGGGAGATAGGTGCTATTATTATCCCATTATTACAGATGAAGAAAGGGAGACATACCAGAGGGAGTTGGCTAGAGTTACACAGTTAGTAGGTGTCTGAAGCAGGATTCAAACTCAAGTCTTCATGACTACAGGTCCAGCACTCTGTCTACTGTCTATGCAGTTGCCCCTAGATATTCCTCTAGGCCAGCGGTTCTCAACCTGTGGGTCCCGATCCCTTGGGGGTCGAACAACCCTTTCTCAGAGATCACAGGGCTCACCTAAGACCATTGGAAAACACATATTTCCGATGGTCTTAGGAGCTGAGACACCGCTCCTCTATCCGTCTCCAAGCAGGTCCGCCCACATGCAGATACGTCCACGTAGGAGTATTAAAGGGATCACAGCATGAGGAAGGTTGAGGACCACTGCTCTAGGCTCTGGGGTATCAATACAAGATAAAAATGAGTCCCTAGCCTCAAAGAAGTTATATTCTTCTAAGGGATAAAACATTTTAGAGAGATGATTTGGGGAGAAGGGTATCAGGAAAAACTTTTTGTAGGAGTCATTATGTGAACTCAGCCTTGAAGGAATCTAGAGGTTATAAGAGGTAGAAGGAGGGAAGATATACATTTCAGATTTGGGAAGCAAGCCCATGCAAAACCAGGGATGCAGGAGATGGACCACTGAACTTTGTAAATAGAGTCCATTGTTGGTAAAGGAGGCAACTTCCTATAGTGGATATGGCACTAGACCTGGAGGCAGCAAGATCTGAGTTCAAATATTGCCCCAAATACTTGTCTAACTCTGAGCAAGTGACTTAACCTCTGTGCCTCAGCTTCCTCATTCATAAAGTGAGGTTAGAATTAATGGCTTCTAAGATTCCTTCCAAATCGAAATCTGTGCCTACAAGCCTAAACACCACTATGTAGAGTGTGTAGAATTTGGAGGGGTTTCTTTTTTTCCTACTAACAAGAGAGAGAAGAAATCATTTGCTTAAATATTACCGTAGGAATTAAGACAGGAAAATGTTCTACATTTTGGCAAGGAAAAGGTTTGGGATTTGTAGATTCATCTGTTTCAGACACAAACTATGAAAATTCTACCTACAAGCCGTTTTTACTTTTGCCAGCAGGATTCATCAAGAATTCCCTCTGTCCTCTAGGAACTTCAGACTTTTGCTGCCCAGGCACTGCTCCCCCACCTTAATTCCCTTCTCCATGGGCTAGCCTGACAGAAACATTATGCCCTGGACTTTTTCTTCTCTTTTTTTCCCCAGTTACCACCCTGCTTAGCTATCCTGCCCTCCCTTCTGAGGCAAACACCATGAAACACAGTATGTTGTGGTGAAAACTAAAGCTTTTGAATGAGAGTCGGAAAACAGGTTACAGTCATCTTTATCAACAGTGTGCTGTGAGGCAGCATGGTGGTGAAGTGGATAGGATTGTATGGGCCCTGGAGTCAGGAGGACCTGAGTTTAAATGTAGCCTCAGATGCTTACTAGCTCGGTGACCCTGGGCAAATCATTCAAGCTTGTTTGCTTCAGTTTCCTCATCTGTAAAATGAACCAGAAAAGGAAAGGGCAAACCACTCCAGTATTTCTGCCAAAAAAACCTGCAAATGGGGTCATAGAGTCAGATATGACTGAAATGAACTACCACAAACAACTGCTGTGAGACCTTGTGCAATTCACTACACCTTGTGAGTCATTGCATTTTTTCTATTCACAATGACAGCATTAGAATGGATGATCTCTTAAGTCTCTCTAACATTCTATTATGCTAAAATTCTAATCAATTAATGTGTTTCCCTTGTCAAGCAGCCAACTTTCAACTAATAGGGGTTTCCCAGAGGCAGCTTCAACCCAAAGGAGTCATGATAATGGTGAGAATCTCAGGCACTTTGGCAGGCTGATGTAGAGATTCAGGGCAGAAGGAATACAAGAGTATATTTAGATAGAATAGGAGGGCACCTGGAAGCCATCAGTGTTCAAGGCAAAAGGGGCCTGAAAACCAGCCAAGAACTGGAAAGACTGCCCAGAGAATGAAAAATTGGAAAGTAGGCTCAGATTTCCCACACCAAAAAAAAAAGATGTGAATGTAGGATGAAGTCTGAGACTTCAGGAAAACTCTCTCATCTTATTTAGTGAAAACACAAAAGGATGATGGTAATGCTAATCTGTAGGTTTTGGCCAAATGACCTTAAGTTTCAATCTTACAAGACTATGAGTCAATGCTGACATACTGAGAAAGAGGCCAAATACCACTGCACTAAGGGACCTTGTATATAGTCTCTTGTTTTCGAGGTCCACTAAAGCCAGGATACAACTGCAGTTCAAGGGAACATGGCTTACTCAGAAGATTGAGTAGAGTGTTTAAACTCCTGGCTAAGGACTAGCCAGTGTTTATTATTATCCTGATGGTAAAATGTTACTGGTTTTGTGACTTATTGAACAACCAAGCTATTGAACGCTAAAGGAATCACATGCTTCCCAGTTGGGCTCAGGCAACTTTGGCCAGGGAAACCTCTCTAGAACAATGGAAAATACCACAAAAGAAGCTATAGGTAAAACAAAAAAAAAATGCAAAAGTAGAGTACTGTCGCAAAGAGGTTGTGATATGTGCAGTGTCACAAAGAAGCAGGAGTGAATCTGAAGCAGAGTAATTGGATATAGATACCTGGTCAGTTTGAGGGTATGTTTGGGGGCTCTGGATACAGATCCCTCCAATCAGTTCTTTGTTCAAAGTAAATGAGTGATTCTTAAGTTATAGGCACAGGACAGTAGAGAGCAGAGGGAGGTTGTCCTCTGTGTCACTGAGTCCTAGGTGTCACATCTGTATTTCCAGACTAGTATCAGTGTTTTAATGTAACAACAAAGCAAATAAGAACTGAATAGCACAGTTAGAGCCCTCAGTAGTCTCAGTATGGGAAAAGAAAACACTTGGGAAAGGACATGGGGACCCAGGCCAGAAGGACTGAAGTGGTGAGAGACTGATGGCAGGGAGACCAATGAGGAAATTTTGTAATAATCTATGCAAGAGGTGATAGGGGCATAAACTAAAGTGGTAACTGAGGAGAGAGAAACTGGATGTAAGAGACGTTAAAAAGGCAAGATTTGAAAATATTGATTGGCTATGTGGAGTAAAACAAACTAACAAGCCAAGGATAATGCTAATGTTACAAACCTGGAAGATTGGATACCTTCAAAAGAAATAGAGAAGCTTGAAAGGTTCAGTGGGGTATAAGTTCCAACTCACCAATTGCCTATTAGATATTCTAATAAACACATACACATGTGTATTTGTTGTCTTCAAAAGAGGATCATTAAACCATTGAGAGCTGATGAGATTATCAAGAGAAAAGACATAGAGGGAGAAGAGCAAAGTCCAGCCACAATTAGGTAGTGTTGTATAGGTGATGAGGCAGGAAAAGAGAATGAGAAGGAACAGTCAGACAGAAAGAAATAGTATTTACAAAAATCCAGGAGAAGGTTGTCAATACAACAGGTCGAGAAAGGATTGTCATATTTGGCAATTATGAGTTCAATGGTTACTTTAGAAAGAGGAGTTTCATTTTAGTGATGAAGTTAGACCCCAGATTGCAAATGAGTGAGTGGGAAGGAAGTGGAGGTGTAATATAAACAGCCTTTTCATGGAGTTTGGATAAGAAAGGTATCAAAAAGATATTGGATGGTAGCTTAAGGGGATGACAGGTCTACTGAAGCGTTTTTTTAAGGATGGGAGAGAATTGGGCATCTTTGAAGGTAGTAGGGAAGGATCTAGTAGAAAAGGAGAGGTTGAAGATTCAAGGCAGGGGATGGGGAGGTGTAAATAAATAAGGCTGCAATCTGCTAAAGAAGCCTGGAGGAAATGAGATCAAGTGCACACGTAGAGGGGTTGGCCTCGGCAAAAAGGGCCACCTCCTTGTCAACTTCTGCCCAGGTCTCAAGCTCAGACCATCCATTAGGCCCTCCGTGTACTGAGAAAGACTAGAGGGTGCCCAAAAAAGTCTTTGTGCAGTTTTAAGTTTTAGTAACTTATCAGTATGGGTACTGGCTAAGCTGGTACAAATGGCAGCCCATCCATACCTGCTCTTCCTCTGTGATTGACTGAACAAAAATCCTTCAGAAAGAGAAAACAGGTATTACAAATAGTAGTGCCCCCATTTTTCAGATGACAAAACTGAGGCTAAGATAGGTGAAGGGACTTTATCCATGGTCCCACAGCTGTTAAGTGTCCAAGTCATCATTCAGACCCATATCTCTGACTCCTTTGAGAAGTAATTCATAGAGGATCTCACATGCCACACAGTCTTCCTTCATACCTCTTAATATCCTGTGGGTACCAGTTTATCACTCAGGGTGTCCATCTGTTTAATCTCACTATATGACCTGCCCACCTCCTTTTCTGGTCATCAAGAATCGAATGAGTTAACTAAAATATGTAACTTAAAGCACAATGTAAATGCTAGCTATTATTAGCTATTTTTATATTTTTATTATATTTCTCATGCACAAATTATCCTTAGCAATATGTTAGGTCTTACTTAACATCTACCGTGCATCTTCTCATTGCTTTGCCATTATGCTTCTTCTGAGATGATGATGATGATGATGATGATGATTCATGGTTTGCAACTATACAGAGTCACTGTATGTGAAAAATATATGAAACAAATAAAAATACTAAATGGTCTTTCGCCCTAGGTGGCTCAGTGGATAGAGTGCCAGACCTGGAGTCAGGAAGGGTTACCTTCCTGAGTTATAATCTGGCCTTAGATTCTCACTAGCTGTGTGACCTGGACAAGTCACTTAACCTTGTCTGCCTCAGTGTTATCTGTAACATGATCTGAAGAAGGAAATGGCAAACCACCCCAGTATCTTTGCCAAGAAAACCCCAAGTGAGATCATGAAAAGTCAGACACTACTGACAAATGACTGAACAAAAATCCTTCAGAAAGAGAAAACAGGTATTACAAATAGTAGTGCCCCCATTTTTCAGATGACAAAACTGAGGCTAAGATAAGTGAAGGGACTTTATCCATGGACCCACAGCTGTTAAGTGTCTAAGTGATCATTCAGACCCAGATCTCTGACTACAGATCCAGGATCCTTTCCTCTACACCATACTATCTGACACACACCTGACTTATGAGTCAACAGCATATCATTGATCATTGTTCTCCTTACTCTCTTCCCTCTTTTCTTTATTGGCTTCCTTAGGTTCAATCCTCATGTTAATCCCGAGTGTGATAAAAAACAAAACCCTAACTAATACAAAAATGCACGTTTTGGTTCCAAATCTTTGATGAGTTAAGGAGAAATCTGAGACTTTAGGAGTAGGAACAATGACAGTAACCCCCTCAGCAAAGGGGTGAAACACTCTGACCTTTGACAGTTCAGGTTGCACATCAAAACCACTCCTGCTTCCAGCAGTATTGCAGACAGAAAATGTTGAGCCTTTTCAAATACTTTTGTTCAGTCTATTCCAAGATGATCTGTATGACATTTAGGTCAGTCTATCTATTGACAATGATTCTAGCTACAGCCCTAAACTTGTCCAGACACAAGAAATCACAGATCCTAATTTATTTTCATGGGTTAGTTTCATTTTCTCCATAGCCAGAGACTATTGGGTCAAATACTGCTCATACACAGAAGGCAGGAGAGAGATGCAACCTGTTTCCATCCACTTTTTGTTTAGGAATTTTCTGCTCTCCTGTGCCCTGTTGAATAAAATTGGATTCATCAACTACTTTGAGCCATTGCTAGGGTATCTTTAACATAGGACTTTTAATCCAAGAAAAGAAAAAGACAGAGCATCTGCCTGAAGAATATGCAATGTTTTGTCTTTGCCGGAGTGAATTTCTCCCAGCACAACAGAGAGGTCCAAGAAATCTCTGTTGGTTGGTTTCCCTCCCACCCTCCAATCTGTAGACTTCATCTACAATACCCTTAAAAATTAACTATAACGAAACATAAATGGATAACTAAAGGGGTAATTAAAAATAAGTAACTGGCCTTGTGTCTCTCCTATACTGGTTGATTTATGTGTTGTTTGTGGGATTTTTTTTTTTGGGAACACAAAACAATTAATTTATGTGTGAAAAGAACAGTGAATTAATCCTAGAGAGTCCTGGAGCCTTTAAAGACCCGAATCATATGGTGAGCTCGTTTAAAACTTGCAAAGGAAATTAATGTAGAATAAAGGCCTTTAATTTGAAAAGTGCATCTATAGTCCCCATCCCTAGGATATCTGTGGGATCATTATTCAGAAAGGTTAAGGAGGACTTTATTTTTTTTTATATTCAGTATGTATTTCCCAGTTACAGCTCAACATGGTGCATTTCAACTTATAAAGGGAAGGAGATAAAAAAAAGGAACGGGGAGCTTTTTATTCACTTCCACTTAATTTCCTTGCTGCCGTGCCGGTCCCAGCTTAATGAATGTAATTGCTACCTTTGATGAAAATACTATTATCAAGATCACACATTACATTGGAAAACAGTTTTTCTTTAAACACAGCTACTGCAGTCTCTAATTATGCATGTAACAAGTGTCTCCCGAACAAAAGAGCATGTTGTCTACAATTGCTAGGAATTGGAGCAAGGCAAATTTGAACAAAGGACAGATTAGATTTGCTCCATGCTCCACAAAGCCCATCCCCCTGATTAATTTCCTGCAAAAACTACAACAATTCTCTTAAAAGAAACTCACCCTCCTCTCCAGAATGATCCGTATGCCATTTGTGTCAGTCTATATGATGACAATGGCCACAGATTTAAACCTATGTAGGGAAATAAGAAGGCGCTTTTATGAACTTAATCTTTCATATGCAAATTAGCAGCACAAGCTCCTGAGGAATAACAAGCCCCCCAAAAAGTGACTTCTCAGTAAGAAATCAGGAGCCAAAAAGGAGCACACTGGCTGGGAAAGGGGAAAAAAGCCTACACTGAGCATAGCCAACCCAATTATTTTATCATTCTACCCCAAAACAGGTCATTTCCAAGAAAATACTTTCCATGGCTATGCAGGCACTCTTTCTGGCCATGTACCATTCGTTCTATAATTGTTTCCTCGCTTGTGGAGAAAATTTCCAGCATGAATTTATTACTAACAATCTCTTTCCCCAACTCAGGACCTACACACATGCCCCAGCCACATAGATGCCTCTCTTTAGGCAGTAACCCATCAAATAAGTAAAAATGTAATTTGTTTTTCACTTGGGATCTAGAAGATCATTTCAGTTTTGTTGAGTACGTTTCCTCAGCCTTTTATCTTGAGAAAGCTTAGAGGAGACAAAAGTGTTAATGATCCTTTCTGCTCTTAAGCTGAATTGATAAAACCCTACTCCAATGCCTCCTTGTGACATGGAGGGGGTCACCGGCTCTGGAAGGCAATGCTGTAGCAGGTCCTATCAAACTAAAAAGAAAAAAGTAGTTACAACCTCATAACAGACTGTCATCCATTGGACAAGGCCAGTTAAGTTCAAAGAGGCTCATCATGAAAAGTTCGGTGAATGGGTTGTGAAGTTTTTTGGTGACAGCAACTCATGAAGACCATTACTAAGCTGTGCAGGGTTGTGCTTTTATGTCAGTGGAAGGAATATGTATGCTAATCAAATCATGGATCTTCTGAAATATTAAGGTATGATTATGTGACTCACCCACAACCTCCTTCTCATCCCGTCCTCTCTCACTTCATTGCATGTGTCCACTGTTCCCATGGCTGAAACAGATCCTCGCCCAACCTTAAACATGAAATCCTTCCGTTTAAGGCTCAAGTCAGTCACCATTTCTTCTATGAAGCCTTTTCTGATCCTCTAACCAGAAGGGATTAATCCCTTTCAGAGCTTCTTATACTTCTCTGTTTCCCTTCTCCCATGTATGAATTAACATATTCTGACTTGGTTATTTATGGGCATAAATTTTGGAGGCATACCTAGGCAGTATTGTATTTCCGATGATAACTACAAGCAAAAATTAGCATAAAGAAATGAATTAAGGACAGGAATGATCAAAAAAGGTGGACTAGTTACGTAGTGAGAGAAAGACTGGATTGCCCCAGTGATGCACTGGTCTCCCCAAAGCACCAAAAGACCTAAAGAAAGAACTATAGTATGTTGGATTGCTCTAGTATGAGAATGTAAGGCAGCTGGGTGGAGCAGTGGATAGAGCTCTGGACCTGGACTCAGGAAAACTTAAGTTCAAATCTGGCCTCAGGTATTTATCAGCTGTTTGATCTTGGCTAAGTCACCTAAATGTCCATCTGCTTCATTTTCCTTATCTGTAAAATGGGGATAATAACACCTACCTCAAGGATTGTTATGAGGATAAAGTAAGATTTGTAAAAATGCTTTGCAAATCTTAAAGCACTATATAAATGCTAATGTTATCATTAATGTATGAAAGAACATGAACAGAGATCCCATTGGACAAGGAGGAATTGATGGGTTACAATATACACTAATGGAGGGAATGCCCTCATTGATTAGATTACAGATTCATTGAAATGTTTTAAGCACCAGAGTATAGGAACCACCTAATACACTGTAAACTCTTTGAGAGCAATTACCACCATAGGCAGCTCTGATGCCTTACACAATAAGTATCAATCTTTATTGAGACCTAAGTCCTGTAAGTCCTAAGTATGTAGAAGCGATGCAAGATCTACCCCCCCCCAAAAAAATCTGTCATATTCTTCCTTCCTTCCGTCCTTCCTTCTATCCATCCTTACTTTCTCCCTTCCTTTCTTTCTCCTTTCCTTTCTTTCTTTCTTTCCTTCTTTTTCTTTCTTTCTTTCTTTCTTTGTCTTTCTTTCTTCCTTCCTTCCTTTCCTTTCCTTTCTTTTTTTTTCTTTTTTTCTTTCATAATTTTTCATCCTTGAATCCTCAGCACTTAGCATAGCACCTGGCATTAGTATGGAGGCTTAACGAATGTTCATTGAATTTTTTTTAAATCTCTAGGAAATGTCATTAGAACATAAATAAAGTTGGACAGAAAAAGAGAAGGAAGAATGGAAATGAAAATAGGAAGGAAAGAAGGAAGAAAAAGAGAATTTTACCTTGAAGTAGATCTTGTGCCTCTTCTATAGACTCAGGACTCACAGGACCTAAATTAATGAAGTTCCAATGAAAATGGATGCTAGTTGTGTAAAGATGCCTTGGACTAGGACCTCTTGGGAGCAGGATCCTTGGGGAAGGGGAGTGGGGTGGGTAGAGTTCCAGTACAGCTCTCTATGGTTCACACAAATGTACCTGTACTGTTGAACACACAAGGGAAATTAGAAAAGAATTGCCTGAGCAACAATCACATCTTTCTCCAAAGCTTTGCCCTTTACAGAGCAGTTTCCTTAAAACAACCCTGTGAGCTT
The DNA here is from genome assembly GCA_028627135.1 of Pseudochirops cupreus. NCBI lineage: Eukaryota > Metazoa > Chordata > Mammalia > Diprotodontia > Pseudocheiridae > Pseudochirops > Pseudochirops cupreus. The sequence continues at coordinate 509,320,940 of CM053582.1, forward strand.
GACTCAGGTACTATCTCCTTTTATAGATGGGGAAACTGAGGCTCAAAGAGGTTTAGAGAACTAGTAAGTGGATAAGTCAGCACTCCATGTGTTGTACCAAGGATAAGGAAGTACTGGTATTAAAAGGTTCAGAAAAGATCATGGAGGATGAAAAGAATTCTTGGAGATGTTGATGGGATTCCAGTAGATAATATAGGTGACAGGTACTAGTCTGGCATGCCCTGCCCATGCACTCTGCCTTCCCTCTGCTGATTATCTCCCACATATCCTGTTTTTATCTTGTTTGTCCTTCATTGCTTGTGTGCTGTCTCCCCCATTGGACTGTGAGCTCCTAGACAGCAGGGACTATCTTTTGCCTTTTTTTGTATCCCTAGGACAACAGAGCCTGACATAGAGGAGGCACTCCATAATTATTTGTTTATACTTACTGACTAGGAGGACCTAAAATGGTTCATCATCACTCATGAAGGATGTTAATTCTGAATTAAATCAGGTCCCTGGAGATCCTCTAGGATTTCAGGTGGAGGATGGCACTCATCAGCAAGCCAGAAATTGCAATTCATGCCCTAAGCAGAGAATTGTGACTACTCTCTAGGAAAGTGGCCCCATTCCCAATTCCAAACAGTAGGATATTAATCAGTCTTTCCATTTTTCATGGCTCTGCCTGCCACTCTGGAAATTAGTTGAGGTGATCACTCTGAGGAACAGGAATAACTGGAGAGGACTTTTTTTTTTTGTAGTGGAGACCTGATTCAAGCCAACCATCTCTGTCTTGATGGCAGTGCAAATGACCAGCCATTTCTTGGTCCACCGGTTAATGGAATTAGCATACTGCTCAATAAGGAGACAGACTCTGATCTGTCTTTTATGTTCTTTATTATAAGCTACAAGGTGGAATCAGCACCTAACCTTTGAGTCCATGAAGGATAATGCCCCAGACACACTAGAAAATTACAGCAGCACCGACTGAACCTGTGTTATGAAGGAACTTGGAGGGGGAAGACCCTGAAATAATTTGACTGAGCCATGTATCATATGCAAGGCACTGACCATGTTAGAATCTTCATATTTAGAGCTGATAGAGACTTTAGAAATCATCTGGTTGGACCTTATCATTTTAACAATGGGACCCTGAGACCCAGAAATGCAAAGGGACCTGCCTTTGCAGCTAAGGATTCGTCCTCACATCCTTAGATTCCAAATTCTGTGTGTTCTCTTCACTGCACAATGCTGGAGTTAACAGTTCTTGCAGGCAAGGAGCACAGTCTGGCCATACTCACAACCCTTGCTTTCCCTTGCAGAATATGGTATGGCTACCTGCCAAAAGTCTTCATGCAGCTGCCTATTCCTCATTTGCATTTGGGAGCCACCCCAGACTTGGTCAATGGTAGGGTCCCTGTTATAGAAGCAAAGCAAAGAAAAGCCTTCTGCCCTCGCCTCCTGAAAACTGAGCTGTACAATACTCCTGGAAGCAAGTTAAGAGCTGTGGAATGTTTTCCCAGCTTAGTAGATTTCTTTCTCTCCTTATTTCTTTGCCAGACTGCAGTGAATCCTGTCTCTGTCCACTATAAATATATTCTTGAGTCTTTTATTCCAGCTTGGGAAGGTGAAGAGATTAGAAGACTGAGGCCAAAAAGTGAGGTCTCCTCAAATTAGAGGAGGGATGCTGTCATCCTCAGAACTTCTTAGCTTCATCATCCGCTCTTTTATTCTTTCTGCAGGTCACAGAAGAGGAGTATACCCAGCTCTTTAGGACTAATCCCTCCACCTTCCCCCTAGATCCCATTCCCTTATACATTTTCCAGATCTTTGCTCCAGAATCTTCTCTTTCAAATATTCTTGAATTCCAAGTTCTCTCCACTGGCTCCTTTTATCCTTACCTATGAATTTATTCATGTCTCTCCAGTCATGAAAAAAAAAAGCTTTCACTTTATCTTTCTATACAGTCATATAATATCCCCACCTTCTCCCTGTTACTGCAAAACTCCTTGGAAAAAGCTGTGTATAGCCAATGTTGGGATTTTTGCACTCCCTTATGAGCTAATTTTTATTCCCATCTCTTTACTCAGACTTCTGTCTCAAAGTTCATTGACTTCTTACTCACCAAATCCACTGGCTTTTTAAAATTCACTGTCCTTGACCACTTCGTAGTTTTGGACCCAGTTGACCATCCCTTCTTACTGAACACTCTCTTCACTTGGTTTCAAAAACAATACTCTCATTCCTCAATAATTAATAAACTCCTACCAGGTCATACTCTCTCCATCCCAATAATTTTGAACCCAGTTCTCATTATTCAAATATTGTTCTCCATCCCTCACTGATGGTTCCTTTCTTCCCATCCCCCTTAACTTGTTGTCTTCCCCATCAGACTGTCAGTTCCTTGAGATCAGGGAGACTCTTTTGCCTTTCTTTGTATCAAAGCATTTAGCCCAATGCTTTGCATATAGTAGGCATTTAATAAATACTTGTTGACTGGTGACTACCTTTGTAACCACGGTTTCCTCCTCTTGATTCCTCTTCCATTGGTTCTTCATGTTCTTCCAAACTTTTTAATGTGTGTTTGTCCTTGGCTCTCTCTTTTCTCTACACTCTTCCTTGACAATATCATTCACTCCCATTATTTCAAATTCCAATTCTGTGCAGATAACATTAAAATCTCTATCTCCAATCCTGATCTCTTTTCTGAGTTCCAGACCCACAGTTTCAGCTGATTACAGAATTACCTACTGCTGGATGTCCTGCTGGCACTTCCAACTGAGTATACTCCAAATCAAACTCGTTGTCCTTCCCCCAAATCTGTTCCTCCTTCTGACTTCACTATTCCCATCAGTGCCCTCAAAGTTTATTCCATCACCTGTGTTAAAAACATTGGATTTATCTTTTACTCTTCTCACTTCCTCACTTTCCATCTTTCTCTCTTCTTTTTTCCCATTGCCACCACCCTGGAATAGATCGTCATTACCCATTTATCTATGTTATTGTAATGACCCAACAGGTTTCATATCCATTTTTCTATCCTGACCCACTCCCATATACACTTCATACTGCTGTTAACATAATAGTTCCAATGCATCTCAAACAGTGGTATATTCTTACTGGGCTGCTAAGCAGCAAACCAAAGCCGTTGATCATTTTGATCCTTCTACCTACCCACCCCAACGACTAGTTGAGCCAATATACCGTGGAACTCATTCATCCCTAGAAGGAATGACTTTGTATCCCCTCCCTCAACCCCTTGCCTCTGAGGGAATGGTTGCTTTCAAACTAATGTGCAGGTAATGACAGATGCATCACTGAAGAATGACTAGTTAGCTTCTTGCACTGTCAGCCTTTAGCCCAGGGAGTAAGGACCCATCCCTTCCAAATTCAAGTATTTTTTTTCCAAAGCAGAAGCATGATCTTTTCAGATCTGACCACCTGGGAAGAACAAGGAATAACCACTAGACAAACAGTGTGCTCCACTGGTATCCATATCTCTAAATTTTTTCCTCCCTTCTCTTTAGTAATGGGGAGATAAAGAGTATTCCAGGGCATGCTAGCCTGTGAAAACAGAGATTGTGGACTATTATTCTGGGTTCATAATATGGCTTTTAATAGACTAAATAAAACCAACTCTTTAAACAAGAAATAGCATGATTAATACATGACATTCTTCCACCTCAGGCACCCTCTGTCTGACCTTTGGCAGTTCCTTCTGTTTACTATGTAATCTTTGCCAACACACTGTACTACTCTGTGCCCTCATTGCTCCATCAATCAATATTTTAAAGCACCATGTATGTGCCAGGCACTATGGTAAATGCTGGGGATACAAGAAGAGGCAAAAGATAGTATCTGCCCTTAAGGAACTTACAATCTGAATTGGAACACTAATGCATTGTTGGGTGGAGCTGTGAACTGATACAATCATTCTGGAGAGCAATCTAGAACTATGCCCAAAGGACTATAAATAACTGCATGCCCTTTAACCCAGTAATACCACTTCTGGAGTTATATCCCAAAGAAATCATCACAGCGGGAGGAAGACCCATATGTACAAAAATGTTTATTGCAGCTCTCTTTGTGGTGGCAAAAAACTGGAAATTAAGGGGATGCCCATCAGTTGGGGAATGGCCAAACAAGTTGTGGTATATGAATGTTATGGAATACTATTGTGCTGTAAGAAATGGGAAGGAGATGGACTTCATATTTACCTGGAG
>CM053582.1:509325241-509342741 GCA_028627135.1 Pseudochirops cupreus
TAAGACAACTCTACAAGTCACAGGATGGAAGGAGATATCTACATTCAGAGAAAGATCTAGAAAGAACAGAATTTAAATGGAGACTGAAGCAATCTACATGCTATCGCTCTTTTCCATGTTTGGTTTTGTTTTCTTTTTCCCATTGTCTACTCCATTGGTTACAACACTTCTATACAACCAGACTAATGTCCAATGTGAAAGTATTTGCAGATCCTATACTTGACTGCATGCCGCCATGGGGCGGGGCAAGGAGGGAGTGGAGAAAACTTGAAACTTGAGGGACTCTGGAAGTGAATCTTGTAAACTAAAAGTAAATAAACAAATCAATTCAAATAATAAAAAAAAAGCAAGTCCCAAGGATACCATAACAGAAATAAAGGAATCTATCATAAATATATATGGGAGTTTGTGTAAGCCAAGTCCTCAATGAAGAGCTCAAACATCTGGGCTTTCACCCTAACTCTAGTCTCAGATAACTGTGATTTTTATTGTTTCCCTACATGTCAAATGGGTACACATTAGTCAGCCTCCTTTTAGCATCCATCCCACCTATTTTCCCAAAGCTATTAGGGTAAAAAAAAAGATGTTGGACAAAAATTTTACTGTAAGAAAATTAATACTAATATAGAATAAGAAAAGCAGTAGTGCTCTAGAGAGACTGAAGGAAATAAGGAGCAGAAGTTCAAGCTAGAATCCCTTAGGTGTGTAATCTGGGCACCCTTTTTGTATACCAAGGCTCCCCTCAGTGCACAACAGGCTGATTTATGGCATCATATTCATGATATGGTGAAAGGAGAGAAGAGCCTTATAACTTTTCTTAGCATGGGTGACTCCATCCTTAAGCCTCCACTTTAGGGGAAAATGAGTGTCCTATCTGCTTCCCTGTGGGAATAGAGTCTTTCCTCTATCCCGTGGGACTCCCTGAAACCTCATAGGAATGGCTACAGAGAAAAACAGGGTTTTCCTTGAGGCCAACAGCAGATTAGCAGATTAACAAACCTCTGTTCCCACCCCTTCAACGCAAGGAATTGCTCTGTCTGTTTTCCAAGGCTATCTGTAAAAACCTTATGTTCTAGATTAACTGCCCTTCATTTTTCTCTGTATCCTATAATATATATGCTAGGAAGAAATGATTTATAATCAGAGCTTGCCTGACAAAAATTTTCTGAGTCAAGCCACCTCTCCCTTCTATAGCTTGTAATTATCAATGAAACTTTTTATTGATTTATAAAAATTGTGGATTTTTTTTCCCATGACAATACTTTGCCAATAATAACTATAACAGGCATTTATATAGCACTTTAAAATGTAAACCATTTATTACTGTTAATAATAATTGCTAGCATTTACATAATGTTTTATGGTTTGCAAAGCAATTGCAGATATCTCATTTTATTCCCATAATAGCCCTTGGAGGTAGGTAATATTATTATCCACATTTTACAGATAAGGAAACTAAGGAAAGCCAAAGTTAAGTGACTTGACCAGAGTCACACACCTAGTAAGTGCCTGAAGCCAGATTTGAACCTGATAAGGCCTTCCTGCCTCCAGATTCAATGCTCTATCCGTGTACCTCCTATCTACTTAGGTAGGTTTTGACTTGACAAGTAGGAGTAGTTGGGTGGGTGGGTATCCTGTGGGACTAGTTGCCCCATGAAGATGGACCTTGGACCAGAAAAGTCTAAGAACCATTAGAGGCTTCTTGGGGGTCAAAGATCTTGTCAACTATACTGATGCCACTGTGATATAGGGAAGAGGACCTCCCATTTGCACACATTGATCTAATTCAACCAATTTCCTGAACTAGAAGTTAGATTCTCACAATACCATCAGCTAGCTACGTGGCCTTGGGGAAACCCCTCTTGGTCTCAAGCTTACTTAACTGTTAAGTGGGGCTGATAATTCATTTCAACAGCAATACCTTGCCTATATATTTGATAGCATTGCCAAGAGGATGCAAAGCTTCATAAAGAGAAAAGCACTGATCTGGGAGTCAGAAGACCTAAGTTTTAGTTCTAATTTTGCTACTGGCTAAGCCTTAGTCTTCTCATCTCTAAAATGGGGAGGAATCAAAAAGATAACCTCTACCCTGCAGTTCTCCAGTCTGTGATAGAGTATGGCATTATAGAGTATTATAGAGTAATGGCATTATTTTCATAGCACAGTGTGCTTGGTGAGTTTGACCAGGGCACAGCATATTTTAGGCAAGCAAATGGGAGTTACATGGGATAATCCACGTAAAGGAAAGTGTACTGGATTTAGCCTCAGGCAGACGAAGTTTGACTCCCGCCTCTGCCACTGATAGCCAGGAGACCTCAGACCAGTCATTTTACAACTCTGGGCCTCACTTTCATCATCTATAAAACAAAGATGTCAGGCTAGATGACGACTAAGGTCCCTTCTGGTTCTTATGATGTCATTAAAATGTGCAATCAGGAGAAAAGGTAGGTAGATCACCTGGTAAGAATGAGGGCTAACCATCAGACAACCAGCATGCTCCACTGGCATCCACACGACGTCGAGAAAACGTAAGGAAAGCCCCAAACACCTTGGAAGGGTGCCAAATTTGCAAAATTTAAAGGAGAATATAGACAAGAATTATACAAATAGGTAGGCATGCATCTATTTCAATCAGCATCATTGAGGGGAATACTCAGTATCAAGAAGATCCCAGATCCATTGAAATATTGAAAGTATGAGCCTCATCATAATTATTATTAATGTTACTATTATTATTGTTGTTGCTGTTATTATTCAGTACTGAGTCCCTGGTGGGCCCTCAGCAAGCATTCAGCAGTAACTGCGATAATGAGTCTCCTCAGCTCATTAACAATTCAGAAGACTGACTACAGCTTTGAGTCAAAGAGGGAATGAACCGCAGTCGACTTCCAGCAGGCTGAGTGCAGCCGGGCTTAATACGCCTCCACTTACATATATCGATCGTTTATCTCCCCCTGTTCTCCCAGCTAGATCTATGAGAGAGAAAAAAGGAAAAAGGAGTTCAGGTTTAAACTCTTATCACTAAAGTGAGTCTCCCTCTACATTAAAAAACTATCCAGACACCATAGCAGGAATGGGTTCAGTTCTTAGGTCATAAATTTGTGTGTGTAGAAAAAAGACTTATTGGTGAATTTAGCCGTATTTTTCGTTGAACTGGCAGTTGCTAACCATTACACCAGTATTTATTTGATTCTTAAAGAGCACAAAAGCATGGACCACAAATAAAGAAGATGGAGTAATAGTTTTTGACTGGACCACTAGCTTTAAACTTGAAATGAAGTGTCCAGTTTTGAGTTACTGTGTCCAAATGCCATTTGTACAGTTTGAAAAGTGGGGGCATTTTTCCAGCTTGTCACCATTCGCGGTAGTTCATTCCAATGAGTGATATCACAGAAGGCGCGCTGCTCGGCTATCAGTACTTCACTCATGACTGGAATGTATTATATGTATTAATCTGTGCTTCCCAGTGTAATTTAGGGAGGCCCTACATTTGACACATTCTGGTACATCCTTATTTTACTACCTTCTTCTACAGGTAACAATGGTTCAAAAGCTAAGTTCCTGAATGAAGTTAAGATTACATGACATCTAATAGCATATGCACTCTCAGCTGCCTGCTCTACCATCAAAATTACCACCTCACCTTCAGAGATAGCCTTTAATGCACATAGCATGCGATATAAGCTATCTATTTTGTCCCTAGCACAAAGGATGTCCTAACCATGCAAGGGACAAGATGAAGCTATGAATGTGATGTGTCCCCATCCCTGCTCTTACATCTTTAACGATGCAACTACGCCATCCAAATGTGGTAGGGACCTTCCCTCAAATAAAAAAGAATGTGGGGGTGGGGAAAAGGAGGTTGAGGGACTCACTGAATATTTGTCAAACTGGTTTTAGGCAGCAGAATAAAAATGTGTTTTTCCAAGCAAGGTTAGCCCTCTGTCAACAAAGAGAACACATAAAGCATTTTATAGCCATCTGGTGGCGATTATCTATTATAAAACTTCACCAGACTTAATCTAGAAATGTGGGGTTTTAAGGCAACTAGAAGTGGCTCTTGGTACGTTATTCCTCCCAATATTTTTTCCACTCTAATAAACCAGCATGGTTAAAATGTTCAGCACAGAGGGCACAGAGGCTTAGTATTTAATTAAATTATGAATTACCCATTGGTGAAAAACAGCCCACCACAATTTAAAACCACCTGGACCATCACTGGGCCATTCCATTTCTGGAATAGCAATCTGCATAGGAGCCCAGCTTCTGATCTATTTATTAAGGACATGTTTAAACACATTTTAGATTCCTATCCTGATATTATAAGGTGGCCATTATCCTATCACATCCTAATTTTAAAGACAGTGAAAATCTAGCTATTCTAACTACAGACTTTGGAGCAATTTGTTAAGGGTTGTTTTTGCCTTGGATGCAAGCTTCTCCTAAGTTTCGCCCCTGCCTGATTCAACATCCTGATGCTTTCCTTCATAGGCTGTCTTTTCCTTTGCTAACATACCCCTCCCCCTACCTTGCTCTTCATTCATCTCTATTTCCAAATAAATAATCTGGAGCTGCCTATGGATTTCTTTCTCAACTGCATTGGGGAGCAATGGACGATTCATAAACACAGAGAGAGGTAACACGCTCCACCTGCAGGCATCGTTAGGCGGCAGTGATGGGGAAGGATAGAAATGATGGGAACAGTGACTGAACCCTGACCTTATTGATCGGAGCCACCTCTTCCCAGCTGAGTTTCTATAGCCCCGTCAGCTGAAAAGGAGTTTAAAGGGCAGACGTCTTCCCAGTTAAGCCAGCCTGTCATTAATAATGTTTTCATCCATGACAGTGACAAACACAGGGTACTTGAACAGAGTTTATTAAGGTCAGTCTATAAATAAGAATTAAAATTTTTAAAATAGGTTTACACAGATGAACAGATAGATGAATAAAGTGACTGAGAAAACAATAAATATGAAAATGGAAAAGAGGCTGGCAGGCCACCCCTGGAAAATCTCATCCAGAAAATATGGCAAAATCCGCTCTGCATATCCTTGTCCTCACTACCCCCACCCCAATACACACACTCCCCACCTTCAAATTTAGACTTACTGAAGCTGCTTCAGAACGTATAGGTTTGGTAAATCTATGGCCTGCCTAATATTTTGTCTTTAATACCTATCATCCTATCTGATAAAGGATTGTGGCCATTTTTTGATGACAAGTCCATAACTGAGTGCTGCTAAAATGTAAATGTCTCATCTGTCCTTGGATTTAAATACAGATGGCTTTAAAACTAGGAGTTTGACTCCATGCCCAGTGGCAAGTAATCCCCGGCACACTTCATCCAGGTCTCTTAGAGGCTGAGAATTTGTCTCATCCACCATTCCATGACTACCACCCCTCAGCAGTCTTCAAGGTGAACAGAGCACTGAACTGCTCTTCCCAGACCAAGACCTAGAGATCAGAAGGGACTGAAAGCTTTTAAAGGCATCATTTCACCCCTCGGGAAGGGTTCTCCTAAAAATTGTCCCTTGAGATAAAAATTTTGAGTTTGATTCTGTGCCTAGCAGACCATGCTCTAGGAACAGTTCTTCTCATCTTCAGGGAGAGATAATAATGATAACATCCATTTATATAGAAATTTACAATTTGCAAAGTGCTTTACATTCATTATCCCACTTAAGAAGAAGAGTAAGAATGTCTTACATTTATATACCACTTCACAGTTAATTTTACATATGTGACCTTATTTGATCCTCATAATCCCATAATGAGATAGGAAAGGCAGATATTATGTTCATTCTTACCGTTTGACAGATGAATAAACACAGGAGGATCAAACAAGTTACCCAATATCACATGGCCTACTATGGATTGAGCCCTGATAAGAACCCAAATCTTTTGACTCCCAGCCTTGTTCAATTTGCATAGGTAGAGAAGAAAGTGTGAGTAAAACAATATTTGGGAGATGCTAGGCATATATCTCATGGTCATTCAAGATGGGGGAAAAGTCCCATATATACCAAAATATTCCTAGCACTTTGTAGATAGTAAAGAAATGGAAACAAAGTAGATCGATTGCAGAATGACTAAACAAATTGTGATTATATAAATGTAAAGGAATACGATCAAAAATCTTGAGCTAGGACTATTATTGTGCTATAAGAAAGGACAAATGTGAAAACCTCAGAGGAACATGGGAAAACTTAGATGAACTGATGCAGAGAGAGAAGTAAGCAGAACCAGGAGAAATTTAAAAAAAAAACCATAGGTAAACAAGAACAATAAAATAAAGATGAATGCCATGTCACTATAATGATCAATCTTGGCTCAAAAGATTACATGAAGAAGTGCCTCTCCCTACTTTCATTAGAGAAATAGAAGACTATAGTTGTAGAATGTGGCATAATATTGTTAGTAAGTAAATTGGTTTTGCTTAAGTTTTTTGTCTTTGTTGTAAGGAAAGGCATACTTTGTTATTCATTCATTTCAGTAGTGTCTGACTCTTCATCCATGACCCCATTTGGGGTTTTGTTGGCAAAAATACCGGTGTGGTTTGCCATTTCCTTCTCCATGTCATTGGAAGGTACACTGGGGGGGTGGGGAAAGACAGAAGAAATAGTATATTTTAAAACAACTGATATAAAACCAGGAGTCAGCAAAACTTAGGAGAGGGTCTAATTAATGTAGTAAAAACCAACTTATATGGCAGCCTATTAACTAGAAGTTTATCAGCATTTCCCTACATTTACAATGGAACAATAATTGATGTTTATAAAAGCTGCCAAGGAGACCTCAAAGCGCCTTCTGCAGCATTCAAAAAAGGCAGAGAGGAAAGAATTCATTTTTTTATTCAGTACAAATTTACTGCTAAGCTTATTTTATTTGGTTGGGTTTGGAGGAAGGACAATAAATATTCCATATATAGCCTATATAGTAGCTATTACTTAATCAGAACATTTAATTAACTACACCTCCATTCCCTAACTGTTCCAGATAATAGTAAATGAATGAATAGATCTTTAAATTTAAAAAAGCTGATATTTATGCTGCACTTTGAGATTTGCAAAGTGCTTTACAAATATTATTTCATCCTAACAGCAACCATGGAAGGTCAGTGCTATTATTCTTCCTGTTTTATAGATGAAGTAACTAAGACAGAGAGAGGTCACACAGTTATTGTAAGTATCTGAGGCCAGGTTTTAATTTCATTCTTTTTGAATCCACATCCATAACTCTGTTATATTCTCAATTTCCCTGTCTGCTTTTAGTTTTCTTTTCACAGTTGCCAGGGCTAAAGACACAAAGAGAATTTGAATACTGTTATTGTTTTAACATAAGTACATAACACAGACTGGGTACTGGACAGGACTCTCTTATTGTCATGTCTGCATTAGTCAGAAGAGGGCTGTGATACCAGGAAACTCAGTGTTGTACAAGTTGGTTGGACATAATGATGCATACGAGGCAAGTAAGGGAGAAGTCAGAACGACAATTATTGATTCCTGGTAGATAACAAATAGGAGACTGAAGAACAGAAGCAGGTGAAAGAGCAGAAGCTGGAACACAGAGAGAATAGGTAGGTTCAACAACCACGAGGAGGAGCCAGAAGCAGGAGGTGATTCAAGGAAGTTTCAAGATAAGCTCAGGGGTCATAGAAGCCAAAGATAAATCACACTAGCAGAGAAATACCCTAACAGCTGAATGACAATTTTGAGATACTCAGGGCATGCCCTAATAATGAATCCTTTTATCCTGATTTGCTGGGTATGCCCCTATTGGCATCTTCATAGGGAAAGGTTATGAATTGCTCATTGACTGACTGACCGACCCTGACATATATGACATGGCCCCTGTCTCCTGGGAGCAATAGAATACTCATAGCCTATTTCTAGTACCATCTAAAAAGGTCAGTACTGCCTGGGGGCCACAACATGAGAAGAATAATGGGTGCAGGTTCTAGTGGAATTCATGGAGGCTTGGTTTCAACCCTGGATAAGTGGTAGGCATGACTGTGGATAGCAGTAGATTAGAGACAGAGTAAGCCCCGAGGGTCAAAGTAGAGGCTACTACCCAGAACATAAAAACAAGTTCAGAAAACAGACAAATCAGGCAATACAGAAGGAGCCTAGGGATGGAGGAAGAACAGTGGATTGATGTCACACAAACAGCCAGGAACAGTTAGTAAGAAGAGGTTAGAGTTAGGTGAGGAAGCAAATGGGCAGAAGCATGCCCAACATCATCATCATCATCATCATCATCATCATCATCATCATCATCATCGTGGCTAGCATTTATAAGTTATCTCATTTGATCCACATAATAGCCCTGTGAGATAGGTGCTAGTATCATTCCCATTTTACAGCTGAGAAAATTGAGGAAGGTTAAATGACTTGCTCAGGATCACATAGCTAATAAGTATCTGAGGCAGGATTTGAATCCAGGTTTTACTGATTCAGGTCAAATACTACCCACTGAACACTTAGCTGCCTCTTACTAGAGCCAAGGAGCCTGAAACCAAAACAAAGTCTGTCTTAGACAGGAAGCCTCTGACACTGTTCCTGTTGTAGCAGGTTCTCATTTCTGACTTCCCAAGGCATGATCAGCCAGGGTTGGGAAGCTGAAAAAGGATGGGAGGAAGGAAGGAAGGAAGGAAGGAAGGAAAAAAGGACAATTTTGTATACTTTCAAAACAAATGATGGCCATATTCTCAAAATGAATCCAGTTCTGAGGTACAGCCAACTTCTCACTTACCCAACCCTCATTCCTGTTCCAGATTCTCCATCCCAGTCTTAGGAAAAAAAAAAAGAACCCAGATAAGACAGGACATCAGAAAAAGTGAAACAGGACCATGAGAACTGGTATGTACTACTACATAGCTCAATCTCCAGTGTAATTATCTAAATGAGAAACCATTACAAACAACTTCCATGACAAAAACTGGTTCTGGCTCCTTTTCCCCACGGCAGCCACATCGCTAACACTCAACACACGTCTCCGGGAGAGATGCAACTCAGGAGCTTGAAAGACAGCCAATGCTGGAGAAGCCAAAATCTCTGTCATTTGAAAATCTCCCTCTGTGCAAATCTTTTAAATTCCCCATTTCCCCTTAAGTAAATCTATCAATTTCCCATTGAGTTCTATGTTCCCCATTCTCATCCTCAAATAGGGTTGTGATGCCCACTCCCTCCCACAGTCACTCCCACCAGAGTCTGGCTATTAACTTAGCCAGCATCTTTGGAACAACTTTGTCTTGCCTTATAAATGGCTTCTCATGAAAATCAAATCTGAGCAGAAAAGCCAGAGCTGACTTGGAAAGGCTTTGGAAGTCACCCAATACTCAGCACTCAACTGAAGCCAGGCTTGATCAAAACAAAGCTGTGAAGTGGGATGAAATCCATTTTTAGCTCTGTCCAGCTGACACAAGCTTCTTCTTTCTACCTCTTAGCTACCAAGGATGCTTTCCCCCCTACCAATTCGAGCTCCCCTTCCATAGAACCATAGGATGTTATGGTTGGTAGGGACATTAGAGATTTTCTTATTGAAGGGTTCTTAGGGCTTTTTTGGTTTTTTGTCATAAAAACCTTTGATAGAGTGGTGAAGCCTGTGGACTCTCCTCAAAATAATGTTGAAAAAGACCTAAACTAAAATAGGTAAGATTACAAAGGGAAACAACTGCATTAAAATACAGTTACCAAAATATTTTTTTTAAGTTCATAGACCTCCAGGTTAAGAACTCCTAATAATCCAACTCTATCATTTTACAATAGAAGAAACTGAGAAAACCAGTAAGATGACTTTTTCTAAGGTAATAATTAGTCCAGAATTGCCTTCCCTACAGCCCATGTTCTAGTTTTTCCTGAAATTCCCCTCACCGTTTCAAAATCTGCACTTCTGCAAAATTCTGATACTAAAAACATGGTAAAGTTAAAATTAGGTGACATACTTATCAACTTTCTCAAGCAATAAGTTTGCATGTTCAAAGGCCTTCTGGAAACAGTGTGTATTAACCTAATGAAGCAGTTCTAATTTCATGCTCTGTGGCTGGCTGCTAGGAGAAATATTAAGGATAGGAAGGCTTTTGGATGGCACTAAAGGCTTACCCTAGTTGGCCACCTCTCCTTTGCCAGCTTAGACTTTGAAAGAGAAACCTGAAAGAGAAACACTTTCTACTCAGCCTCAGCCTCTAGCTGTTCTCCTGATGGTTACAGATTAACCATACTCAGACCAGTCATTACTACCACTGGATTCCATGTCTATGGTTCCAAATTCCACAACTAGAAAAATTGGGTCCAAAGGAATATTAAGCTAGAAAAAACTCTTTGATGTCCAAAACGTATTTCTAAGGCAGAAGAAAAATGTGTTGTTTATCTTTTATTTTAAAATGTGGAGTTTCTCTTTGGAATGGGGATTCTTAGCCTTTTTTGTGTCCTGGACCTCTTTGGCAATCTGGTGAAGATTATGGCTCTTTTCTCAGAAGTGTTCCCCAACTCCTCTTAACTCCATTGCTTTCCCTCTTTTAATTGTTTCCCATTTATCCTGCATATAGCTTGCTTTGCACATATTCATTTACATGTTACCTCTCCCATTAGATTGTGAGCTCCTTGAGGGCAGAGACTGTCTTTTGCCTCTTTTATATCCCCAGTGCTTATTTCAGTACTGGACACATAGAAGGCACTTAATAAATGTTTATTAATTGATTGACGTTTTTAGATACATAAAATGAAATACGTATGATTACAAAGGAAACAGCTAGATGTCTCAGTGGATAGATAGAACACTGGACCTGGAGTCAGTAAAACCTGAGTCCAAATCCTGCTTTCACATATTTAATAGCTGTGGGACAACAATCTCTGTTTGCTTCAATTTCTTCATCTGTTAAATGGAAATAATAATAACGCCTACTACCCGAGATTGTTGTAAGACTGAATTATATTTGTAAATCTTAAAGTGCTATATAAATGCTAACTCTTATCATATCGAAAAACAATCATCGGGGCAGCTAGGTGACACAGTGAATAGAGCACCGGCTCTGGAGTCAGGAGGACCCGAGTTCAAATCCAGCCTCAGACACTTGACACACTAGCCGTGTGACCTTGGGCAAGTCACTTAACCCTAATTGCCTTGCCCTCCCCCCTCCAAAAAAAAATCATCAAAACATTTTTGTTAAAAACAAGAGTGTGAGCTCCAGATTAAAACTCTTGCTAGAAAGAACCAGGCCTCAATAGAAAAGCTCATTTCTTAGAGAATTAAGGAACCAGCAAGCATCATACCAGGTTCCTTCCGAACAGATTTCCAAATCCAAGTGTGAGGGGAGACAAGGAAAAGGAGTATGGACCAGAGGGGTTTCTCACTTTTTACCAGAAAACAATCAAAACAGGCGGTGTTCTATAGACAGCACAGTAAGATCTGCCTGACTTTTTCTGGCCAACTTGTTTGAGAGAAATCACTGAGTTCGGATTTTTAGGAGTATACTACAATCCAGGAAAACAGGATTATGGCCTCTCAATTCAGAAAGCCTGAATGTCAGCACAAGCCTTGATTCTTTTCAGAGGCCCAAGTCCCCTTGAATTCCTTTAGCAACCAGGAGTTTAGGGCACACTGCAAATACATAAGAAGAGAATAAAGCTTCTAATTATATACTATTAAATCCCAGCCAAAGAGTCATCCCAACACGTTCTAGCACCCCTGATTTTACTTGGGGAGGATCTTGGACTGTTTTTTTTTCTAGGACTGTTGGCCTCATTCCAGATGTTTACTGAATTCCATTGACTAGACTGAGCATGAGAATCGAAGCCAGAAGGGAGATGGATTATGCCCCCATTTAAACATTTGAAAAGCAAATTTCAATGAATCATTGGAATCATAGTACCATAGACCAAAAAAGAGCTGAAGGACACCAGAAACAGCACTGAATTTGGACCTAAATTCAATCCTCTTGGACCTTCAATTTCCTCATCTGTAAAAGGAATCAGATGACCCTCAAGTACCCTTCCAGGTAAATGCATGATCATTTTACCCAATGCCTACACTTACAGAGGAGGAAACTGAGTCACTGGGAAGGGAAATGATTTGGCTAAGTTCACATTACTAATTGTGATAGAGCCAGGATCTGGGTTTCCTAGCTCCAGTTTCAATCACATCAGCTACACTTTGTAGAGCCTAGTACAATGTCTTGCACGTACATAATAAAGGAACGGGTATAAATATTCAAATTAAGTTGAATTAACTGCTGCTACTGCCTATAACATACCTAGCGATTATCAGCATTTTCTAGGTTTTCAAGGGCTTATCAATGGTTCTGTCAATGATTCATTTCAGAGGGTAAAAAAAATCCATTGTGGCATTGCTTGAGAAGGAAATGGGAGCTTAGAAGTACAGACTTTAACTTCTTTTAGATCATCTAATTCATTCACTGACATTTTAATCAGTTCTAACTGAAGGGGAGTTCTCCCCTGGTCACTCTTTAAAAATCTTTAATTGTTTAAATTTTTTGTCACACTTTAAAGTTCCATTATTTTTAAATAATCCAATTTTACGGACATTGCATCCCTAATGTGACCTAATTATGGGGGGTGTTTTGGAAAAGAAACAGCATATATATTAAAGAAGTTCTACATCTTCAGCAAAGAGGTTTCCACTAAGTTTCCCAGTGATTTTTACATCATTACACACCCTAATTACATGCATTTGTATTAGGAAGTGTGAAAATGCTTCGTTACAAATAATTAAATTAAGAATAATCCAAACCACACTGAGAGGACACAAACCTTGCATAAAAGCAACAAAATTAACAATTTGGGATTAAATCTTCCAAGTCTGCACTTCATTTCTTAAACCGAGACTCAATTAGGTCATAACATACAACATAAATTACCTTTGAATCCTACCTCTGTCAAAAACAAGTTGTGTGAATTTAGACCATTCATTTGGCCTCTCTGAGCCTTAGTTTCTCTTCTTGTAAAATAGAAGAATTGCAATAAAGTATACCTAAGGTCTTTTCCAGCTTTAGCATTCTATAAGTTTATCACTCTCTTAGAAGCTGACTACAAATTCATCTCCTACTGATCTAGCTAACAATGCAGTCTTTTGTCTGCAGTGCTGTGACCTCAGAAACTGATGCTCCAGAAAATATGTTCCATGTGTCACTTAGGCTGTATTTACCTCTTTCCCCTTCTCCCATTGGCCAGTCCCTCCTGGGGCCTCCATTTTGTTGAGGGGTCCATGCTGGCCTTCATTCCCTTCCCTACCCTGTTCCTAGCTTCTGGGCTTCAAAACCATGCCTCTGACTCCATCTTACCCTAGTATCTGGGGCCTCCTCACTTTGGAACAGCCAACTATCTATCCCTGTAGCCTTCCCAATCTGGAATATTCCCCTGAAAGACTTACCTCCTTCTCTCACTGATTAGTTCCTCTTGGGGCCTTCATTTTGTGGAGCGGCACAGGCTTGCCTTTATTCTCTCTCCCTGCCCTATTCCTGGTTTCTAGACTTCAAAACCATGACCTTGTACCATGTGCCTTCATCTGCTTTCCCTTACCACCTCCCTCCCTTCAGTTCCCTTTTCTTAATTATCTTCAATTGTTTTAGAATGTAAACTCCCCGAGAACAGAATGAAAAACTCTTTTTTTTGCTTGAATTTGTATCCTCAGTGCTTATATATGCCTGGCATATAAGAAGCCCTTCATACTGCCTTCCTTCATACTCCCAAACCCACCCCCAACACATACAAACCATTGCATTTTTGTCTTAAAAGAAAAAAGGAGGGGTCCCATTCAGTCAAGTAATTGGTTATTGATTACATTAATTCAGCCTTTAAAAAAGAGTTGATAGTCCATTGAAAAATAATGATAATAAGATGATCATTAAAACCCCTTCTAGGTCTCTGATATTAACCCAAATCATTGGTGTAGACAAGTGTCACTGATTAGGTTAGACTAATATGAATATCATGATGACTTACAGAGTTAGGAATTACTTTGGAAAACCCCGAGCCCAATCCTCTCATTTTACAAATGAGGAAATTGAGACCTAGAAAGGGGAAGGGATTTGCTCAGTGTCACACTGGTCAAGTAGAGTGATCAATGGCTATTTCCAGCACATTTCTCCATTAGCATTTCATTTTAGTTTTGACTCTCATCCATTTGGAACTAATCATGTTGTCATCAGATTTCAGCCCACGTAAACACCTAAGTCAAGGCCTCAGGAGAAGTCTCTTTTGACAAAATCCACCATGGATTTATCTGCTTGTGTGAACAAAACTCACAGCTTAATTGTCTCTGCAATGACATTATAACTGTCATCTAAAGCTAAAACTCACAACAATTGTTCTGGAAATCCTTCTCTCTGTGTAGAGTCTTCATGCAGAACCCTTGTTGGTTCTTGTTGTTGGTGGTGGTGGTGGTCCTTCATTCTAAAAGGAGACCAATGACATCACAAGGATGATGTCTTGACTTGCAAATAAATTGGATTTTAACTGAGGCAGAGCTTTGAAGAGTCATCAGCCTCATAGTCTCCTCCAGAGTCATGGGAGTCCAGTGGCAAGACATAGGTCAAGATGACTGGTGATGGCCCCTGATGCAGTGAGTAACCTTGGCATTTCTAAATTAAAGACCTTATTATTATCATAATTTTTAATGTACCTAAAATATCACCATTATGCTGAGTGACTCAGTTGTTGAAACTCAACAATTTCTCAACTTCAGTTACCTCTTCCCTCTGATTGGAGGACTGGAGAGTGGAGCACTAAACTCCTCCCAAAATCTTCCTTTATAGAGGGCTGGCATGTGAACTTTTCAGCTACCTCTCCACTTTTCTCAGCTCTGTGTTTTTGAACGCATAGAACATCATTCCTTCTCCTCTTACCCCCTTTCCAACTTCCTTTTGTGCATTGTCTTCCTGCATTAGATTGTAAGCTCCTTGAGGGTAGAGACTAGCTTTTCTTTTCTTCTTTGTTTCTCCAGAACTTAGCACGATGCCTAGCACATATTAGGTGCTTAATAATCATTTATTGAACTGAAATTATTAAATGTAATTTATGAATAAGAAAAAAAAAGCACAGCAATGTGAAGAAAGGATGCTGGTTAGAGAGGATTCTAAAGGCAGTTTATTGGAATGAAAAGATCACCAATCTAGGAATCAGAGGACTTAGGTCCAAGTATTGGTTCTGCCACTTAATTACTATGTTAGTTTAGGAAAACCATTTAACCTTCAGTTTCTTATTCTGTGAAGTGGAGATATTACTTAGCCTATGTATCGCAGAAGGCTCTTGAAGATCTAGAAGACATCTTAAAAGTCATCTAGTCAAATGACTCATTTTACAGATGGGAAAACTGAGGCTTAGACATGGGAAGTGACTTGACCAATGTCATACAAGTAGTAAATGGCAAATGTGAGATTCAAAGCCGGTTCCTCTGACTCCAAATCAAGTAGTCTTTCCATGTTGCCACATAATGGGTGTGAAAATACTTTGCAATACCATATATTTCTGAACAAATATGAACTACTCTTTTTATAAAAATTATTACCTTCACATGCCATTTGGTTGAGTTTTGTTGGCATGTTTCTTATATGCATGTGACATATAAAAAATAAGTTAACACTAGTTGTGTGACCCAGGGCAAATCATTTATTGCCCTCACTCCCCCAAAAATTTAAAAATAAGTTAAAATTGTTTTGAAATTCTAAAAAGAAATGTCCAACTACACCACCACCACTGAGTTAATTACAGCTATCTTAAAGCAGTAGTTCTTAAACTTTTTTCTGTGGCATGAATTCCTTTGGCATTTTGGTGAAGCCTATCAGACCCTTTTTCTGAATAATGTTTTTAAATGCATAAAACAAAATGCTTAGGACCACAAAGAAAACCAATTATATTGAAATATAGTTATCAATTATTTTTTAACCACGCTCATATACCTCCTGGCCTAAAGCATTACCAAAGGAAGGATGGGAGTCATTAAAGTTAAGATGACAAGGTAGATCACAATAGAAATACTGGGAACTCAGAGTCAAGGTAAGAGAAGTTGATTGTTTCAACTGATAAAAAGAAAGCAAACAGCTGGATAAGTCACATCACCTCTGTGGACCCCAGTAAAATGAGATGTTGATGATATAGTGGCTAAAGAGTCAGAAAGACCTGAATTCAAGTTCTCCCTTTCCCAGACAAGTCACTTAACTTTTCTGCCTCAGGCCACTCTTTCATACTATAAATTGCACAGCATTTGCTGATTTGAATTGGAAGAGAGATGAAATCACGGGTCCAATCTAAAGGAAAAGATGAGGGGGGTTGGATTAGAAATCTCTAAGGTCCCTTCCAGGTCTGAGTCTATGATTTTATGAGCCTAGCCAAGATTCATTCTGCCCTTAGAAAGGGAGCTGTGGAATGCCAGTCTTGCATAAGAGTGTGTGATGGACCATTTGAAAAACAAGGCTTCAAACCAATGTCTTGGCTCACTGCTTTTCTTCACAGGTACCTGCAGCTGACAAGTGATGCAGTGTTCTACTTCTAATCATGTTCTTCCCTCCCCAGCCCCCTCCAGAAAGAGCTGCATTTCTGAATGGCAGCTTTCATTTGGGAATGCTTCTGGACAAAAGACACTTGTTCACGATGGAAATTGTTGTTGCTATTTAGTGTACATCTGTCATTCATTTCCTTCCCCAAATCAGCTTTAAGAACTCAGCAGAAAGATTGGTATGATTAGCCCAAGGCTTTCCCTGAAGTGCCTATTTCACCAAGTCAGAAATGCACCTTTGGATTTCAAGAGTTGAGACCAACCTGTGTAAAGGAAGATGTGTTCTCCCAAATCTTCGTTCAATCTGACAGCAGAGATAGAAACGTTACCATTCTGACTAAGAAAGAAAAAACTCCCACCAAATTCCTAGTGGGGCAGAAGGGAAAATTCACTCATCAAGTATTGTGTTTAAATTATTTGAAAATATACGGCATCTGTTTAATGTTTAAAGCAAAAGAAAAGTAAGAAAGTAACCGAGCGTGAGATAGTTTTCAATAAATAATCATGGAATAAATAGGGAAATACGCAAGGGAGCCCTGGAAATGCACGAGTAGTTTGGTACCAATAAAATGCAAAGGATAAAAATAAAATACAATCCAGCTACAAAAGTATTTATATAAATCATGAAAATGTAAGGCAAGAAAAAGAGCCAGCCGCCCCAGCACACATTGGGAACAAGGTATTATGAGAAATACCAGGCTGCCACCAAAGACTGCATTAGGAGCTAGGAAGTAACGAACATGATTGCATTGTAGTTTTTCCAAGGGTGAAATTTACAAACGATTTACTGTAAATGTTTACCCAGTGTACAATAGAGAAATGTGATCAGTGGTAATTTATCTTAAAATTTTCCTGCCTAGTGCCACATTCTTATTTGTTCTCTGTGATTCCACTTGAGGATGGGACATAACTGGGGATTTTAAACAGGTTTTTGTATATTCCTTTCTTCTCCCTAACTTAAGACCACAAAGCAGATTTGTGTTTTGGT
>CM053582.1:509347741-509384038 GCA_028627135.1 Pseudochirops cupreus
CAGGTAGACCCGAGTTCAAATGTGGTCTCAGACACTGCATAATTAACCCTAAGTAAGTGACTCAACCCTGTTTACCTCAATTTCCTCATCTGTAAAGATAGGGATGAAAATAGCACTTAACTTCCCTGGCTTGTTGTGAGGATCAGATGAGACAAAATTTGTAAAGCTCTTTGCAAATCTTAAAGCTCTACAATATTGTACATTTATTAATTACATTAATATTTGTATGTTGATATGGGCATATGTAGAGCAATCTCTAGGTAAGGTGGGAGTTAAAGTAATTGAAGGAAGACACCAACCCCATTTCAGGTTATTTTGTCTATGCAGTTGAAAAACATGAAGTTTCTTCATATTGGACTTTTTAAGGTTACTGGGCAGAAAAGTAAAAAGATTAGAAGAATATACAATTATGGCCACTGATCTTAAGGCAGGTGAAAAACCCAAAGTTTTTTCTTCTGCATGAGAATGAAGATATACCTAAGGAATTGATAGTAAGGAGATATTCCTGGGATTTTCAGACTTGTCCATCCTCTAAGGATGAGGAATTGCTTAAAGAGGTAGAAACCCTTGAATCTGAGGAGCTGTTCCTGCAGAGAGACAGAATCTTGCAATTAAATCCAAGAACTTCACTCCATGCGTCACTGAGGTAGAGGCTGTACTTTGTGGTATACAAATACCACAGAGGCAAATTTGGCATTTTCTTTGGACATGAGGCATGTCCCCCAGAAGAACAATCTCAGGAGACTTTGGTTGCATAGGCCAGAGTGCATCTGGGACACTGGAAGGCCCCTGAATCAGAAAAAGCAACAAGACTGTCAGATAACCTAAGAGGGATGGTACCAAGGTGAGGATAGCTTCATAAAGGCAAAGGTAGATGTTACCTCGCATGAATGTATACAAACTTTAGCAGAGATGTTTGAGGGGGGTGGATCAGAGAGCTCCCCTGTGCTAATATTGTCTCTACTACTATGACTTGTCTCCATGGACAAAGGAGAAAAGCCTATTGAGTTCTTTCTGAGGGTGGAGCAATGTGTGTAGAGACTAATATAGATAGACACTGTGGATCCTGAGAAAGCAGGAAAAATTACACTACAGAGATTCTTCTGGGGTTTGGTACATGACCCTCATGCATCTGAAGTCATCCAACCTATGCAGACACAGAAACCATTGCCAACAATGTCACAGGTGGGACAGGTACTCTGAGCTGCAAGGATCAATGAAATCCACAAGGCTCAGCCTCAGCAGACTCCAGGCCTTCTTGAGTGTGGACCACGAGAACAAAACAGGAAAACAACAGCATGAATGCTGAGCTGCAGTCACAGAACCGGAGACAATCGGGTGAGAGATAGAACAGTGGACAATCCCATTCTCCTCTGAGAGGCAGAGGACCGAGGGAATGGAGGGCATGAAATCCTAACATATAATCATCAGAGTAGCAGATCCACCTTCTATTATAATTGTGAATTAGATGGCCATACTTATATTGGATGTGCTGGTAAAGAGAATGAATCTGTGGTCATGGAGAAGTTAAAAATCTTCAGGGCCAGAAAAGGTGGTCCCCTTGGGCTCCTAAGGACAGTCACATTAACTTCAACATCAATTCCTTATGGATGTATTCCACTTAGACTCATAGGACCTTTATGAAGAGATGGGAGTAAAAATGGAAAATGTGCACTGCAATGATGTTCTGGATAGTAGATCTAAAGTTACTACTATTTTTCAATCTTTTTATGATGGGCATTTGGGTAAAACACCTTAAAGCCTATGACATAGCTTGGGTTTGGTGGTTTGAGGGAGAAAGACTATTTAGACCTGATATGCATTCAGGTGAGCTTGAAATTTATTAATGAAGTTGTTGGTGTCAATAGAAAATAGTCACCCTGGCTCTGGTATGTCCAGACCCCCCAGTACTCACCAGAGCATTAGCGGTGATTGAAACTAATTCTAGCCTTTTGGCAGAAGGCAGGGGGAAAAAAGAAAAGAAAAGAAATTTACATTTTAACTTTGTTGTATGTTTGGAGGGAATGGTAAGTTGTACATGGTAGATTTGCAGTTTCATGTGCAATCATCTTTTTATGGTACTGTGCTATGGAAATGCTTGTTTTTGTTCTGTGAATTGAAAATAAAATAATTTTTTAAGAAAAAAATATTCTGTAAGTGACAAGCTAGATCCCAGTACCTGCACACTCTGACCATTCATGCAGACTGTGCAGAGGCTTATAAGACATTCCAGTAAACATCATAGGAGTCCCAGCTGTTCACCCTCTGTGCTGGATTCTGAGGTATTTGACTTTGGGGACTCCCCAGTACCATAAGAGAAAAGAGTAGGTTGAGTTTGTAAGTGAGCAAGAGGACAGGCATGTTCTCATTTCATGAATAAGATATAGGATATACTTGAGATTCAACCCACAAAAGCCTGCTCATGGATTCCAGATGTTCAGAGAAAGATCTAGGAAGATTCCTCTTTCTATGATGGAATATCTTAGAAACCATCTCAAAGAAATGATGTTTAATGTCATCATCACAGAACCTAGCAACCCTTATATATCACCTGTAGTGGTGATGCCTGAGGAAAATGGAAAGATATATCAAATGGGTGTTGATTACTGAACTTTTAATTGTGAAAGTGGACTGATAACCTATGCCACAGATACAAGATGCCTTGGGTTGTCTGCAAGGTATCCAGGGGTTTTCAATTTTAGACTTGTGTGGTAGATACTACCAGATTCCTATGTCTGAGAAAAACAAGAAAAAGACTGTTTTCATCTGTCCAGAGACTTGTAAGTTAGCTGAATGTTGGAAAGCTAATTCATATAAAATAATTGGGAGACTGGGCAATGTGTCTGTTTACAAAATAGGCCCAGAGAATGAAGGGGGCCCTATCAAGATTTTTCACTGAAACTGCCTATTGTCCATCTGAAATTTAGTTGAACATCCTAATGAGCAGGTAGAGAAAACTGATGGATGCTCACTTAGGAAAAGGCTGAGAAAGGGGACTGTCCACCAGCTATACACAAGCTATACAAAGACTTTTTGACCCAGATATAGACCCTAAAAATGAAGCATCCAGTGAAGGAGTGGCAGGAGAATTAAACCCAGAGGCAACTTCTTTTATGCCCAAAACTGCTACAGAGACTCAGGGCATACTGATTCAATCCATAGAGTTTGGATATACCAACCTAGAACATTGAGTCCAAGCATAGACTCAGAAGTCTAGGGATCCTGATGGCCAACCCACACCAACTACTCATTCTCATATGGGAGCAGAGAGAAAACTAGGATTATTACAACAATCACTAGGCTAAGTTATAATGTTTCAGATAAACCTGAAGACCTAGTTACACGTGTAACCAGATGGTGATACTGGAGATTGTCTACGTGAAAAATGTTTTGCATGTAATTGCATGCTAACCGCCATGTATGTGAATTACTGTATGCTTGAGTATGCTTGGTGTTCCTTTCACTATGTTTTGTGTTCTGTTCATGCTACAGCATTGTCTGTTCATTGTTTTCCATCTAAACTATTACTTATAATTAAGTTGTACTTTCTATATAGATAGGCCTATTGATGGCATTACTGTTGCAGCTAGCTATCTTTGCTTTGTTAGTCATGCTTATTGGATTGATTTTGATTGATTGCTATGTTCTATAGATATGCTTGTACTTTTGAAAAGTACATGTTATATATTCAGTACGTAGTTACTCATGTTGTCACTGTAGTAGCCTCCCAGGTGATGCTCTGTATGGTGCCATATCTACTGCATCTATTGTTAATGTGCTTTTGGCATTTCGGTTTCAAAGGTTGGTTACCTGGGATGCTAGGAAAATCATCCTTGTTGTTGTTGTTGTTTTTTTTTATACCACTGGTGCTTATGTTAGTATTGTATATTTACAGGTTTTGGCCCTGCTCTGACTAATCTTTAGAAAGGGAATGCAAAGAGTTTCAGCCCAGGGAGGAGTGTAACTCTTGTCCCAATGCCCATTGGTATGGGACTCTCTCCTTCTTGGTGGAGATCGATGTTCTGTGCCTGTATGAAGGGCAGAAAGAGGTGGTGAGAGTGGGAGAGAAGAGAGCTCTTCAGTCTTCTTTGAGTCACTGACCTGAACAGCCCTGAAATTGCTCTGAGGAAGAATCGCCTTGATCTGCCATCAGGACCTGGCAGAAACTTAAAAAAAAAAAAGATTTGACAAGTGGTATTTAGTGAGTATTCTTTCTAGGACAGTGTAGAAAAAGGAAAAATGTATTTTTCTCCTTGTCTTATAATGGATAGTTTTGAAGATGTACAGTGAATGACTTATAGAGGGGAGCTTAGACACAAGGAGATCTATGCTTCATACTAGATGTAACAGGAGAGAATTAAAATTTCTTTTGTTATTGAGAGAATATTCAATTCATCAAATATTTATTTGGCATTTAACTGTGCAGTCTTAGTACTAGGTGACAATGGAGAGAGCAAGATCATCTCAAGGGAAAAGGAATCTCAGAGACCATCTAGTCCAAGCTCTACATTTTACAGGTAAGGAAACTGAGGCCCAGAAAAGTAACTTGCCCAAGGTCATCTAGATAGTAAGTGTCAGAGGTAGGATTTGAAGCCATGTCTTCTGACTCCAGAATCAGTCTTTCCATTTATGATGCATGAATATGACATGGAGCTCAAGGAACTTACCATCTACTAGGAGAGACGGCATGTAAATCAGTAATCCAACATGCTGAGTACTTAAGAGCAGTTCGAAGTTCTAGGAGAGATCCACAGAAGAAGAAATTACATCCAGCTAATTAAGATGAAGGGACATCTAAGCATGTGAAAGATTTCAACAGGTAGATATGGGGGAGGGTAAAACAGCAACCCAGGAATTAGGAAATTTCTCACAGTCCAGTGGAATAAAGATATAAGCATTAATCAAAAAAGAGGAAGTAATTTCACAAACTCATTGCCACTAAGAAGCCAGGGTTTTCTGAGGCCAATAGACTTGACCTGTAGACTTTTCTTTGCCACTGACGTGTTGTATGACCTTCAAGAAATAGCTCATCTCCTCTGGGCCCTAGTTTCCTCCATTGTAAAATGAAGGTATTCACCCTTCCATGATTCTGTGTACATACGTATAACCCTTATGATATCAAAAATAACACCACCAATAGCATTTTGAAAGAAGACTAAACATAATATAGCGATGCTTAGCCCCAAAGGATGAATTTGCTAATGGTGGAATTTCAGGTATCAGGGGAAAGAGATACTGGGGGAAGGATAGGACCTTCCACAAATTACAGTGGGTAGATAGCCACCTCTTCCATTCACACTTTGAACTTACTCTATCCTGAGGGAATGAATTTGCTTTAAAATAAGAGAGTAAAACAGAGTTAGAGGCTTCTTTGCTCCTTAATCAAACCAGAACCATGAGCTTTTTCCCCCACCTAATGCTTGCAGCAATCCTACCTTCTGTAACATCGAGGTTTCTTCTTTTGAAATGCTCATGTCTTCACATCACATAATTCTTCAGGGTGCTTCGGGGACTGCCTTTTGGATGAATAGCATACTAAAGACTCTCTGGCAGTCACCAAAAGTCTTTGAAAAATGAGAAAGCTTTCCTAAGGCAATGTCTTGTGAAAATCCATGCCTGTCTTCTAGATTTATGAATTTACAGGGCATTGCCACTCTATGAAGGTGTAAAATTTGACCTGCTGTCAAATGATCATCATCCAGGTGGGGAAAGAGTCTTGATTCTTTTTTAGGGAAATGCATTTTGAGTAATAAGGCATGTGGCCAAGAGATGAAATGCCATACATTACAATATCGTTTGCTGCTAGTATATAGAGATAGTCTAGACACTGAACTTTGAAACATATCCCATTGCATGAAGGATATACAGTTTGAAGAGTCCTTTCTTCCTTTTTCTCCTTATCTTGGAGTCATCAAAAATTAGAGATAGTAGGAACTTTGGAAAGCAACTGGTCTGGCTTCTCATTTTACAGCTAAGGAAACTGAGACCCAGGGAAGTGAAGTGTCTTGTCCAAAGTCACACAATTAAACCATGATCAACACATCAAGCCCTTATTTCCTTTTTTTAGTTTTGAATTTCTTTTTCTAAAACCTTGGGGACTTCAACTTTTTTTCTGACAGCAAAACTATAAGACAGTTATCAACTAAGTAATCTTAGGATAAAATTTCCTCTGCTCCCTTCAGGCACTCTCCCTTGAGGACCAGAAACAGGAATAAGCTCAGTTTACTCTAGATAAGCAGTATTGAACAGAACCTGATCTCAAACTCCTATCATCCCTGGCTCCCACCCAGGTGGGATAATCCTAGGGCTGCCCAGCCAGAAGCCCCATTCAAGGCAAATAGCATTGGACAATAGCATAACAAGGAGGCAGGGAAAGAAAACTCAACGCAAAGTCCAAAATGATACTGCAGCTGAGCCTCCTGTCCTTTCCCACAACTTTCTGATTTCCCTCACTGGGAATCACAAAATCTGTTACAGGCCTCAGTCTTCTATTACTAAGTAAACACAGCTCACCACAACTACTGACTCACCAATCGAAGTCTCAGACTTTTTGCCTTTTCTGCCTTGTTCTGCTCTTCGTGGCCACCATCCTGCACTGTATAGGAATGGAATTTTATGCAACCCTTCTCTTCTACAGCAGGGAACGCTTTGGAGAGAACTCTCCCCCTCTGGGCCTATAACAGCTCAGTCTTCTGGTGCCAGGTAGCTCCAAGTTCTGATTTATTTTCACACCAATCAGAAAAGGAAAATCATTGCTTTTGTTCCGGTAGTACAAAGAGCACTGAATTGAACATCAAAGGACCTGGATTCCAGTCCTACCTCTCTGTCATCTAATTCCAGTCACTTTCCCTCTTGGACCAGCATTTTCACTTCTGTCAAATATAGTTGGACTAGAAAAATAATTTCTGCCTCATAGACCCTCTTTGGAAGCAATCAAGTGAAGCCTATGGACTTCTTTCAGGATGTTTGTAAAAGCACAAAATAAGGTTACAAAGGAAATTGAATATATTGAAATACAGTTAAAATTGTAAAAAAAAAAAAAAGTTCACAGGCCCTGGGTTAAGAAATTCTGAGTTAGATGATCTTTAAGGCCCCTTTAGCCTTAAGAGTTTATGACTCAAGATATCACCTCTGAATTCCAGGCTCCAAAACTTCACATCTGCCATGCAGTGACATGAGAGTGTAGGGACCTTGAGTCACCATGATTTGGCTGCAATGGTTTGGTAACAGCCACCACTCTTTTATCAATAGCCTATCTTGACTGTCTATGGCTGAATCCAAGGCTCTTTTCCTACCCTAGACCACAAGGCCCTTTTCTCATATACCTTTTTCATGTCCAATTTTGTATTATAATTATTTGTAGAAGTGTCATGTCTTCCCATTGGACATCATCCTTCACTATGGCAGATACCATGGGTTATTCATCCTTTTATTGTCTCTAGTGCCTTTGGTGGAAGGAGTTTTGTTCCTGAAGTCAGAACACCTGGATTCAAACCTGTCACTTGGTTTCATAATTTTCTATATTATAAATTTAGAGCTTGAAGGAACCTCAGTCCAGTCCTCCCATTTTACAGATAAAGAAACTGGGACCAAAAAAGTTAAAGGTATTTGCCCCAAGGCCAAATAGCTAGTAGCTGACTTAACTGATCTATACCTAAGGTTCCTTATCTGTAAAATAGTAAAATAGTGATAAAATCTGTAAAAATATTTACACTATTGATCTCATAAGGTTGTTGTAAGGACAGTGTTTGGTAAGGCTTAAAATATTGTTTAAAATGTGAACTTTTATTTGTAGGTTCCATTCAATTCAGCACACATACATTAAAGGTCTCTTAGGTGCACTCTGCTCAGCATTAAGAATACAAAAATAAAAAGGATCTGATCCCTACCCTTAAGAAGCTATTAAGTTTTCCTGGGAGAAAAACAGTAAATGCACAAATGAGCAAATATAAGACATATATAAAGTAACCACAAAAAAAAGTTGTGGAGGGAAGCACTAACTTAGCCCTACATTAATTTGGAAAGGGAGGCTGAGGGGAGGTCTTGTAAAGGAGATGATACTTTAATTGAGCCCTAAAGGAAAGTGAGGACACCCAAAATTTCAGGTGAGAAGAGAGAACATTCTAGTCATGGGGGACAACCAAGGCAATAGGGAGGGAGATGGAATGTTATGAATGGAGACTGGCAAGCAGGCCTGTTTGTCTGGAACAAAGAGCACAGGGAGAGTGACACAAAATTAATCTAGAAAGATAAAGTGGAACTAAGTTGTGAAGACATTTAAATGCCAAACAGAGGAATGTGAATTTCATCCTAGAGGCAATAGGGAGTCATTGAAGTTTCTTGAACACAGGAGTGACCTGTGCTTTAGGAATATCTATCTAGCAGCTGATGGAGAATGGAGAGTGGCTGGTGTCTGGGAGACCAATTAGGAGATTACTATAACAGCTTATGTGAGAGGTGATGAGAACCTGACCTAGAATGATGGGTGTATAGGTAGAGAGCAGGGGATGGATGAGAGAGATGTTGTGGAGGTAGGTCTTCCATAAATGTATGTCAGATTAGAATAATCAGTAAGTACTAAAGAAGTAGTAGTTAGATCTTCCCCAGCTAAGAAGGGGATGCAATCATAGCATTTAGAGAAAGCTTTAAGTTTTACAAAGCGTTTTATAAATATTATCTCATTTCATCCTCACAACACCCCTGGAAGTTAGGTGCTGTTGTTATTCCCATTTAACACGTCAGGAAACTGAAACTGAGAGGCATAAGCAACCTGACAGTACCCTATCTATTGTACCATCTGGCTACTCTAATCAGAAATCTTAAATCAGTGAAGTACCCTTAGTGGTACAACTTGCTAGATACCATCTAATTTTGGGGTACACAGGATTAGTCAAGAAATGTGTTGTATACTGGGAAAGGGACTAGGAATCACAAAAACTAAGTTATAAATATAGTTTATGCCTGGAAGTAGCTAACCATGTGACCTCAGACAACTTACTAAACCTCCCTAGGCTACAACTCCTGCCTCATTTGTAAAATGAAGAGCTTGGACCTCTAGCAGCTCCCTTCTAGCTCCATGAATCTACATTCAAGTAGAGAGGCAGCATGGTATGGTGGGAAGAGCCCTGGCCCCCAAGTCAGGAAGACCTTGGTTCAAATACCACCTCTGATGCTTAACAGCCATAAGGCCATGGACAAGTCATTTAACCTCTGACCCTCTCAATTGACTCATCTATGAAACAGGGATAATAAAACCCTAGGGTATGCGGGAGGATCGCATGAGACAAAGTCTGCTAAATTCTGTGCAATGTTTAAAAGTATTGTAAAAATATCATTATTAGTGTCAATGATGTGGAAGCTCCCAATTGTTACTAGGTTGAAGACAGGGGAGTCATTTTATCTTCAACTTTGAAATCTCCTGATTTTACTCTTTGCTGTCTATCATGACTAGAAAAATTCCTTGAGTGACTAAGAGAATCCAAAAATATCCCACTTTGTGCAACAGATATTCACCCAATAATTTCTGTGGAAATCAACTCTTGTAAATTTATGAAGAGAACTGGTTAGTTGGGGGGGAATAGGGTAGATAATACCACTTTAGGGTTTATACAACATTTACACACATTGACTTATTTACATGATCACATCATCTTGGAAAAGACTTCAATGACTGTCTAGTCCAATATCTATCCCCTCTTCTACATGACAACAGACAAGTGGCCATCTGGCCTCTGCTTGAATACTTCCAAAAAGGGCAAATCCACTCAAAGCAACCCATTCCACTTTTTTTTAACAGTTCTAATTTTAGAAAGTTTATCCCTTACGTGAAGCCCAAGATTTCCTTTCTAAATTAATTTTATCATCTAAACTAATTTTAGTACCTAGTCAGAATCATCTAACCTAATGCCTAAGTTTCTAAATCAGAAACACCATCCACACTGTAAAAAGGGGTTTAAAATAATCTCAAAGCTCTTTTAAAAGCTTCATGATAACTCTAGGAGTATAGCAGGGCAAACATTATCGTCACCATTTTATAGATGAATAAAGTGAGGCCTTGTAAGGTTAAGCTACTTTCTTAAAGTCACAAGTAAGTGGGAAGACTGGAACCTAGGTCCTCTAACATTTTCTATGAAGTCATTATACTTTTTACTCTTCTTCCTGCTTTGTGAAATAACAGTGACATTAATTATTACAAATTATAAAGTCTAGGGAAATAAAATCTCAGCCACACAACCCCCCAAAAAGGAGTATCTTATTTTGCTAACTGCTTAAACATAAAACTCCAACAGAAAGAAATTGTTCCCATGACTCACATTTTTCATCATTTGGTCATTAAAAAGTGATGGCTATAAACCTATAAAGTACCTAAACTGAACCTTTTAACAATCCATGAGCAATCCTATCATTTCTTTAATAGAACTCGCTGACCGGGCCTTTCTCCAATGCCGTTTGTCATTTTCAGCATGCAATAATCAATAACTGGGCTTGGAAATAAATAATATAACAGTCACAATATATTATCTTTCAGGCTTGGCTTATACTAACCACAAAATGGAACTGGGAAAGATGAAAACTTTAGTAAATACTTTAAAAAGGAGAAGAATGCCCCAAATCAGAGCCTCTAAGTAAATGAGAAGCTCATCAGCAATTTGCTGCCTCAATTGCTTAATTGCTTTGTCAAATCAGGGGACTCTGCTATAATTTCATGACTACCTCATACAAGCATAAGCATGGAGTTGAAAGCATGTGTGTGTTGTATATGTGTAGAAAATTGTATTCCAATATAGTAAAATATACCACTATATACCAGTTGTAATATGTCTTAGTATTATATTGGTTCAGTTATATTGCTAATCAAATCAAGTACTCCCAAACATAAAAGTCTGATAAAACGTAGTTGGCCCATAATTTCAGCATCAGTTGTCTCCTTTACATTTAGCACTAGAAGGAGTCTTTTACTACATGTATGATAGGCTTTCAAAAGCTAATTCAACAGTTTCAAGGATAAATATTCACAAAATCTCAGAATCTTTAAGCAGGAAGGAACCTCTGAATCCATTTAGTCCTCTCTGCATAGGCCCCTTGGTCATCTAGGTTTGAACACCTTTAGTTAGGGAGAACCCACTCCCTCCCAAAGCAGTCCCATTCCACTTTGGGATAGCTTTAATTATTATAGAATTTTCCTTTTATCAAGCTTAAATCTATCTTTCTTCATCTTCTAGTCATTGATGTTCTCTTGATACATTCTGTATATATTAAATTCTATTGTAAATTTATGAAGGGAACTGTCAATTGGAGGGAAAATAATAACACATTTGTTGACAACTTTCGGGTTTATAAAACATTTATATATATTATTTCATTTGCAAAATCACGTAATCTCATGATGTCATCTGATTCAACCTCCATTTCACCTACAGTCTCCTCTGAAAGATGGCTGACAAGTGGTCAGTTTGAAAACCTCCAAGAAGGTAGAATCCACTACCTCCCAAAGCAACCCAAAGATCTAGGTCAGCCCTCAAGGCCCAAGGAGAAGAAGTTGAATCCTTTCAAGGCTCAGTTCAAGTGCTAATCTCCTACCTCTGATTCATTCCTTTTCCTTCCCTGCCCCACCTGTAAGAAATGACTTTATATTTTGTTATCTGTATATATGTTCATTCCCTGTAGAAGATAAGCTCTGTGAGTGTAGAGACTTTTCCGGTTTTGCCTTTGCATCCCTAGTACCTAGTACAGTGTCAGGCATAGAGTAGGTAATTAATAATTTGCTCATTGAATTGGAATGTATCCCCAATCTAATTCTATTGCAGATATTCCATGTAAGAATTCAACTAGTCAACCAATAAACATCTACCATGTGTACAGGGCTGTCCTGGGTATGACTGAATGCACATCTCTGACCACAAAAATATTGAAGCTTAAAAGTCACAGAAAATAAATAAACACAAATAAACACACACAAAGAGAGAGATTTATAATTCAAGATGAGGCCATTGCCCCCAGAAATTATAGAGAAGGCAACCTTATGGAGCCTGGACTTATTGGTCAATTGAGACTATGCAATAAAGTGGAAGAACCATCCAACATATCACTGCAGGTTGAAAAACTTTAGCATTTACCAAGAAAGCTATGGTCGCAGGGCTAGAATTGTACATCAAAATTACAGAATTACAGAATTTGAGAGCTGGAAGGGACTTAGAATCCAAATAATCCAACTTGAATCCAAAACAAATCTTTACTATAATATCCCTGATACCTTTTTCTCTAGCTTCTGCTTGAAGACTTCCAAGGATGGGGAACCCAGCTTCTCTAGAGACAGTACATTCCACCTAGGGACAGCTCTAAACATTAAGAAGTTCTTCCTGACATCAAACCTAAATTTTCTTTTTTGCAATTTCTACCTATTGCTCCTGGTTTGGGGCTTTTGGGGCCAAAAAAGCAAAAAATCTCTTTTTCAGATAACCACCCATAAAATACTTGAAGACAGCCGTCATTCTCCTCCTGAGTCTTCTCTTCTCCAGAATAAACACTCTCAGTTTCCTCAACCAAACCTGATATGAAATAAACTCAAAACCTTTCCCTACCCTAGTTGCTCTCTTCTGGACACTCTCTAGATCAGAGGTGGGAAACCTGCAACCTCAAGACCACATATGGCCCTCTAGGTCCTCAAGTACAAGCTTTTGGCTGAATCTAAACTTCACACAACAAATCCCCTTAATAAAAGGATGTGCTCTGTAAAACTTGGACTCAGCTGAAAAGTTGCACCCAAGGACCTAGAAGGCCACATGTGCTTAAAAAAAAACCCAATCCTTTTATACATCTGCATAATAGTCAACAGAATATTCAGATGCAAGAATAATAGCAAGATGTTGATCTATCTGAACTCCATCAAAAGAGATGAGAACAGGATAATGGTGATAATAACTAGTTATTATTATTGAACACAATAAATAAGTAATGACTGTATGGTTCCGTGGAACAGTGGAAAGAGCTTTGGACTTAGAGTCAGAAGAAGTGGGTTGAAATCCTGGCTATATCACTTATAGCAATGATGTGACATTGGTGGCAATTCCAGAGGACTGTTGGTGAGGTAGCATACTTGGCAGAGAGGGGACAGACTCAAAATGCAGAATAGGACACAGATTTATGCACATAGCCAACATGGGAATTTGTTTTGCTTGCTGAATAGGAATATTTGTTACAAGGGCTTTGTTTTTCTTTTCTTTTTTTTTCCAGAAAATATTGCAGGAAGGGGCTGTGATAGGAGTGTTAGGGGCAAGAGAGATAGAGTAACAAAAAAAAATGGAAATAAACAAGTCATTTAGATAGCTTTTAAAAGATGTATGGACAAGCAGGACAATGTTGAAAGCTGTGGGTTGAATTTTTAATAAATGCAAGCTATGCATAACAGAGATCTGCAGTTTGATATAGAATTTTTTCTATCCTATAATAATAATAGCTAGCACTTAGTGTTTTAAGATTTCAGATCACTTTACATGGGTCACTTCATTTGATCCTCACAACTAACATGGGAGGTACATGCTATTATCATCCAATTTTACGAATAAAGAAACTGAGCCCCCAAGGGACTGAAATGACTTGCCCAGGGTAACACAGATAGTAAGCATCTGAGGTAGGATTCAAACTCAGGTCTTTCTTATTCCAAGTCAAGCACTCAATCTCCTACATCATCCATATATTGTATATGCATATTTTATTTTGGTGTTTGTTAAAAATAAAAATATTTCCCAATTGGCAAATGGACAAAGAATATGAATAGAAAGTCTTCACAACAGGTTCCTGATACCACAAAGGACATTGAGAAGCAATGCTTTCTCTGGACAGCTGTGCAGGCCAGACCAGTTTCAAACCATCTACTGTAGCAGCCCCAAAGGACACAGCGAAGAAAGAAGAGGCTCAAAATCGCTTTGGCTTCCTGCTTCCTGTTTTTGGTAAGCAGGTTTTTAAAACTGCCAACCTGGACTTAACAGTTACTGCATTTCAGATCACTGATTTGTTCTCTCTCATGCTTCATGTTATAAAGTTGTCATAACGGATTGAAGGGAAGAAGTGGGGTGGAGGGAGAAAGAGACAGGTAAACAACGCTAACTCAACTCAACTCAACTCAATGTGCTGTTGCCATGCAAATTTTATACTTCTTACAGAACTACTCACATGGGGAAATTGAAATTAAACAAGGATAGTCAAGTATGTAACAAGAAAGGGTACCAGTACTGGGGGATGAGGAGAAGGGTGGAGCATGAAGACAAACAGGTGAGCCTACTCACTAAAAATTGGCTGGGGAGGAAAGCCAACTTTATACCCTTTTATTTTCCCAGTTCTACCATTCAAAGTCAGGCCAGACCAACCCACATAGCCACATTTCTAAAGATGATCAGGCTTACTGAACAGGAAGTTTTCACAAGAAGAAATCATCATTCAAACATCTCATTTCTAAATGGGAAGGGTCAGAGAGGTTAAATAATTTAGCTAAAGTCTGAAGAATGGTGAGTGGTTAAGCTGACTTTGATTTCAAATGCAACATTCTTCCCATGTAAGAGGTTAAGAGACTGGCATAGATAGCAGGGGCAGAGTGTCTAGCAGACATCATCTTAAAATATGGCTGCTGTGAAAACATCTAGTTTCAATCTGAAAAAGAAAGTAAACTCAAATTTCAATTTATGTCATAGATATATGGACATGGACATGTGCCACATGTTCCTGCTAGAATGTAAGCTACTGAAGGGCCGGTGCTGTGTCTTATGTATCTTTGAAATCTTCCTCCAGCACCTAATACTCTGCACAGAGTAGGAATTTAATAAATATTTTGTTGAATAGAATTAAGCCATAACTCAGACCACATGTACATTATCAAAAACTCAAAACTGCAAGACAATTGATCTACAATACTCTGCCTTCTTAATGGCCAATTAGGACCCTCACACAGTCAATCCACTGCTCGAGCTGGCTGCCCCATAATGACATAATGATGTCTTCAATGGCACAGTTTTAAAGCCCTTTCATTAATCAGATCCTTTTAACACTTAAATGAGACACAGGGTAGATTAGTTAGAAACAGGTGTGTGCTTGAAAAAGCAGGACAAAAGAGGGCCAACTATGGCTGCCAGTCAGTTCGGTTCTTTGAAGTTGGTGGTAAATAGAATCCAAGGACCGGATGAATGTAACTGTTTCTTTGGGTAAAAAGGGAGCCAGCACTCTGTGAACACAATTTTAAAGTAGTACATGGGGAAATGGCAACTAGAAAGTCTTCTAACTACTTAAAAATGAACCAACCTGTTGCTTCACACCTTACCCCATCCCCCCCCCCCCAATGAGTTTGTTAAGTAACATAGAGTTGCAAACACTTCTTCAACTAAAAATCCTGGATTTAAGGGTGAAGGTGAAGAAGAAGAAGAGCATAAGAGGATTTAACTTTGGCAGTGACATGAACAACGCCTACACTTTTCAGAGGATGCTTAAACATATTAAGGGATGTGTGTGAGGCTACAAAGGTGCATGAGTCAGAAATGAAACCTAGGTCCCCTGAAGCCAAATCCAGCATTTTTTTCTATTGCATCACTTGTCTCTTCATTTTGTAGGAACTGAAGGTCAGAGAAGTTAAGCAGAACTAGGGTATGGAATTTGTTCAACTGGGGCAAAATTAAAAAAAAAAAACAGTTGTGGGTGGTGGAGGAGGAAGAGTTAGGCTTAGGGATAAAGGGGAAAAGTCAAGAGGGCAATTGTAAAAAAAAAAAATGCAAATTTTTAGGAAAAGAAAACTTCAAATCCTAGTCACTATGCTGAAAGAAGAGCCAAGAACA
Source organism: Pseudochirops cupreus (assembly GCA_028627135.1). Taxonomy (NCBI): domain Eukaryota; kingdom Metazoa; phylum Chordata; class Mammalia; order Diprotodontia; family Pseudocheiridae; genus Pseudochirops; species Pseudochirops cupreus. The sequence goes on from CM053582.1 coordinate 509,363,560, forward strand.
GTGTTTTGACTGAAAGAGCTGTAGGTTGGCCTGACTCCTGCAGAATTTAATGTGAAAAGGGTTGGGGTGCAGAGAAATAGACCCCAGAAAGGGGAATCATGAGATTTCCCCCTGGGATAAGAGGGTAGAAGCAAATGGTCTGAATAGCCCTGTGAACCCAGGTAGCCTTCAGAGAATAGTAAGGTACAGCACTGGAAAAAATCAGTTTGCCTTTGACAAAACCCCTCTCTAGTTTAATTAAATAAGCATTTATTTATTGCCTACTGCATTCCAAAAGCACTGTGAGAGGTGCTGGGAATACAAATGTGAAACTGAACCCATTCTTGGCCTTAAGGATCCACATTGTATTGGAGGAAACAAGACATATTTAACTCTGGTTAAGTGATTTGGAATCTACAGTTTGCCTCTCTGCTCCATCTCCACCAGTCTTCCTCCTTAAAGGAATCACTAAGATTCCAAAAGCCCAAAGCAAGGAAGTAAAATGGAAACTTCTTGCTGGTGTTTTCTAGCTTGTAAGTGGTGAGGGGGGTGGGGAATTAGAACCCAGATTCTCCAACCACCTCCCTCTTTTTTCCCTTATAGGTATAAGCACAGGAGGTTGCCTGACAGTCCCCATAGGGACCATCTATATAGCCTCATTTGTCCTTCAGCCAGTCAAATGGCTCTTATTCAGCACCTAACTATGTAACAGGCACTGTGCTAAGTGCTTGGGGTTTCAAGAAAGCCGGAGAAACGAATGAGCAAACAAAAAAGCAAACAGTCAACCCAGTCCTTGTTCTTGAGGAAAATCCTGATCTCTACCTCTGAGCCTCTCCCATGTCTTCTGCCTTCCCTTGACCTGCTGCAGGGCCCAAGAGATCTGGGAGCATTAAGAGGGCTAGATTCCAGTGAACTTTGCTGGTGACTGATCTACATCTTCCAGGTGGGTTATTGTGGTGGCGGCGGTGGTTGAGTTATTTCAGTCACGTCCAATTCTTCATGACCCCATTCGGGGTTTTCTTAACAAAGACAGTGGAATAGTTTGTCATTTCCTTCTCCAGCTCATTTTATGGAAAAGGAACTGAGACAAACAGGGTTAAGTGACTTGCCCAGGATCACACATCTAGTATCTGAGGCCACATTTGAACTCAGGTCCTCTTGACTCCAGAGCCTGCATTCTATCCACTGTACCACCTAGCTGCCAGAGAGACCTTGAAAGTCATTTATTCCAGCTCCTCTGTGTCCCCATGCCCTGCCCCACACCCAACCCCAGTCCCATTTTCTAGCTGAAGAAACTGAAGCCCAGAGAGATTAAGTGATTTGCTCAATGTCACAGTTGAGGTTCCTCCAGATCCCTCAGTTGAAGGGGCTCTTCACCCACAAGACAAATTGCTTTGTGTTTATTTTGTAATTAATTTTGTACATGTTGCTACTCAATTCTCCCTAATAGAATGTAAGTTCCTTGAGAGTAGGGACCATTTCATTGTCGTCTTGGTCTCTGTAGTACCTAGCACAGAGCTGGGGGCTCAGTAAGTGCCTAATAAATGCTTGTTGAATGGAACTGACTTGAGCGAGTAAGGTCATTTCAGGTTAACTCAGAGCTCACCCAAAACTTCATTCACCTTAAGTCATTCTGTTAGCAGAGTATAAAGGGGAGAAGAGGATAAACATTTTTAAGTGCCTGCTGTGTGCCAAGTGCTTTTACAAATATTATCTCATTTGATTCCTACAACAGCCCTAGAGGTAGGTGTTATTATTGCTATTATTTTATAGTTGAGGAAACTGAGGCAAATAGAAGTGAAGTGAATTACCCAGGGGATTACACAGCTAGGAATTGTCTGAGGCAAGATTGGAACTCAAGTCTTCCTGACTTCAGGACCAGTGAGTGCTCTGTCCACTGGCCATCTGGCCACCAATTTAGAAATAACAACTTTGAATCTGGAAAAGATTGTTGAGGTACCTTCTTCCAACACTTCATTTTAAAGATGAGAGTACAAAGGACCAGAGAGCTGAAGTGACTTGAGCTTTATGAGGATACACAACTAGGATCATATTCAGAACTAGAACTCAAGTCTTCTGACAGCCAATGAAATAAATGCCCTTTCTACCTTCTATTTGTTTTCCCATTGGCACTTAAGCTTTTTCTAGAAAAAGCTGGACTTTTCTAGCAGTGTTATAGTAAGATTAAATGAACCAGGAATTAAGATGTTCTAATTGGGTTTATAGCTTTTAGTTACAGAATTGGAGAGAGAAAGACAGAGAGACAGAGACAGAGATAGAGACAGAGAGACAGAGAGAGACAGAGAGAGAACATCAGTTCTCTGCTCAATCTATGTGGGTTTGTGTAGACTAGAACCTGTACTGCATTTATTATGAATAACCTCAGTATGCAGAGCTAAAAATAGTCTCCAAGGCATTGCGTCTCTCTGACTGATATTAAAAATGACTGATTTAAAAGAAAGTGCTTCACCTCTCTTGCAAGCCAAGAAGGTAGGTCTCTAGTATTCTCAGACTTAAATGCTGCCAGTATTTCATCTTTGGATAGTCATAAAGTTAAAGGTTAATAGGCTGTACAAATGACAGAGTTTAAAGGGGAAAACGAGGAGGGGGTGGATAGACCTTTAGCAGTTGAGGAAGATTTGAAACATACAGTTCACCTGCAAAGAAGAAGAATGGGAGTGAGGCAGTATTTTTTTTTAGCATATGCCCTCAGATTCCTGTTCATATACGATAATCACTATTTACATAGGTATGACTTCTCCTCTCTCTTGGAAATTTGTCTTGGCATGTCTAAGCCACTGGCATCCAACTAGTGGGAGTTAGGCATAGAAGTTCAAGGATGCTGGGGTTGGGAATGTGGGGTGTAATGACCAAGTCTGTAAGGGAAAAGATAAACTAAAGCCAAGTAAGATACAGGATGTCAATAAACTGTAGGAAAAAGAATTAGAGCACCCCATCATAGGAGGGAGCTGAAGGTGTTCATTTATCCTGATGATTCTACCTTTTTCATCTTCTTCCTCATAATGATTCTTCCATTTTCATCCTCCTCCCCATGTATGCAAGAATCATTAGGATAAGCCAATGAGTCACTAATTAGCAATCAAAATAATTAGAAGTGGGATGGACACTGTAGGATGAATCACTCTTTTGTGTTGGGAATGAATTGGCTGACCCAGACAGTTATAGGAGATACTATTGGAGGAGAAACTCACTTTGTTCTGGGCTATAAAGGGAAGTCTTCATCTTTCACTTGGCCTTTTTCTTCTTTTCCTTTTTTCCCCTTTTTCCTTAAGGGTTCTGAGAGAACAACAGAGCTAGAAGTAGATTTGGGTTCCAGGGTAAAGGGAACCACTGGAAGAATGCTGCGTCTTGAATAACCCTAAGTTGATTTTTCTTCCATAGGAATAAATTTCCTCATTGTAGTTGCATAAAGTTACTTTTGTTGGTTTTTGGAATGAAAGGTGAAACTAACCAGAATATTGAAGGACTACCTGCTTAGAAATCCAAGTTTGTTTCCTTTGCAAAGGAGAATCAACTCATTGAGGGGATTCTTCATTAAGGGGAGCTTACTAGCGAGGAAATGGGAATTATATAAAATGCCTATATAAATAGCCTATATAAAATAAAAAGGCAATCGTGAGTCCTTCATATGTCTTCTGAATTTTTTGGTGGATGGTATAAAGGCCACCCTGTGCATGACATGTATATTGTTATCTTAAAGTCTTGTATGAGATCTTTTACCGACATCTGTAGAGGCCAGGCTATAGCTGAGTTATTTTCTGAGATTTCCCAGAGGCAATTTCGGGTGGTGACAGAATGCACCAAAGAGATATGATTTTGGTAGATACTCCTAAGATTAAACCCAATCTTCTCAAACCCAGCATGTGAGGCACACAAAAGCAAAGACAAACTGACAGGTGGTTGGCAGTTTCCAGATGCCCAATTATCACTCCAATGAAACTGTCCTCTCCTTTAAAAAGGGAAATTCTTGCAAATATTTGAATCTTGTATATTTCACCAAATTGACATCACATTCTGCTCCAGGGAAATCCCATTGTCCCACAGGGACCGCAACCTAATAGTGATGAAGGTACTGGAGTATTCTTACACGTCTTCTGGATCTCAATCCAATAATCTCATAACTGTTAGATCAGGAAATGAGTTCCATGAGTGAGCTTTGGTTTAGACCTCCTTCCTCCAACCCATCATGCAAAGAGTTGCCCAACTACTCCTATGTTCCTAAAGTACAGATCTAACTAGTCCTCAGCTCAAGAAACTGTTTGTTGCTATTCAGTCATGTCTGACTCCTCATGACCCCCTTCTGGACAAAGATACAAAAGTGGTTTGACATTTCCTTCTCCAGCTCATATCACACATGAGAAGACTGAGGTAAACAAGGTTAAGTGATTTTCCCACTTTCACACAGCTGGTAAGTGTCTGAAGCTGGATTTGAACTCAGGTCTTCCTGACTTCAGGCCCAGTGCTCTATCCACTGTGCCACCTAGCTGCCCCATGCTTTAGTTGCTTCCTATTGTCACTAGGAAAAATACAAAACCGTCTTCTGTTTGGCATTTAAAGCTATTCACAACCTTTCTCCCAATGCCAGAAATATAATCCTTCCACCTCTTAGAATCTCTAGCTTCCTTCAAAGCTCAGCTCAAATGCCATCTCTTCCATGAACTTTATTCTGATCCCCTGAGTTTCCAATGCTTTTCCCACAAGTACAAATTGCTTTGTTTTGCTGTGGATATATTTTTGCATTTACTTAGCAATGTACAAATTATTTCTCTCCAGGAGAAAGTTCCTTGAAAGCAGGCACCATTTCTTTTTTGATTTTGTAGACTCACAGCTTATCTCTGTGCCTGGCACATGGTATGTGAATGAATGATGTTTCTTAAGTGAATGAATGATGCTTCTGTGGGGCATATAATCAAGAACACATCATTTTCCTGCATCTGAACACTACTATGATTGAAAGCAGGTTCCTTACGTTTGTCTCACTACTGCTAATGATATCAACACTATGATCATAGAAAGCATATTTTTCAAGCTTAGGGAGATTTTTTTATTGTATAGTCCTTAGACAAGGAATGAGAAGTGCTTGAGACACCTATAGCGTTATTATATATCTATATATCATATATATACATTATCTATTCATAGCTTCAATGCAGTGGGGGCTTTTACCCTTCCCCCCATAAAACCCTAAAATCAGTTGTTTAATTGCATTCAAATAAATTTTTTTTTTGCAAGCCAGTTTGTGTGTGTAGGGACTGCCTTTGATTAAATGGAGCACATACAAATCCAGGTGGATGCTGTGCCGCAGGAACACCAACTTCTTGACCACTTTTATTCTCTGAACACTCTACAGCAATGGCGTGAATCCTGCATTACAATTTTAGTGATGGTAAATTATTAAAAATCTAGCTAAACCTCTGGGGGCAGTAAGACTTTATATTCTCTGCTATTGTATTTCCCTCAGAATTGGATTCTTCATTCTTACCCTTCACCACTGTTCTGTGTAGAGGTGACCCTGAGTTCTCAAAGCCAAGCCAGAAGAATGTAAATGCTAAGAAGTCCTACTAAGACCAGATAACAAACTTCATACTTGTTGTTTTGGGGGGAAATATCACTTAAGTTCAGAAAGACAGCCTCAAGAGATCTACTTTTCACTGGGAGATGTTTGGTTTGGGTTTTGTGTTGAGTTTTTTAATGGTAGTTTCTTTAAGACTAGTAACTCATGAAACAGTCCCAGAAAAATAAATTCAGAGGTTATTTAATCTAATTCCCTTTTTTACAAATGGAAAATATGAGGGTCCAGAGAGGTTACCTGATCTCAGTGTCACAAAGCTACTAGTTGGCTGAGCCAGAATCTGGACTTAGATCCTGCAATTCCAGATCCAGTGCACTTTTCACTGTAGCACACTATCTTTTTCTCAATGAGACTGCAATCTGCTCAGTGGAGAGAACACTCACATTAATGAAACCACAGATCCCTTGAAATACTTAAATGCCCTTGGCCTCATTTTGTTTGTTTAACTGCGTCCAAATCTGTGTGACCCCATAGACCATACTGTTCATGGGGATTTCTTGGCAAAGATACTGAAGTATTTTGGCATTTCCTTCCAATAGATTAAGGCAAATGGGGGTTAAGTGACTTGCCAGGGTCACACAGCTAATAAAGTGTCTGTGACTGGATTTGAACTCAGATCTTCCTAACTTCAGGCCCAGTAATCTATCCACTGAACTATCTAGATGCCTCCTCCTTGTCCTCATTCTTAAAATTATTCTCCCCTTCCCTTCAGCTACTTTTCTATTTGAATCTAACTTGAACTTTGAGTAGTAGTTATTTATTCCCCAATATTTTTTGTTAGTAGTCAGTCTTCTTTTGTTTCCAAGGCATGTCTATGGTTAACGATCATTCTGGAAAACCCAGGTGCTAACACAGAGAGGGAACTGGACACTAAGATCAGCCGGTCTTGGGGGAGAACTGTATTGCTATTTTAATTCTGGGTGAGATCAAAGTCATCTTAATTTCCTGGTAGTCAGGTACTGCCCTCAGTCTCCCCAGTACCTGCTACTTCACGAAGGGGTCTACGAGACCCCCTTTTCACATGACCTCTTGTTTTCTTCTAAAGCTTGTCTATGAAGCAGCGTCTTTTCAACCACAGCTCAGTTATCCTAAAGGAGGTTCTCCCGATCAATCTTGCCTCTGTTACCATGAATTTTAAATACTAACTGCTCTACTCTTTCTCTATTACTCCCTGTATGTTTCAGACTGCAGCTTTTACAAGATCATATTTCTTCACATTTTAATACAATTATTTTAAATGGACAAGATAATGTTGAGAGTCTTATTTAAAATGTATGCAGGTATAAAATGAACAATAGTGTTTTTTATATTTAACACCAGATGGAGCAATAGAAAGGAAATTTAACAACAGAATTGGAATGGAAGTGTCTTATGTGCTTATAATGGACTATAGTTTTAAGCACCTGGTTCCCTTTGAATAAATAATCACATATAAAACAAATCGGCTGTTATTACTCTAAGTTTAGATTACTGAGATTTTGCAGATTCTAAAGTGCAGGGATTGAAGGATATTATAGTAGGAATGAAAAAATCTGAGTTTTAGCCTAGTTCTTCCATTAACTCACTTGTGACCCTGGATCCTTCACTTAACCTCTCTGGACCTGTGTTTTCCTATATGTCAAATAAGGGGATTGAATTAGGTGATCTCTAGCTACCCATAAACTTTATTTTTTTGCTAACATCACCTTTTATATATATATTTTTAATGTACATGTCTCATTTAGTGGAAAGCAGACTCTTCAAGGGGAAGAATTTCTTCATTTTTGCCTTCGTATTCTTAGCACCTAGGATAGTTCCTGGAACATTGTAGGTACTCAGGATATACTTATTGGTTCATTTGATTACTAGTCTGTAAATTTCACCAAAGGGTTCCTGACAGTTGACATAGAGACTAAAAAATAAGGCAAATTCAAGATGATTTGAAGCAAGAATTCTTGACCTCTTTGTTAAGACCGCTTTTGGTGATCTGGTTAAGTCCTTGAATGCCTTCTTTTAAAAAAAAACCCCAAAACATTTATTGTTGTTGTTCAGTTGTGTCTGACCCTTCATGACCCCTTTTGGAATTTTCTCAGCAGAGATACTGGAGTGGCTTGCTATTTCCTTTTCCAGATCATTTTACAGATGAGGAAACTGAGTCAAACAGCTTTAAGTGACTTGCCTAGGGTTAAGTGACTCTACCCAAAGTAAGTGGTGTAAAAGGCATTTCAGTTGAAGGGGAGGGTGTGAGGTAAGAGGCTGGGCTAGGAAAAGATAACAGGGCCCCTAGTATGAGGCCACTGGTAGAGAATGACTTGCCAGCTAGTAAGTATCTGAGGCTGGATTTGAACTCAGGAAGATGACTCTTTTTGACTTCAGGCCCATACTCAACCACTGTGCCACCTAACTGCCCTAGGCACTTATTAAGTACTTACTACTTGCAAGGCATTGTACCAAGCACTCGAAATACATATGTAAACAAACAAACACTACAGCCCCTGTCTTCAAGGATCTTGCATTCTAAAAGGGGAGGCAATTTTTAAAAGAGATCTGAAAAGCATCAGACTAGGAGACCTACTGGGACCTCTACAGAGTTTCTTCCGCTTTAACAATATACAAAGACAAATCTCATTTTTACTCCATCTGTAAGTCATCCAGAAAGCAAGGCAGAGGTCTAAAACAAATTAACCTAATCTTAAAAGAAATCAGATATCATAATTAAGAAGTACCCCTGAGCCTTCCTATTAATTTTGTATTTTATTTTCTAAACACTCTCTGTCTTTGGGGAAACTTTAAGACAGAACAAAATTTCCCCCACAAGAAGTTCCCTGAAATACCCTTGTAAGTTGAATGACCCAGTCAAATGATCTTCTGTAACTTGTATAGCTATAGATATAGCCTATTGACCAACTCATGCATTCTCTTTGCCTTCTGCTATGAGGACAAATTGAAAAGTCAAGTGTGGTGAGAAGGAGGAAATGATGCACGCAGCCACTATTCGATAAAAAGGTGCAATTAATTGACTGAAGTTGACATCAATAATCATAAATAGGGACTATTGGCAAGCAGACTACAGGAATATTTTCCAGCTTCCCTTGGAAAGTCTTCCACATTTAAAAATCAACTTTGACTCAAAAAAAAAAGCAAAAAAAAAAAATCATCTTCGAAAAAATACTCCTGCCTACGATGGCAGAACAAGTGTGAAAAGTATTCCAGTTATAAATGTTGACTGAACTGATGAAGGTAATCTGTCTACCCAGTGGCACAGGTGACATGGAACATTCTGGTGGTTCTACCATATGGATGAGCAATTTCAAATCAATCCACTTTATTGGGTACCTACTATTCAATTTGATTCAATTCAACTGGCCAAGTACTTATTAATCATTTACAGGAGACAAGCACAGTGCTAGGTATTTTGTCCATGGTAGGGCTAGTGTATGCCAGTGACTGAGAAAATCTAAGGGTAAAGGGAAAGGTTACCTTTATCTAGGATTGAGAAGAGGTGGCCCAATTAGAAGGAGAGTAAACATAAACTAAAAATACAGACCAGGTTGGTATCATAGTATTGGCCAGGTACCAAGATACAAGGGACTAAGAGTAGGGATTCAGAGTTAAGGCAAATTACAAGAAGAGCTATAGAGCTAACCATTTGTCTGAAGCCTGATTCTTCAAAGTCTTTTTATTCCTGCTATTTACATTCCCTATACCCCACCTGATAGTGATAAAGCACTATGATCATTAGCAGAGTCCAACAAATCTCCTACTCAATTCATGATCAGAGCTATAATGAAGAATTTTTGTCCCTATGGCAAGTAATACAAACTCTACCCAAAGTGGTGTAAAAGGCATTTCAGTTGGAGGGGAGGGTGGGAGGTAAGAGGCTGGGCTAGGAAAAGATAACAAGGACCCTAGTATGAGGCCGCTGGTGGGAAGTGGGGGAAATAAAATAATGAAGGAACACATGTATACATGAGGAATCATGGTACAATCGAAAGAAAAGTGTCTTAGAAGTAAGAGGACCTGAGCTCCAATTCTCCTGCCTCTGTGACCCTTGATCAAATCACTTAAATTCCCATTTGTAAAAAGAAAAGATTATAAGACCCCACATATTTAGTCCTACAGAATATTTTCCCCATGCTGAGCCTTTGAAATTATTACTCTATTTTATAGATGCAAAACTAGGACTCAGAAAAATTAAGTAACTTGCTCAAGGCTATATAGTTACTAAGTGTCTGAAAGCAAACCCTGAGTCTTCTGATCCTAGACCCATTTCTCTTTCAGCTACATCATGTTACCTCTCACATACATTCTGTCTCTATAATATGCATGCCCACAATGCAATATTAGTGGTTTACAACTAATTCTAATTAAATTACTACAGAATTGTGATGATTTGGACTGTTTTTCTATGATGGAGAATCAAGTATGTGACTCAAGTGAGTAATTGCTTTTTATCATCCTTCTTGTCTGTAAAATATCAACTTTATGTGCCAAGAAAAATATAAACATATGGCACAATATTGGTTTTTCAGTAATGTGGCTTAAGGCAGAGAAATATATATAAATAAAAAGGAACCTCATCTTGACAGTATTTGTGGAACGGTTAATGTTTGTCAACAGCCTTCCCCATACCTCCTAAGTCCCATCTTCCAAACAGACTTTGATAACACTCAGAGATGTGTTTCAACAATTCTAATGTGGGTCTAAAAGTAAACACAATTCAAAACAGTTAAATAGTTACTTCACTTACTTTTAAAAGGTGATGATGCAATAACAGCAATATTGTGATGATGATCAACTGTAAAATACTTCGCTATTCTGATCAATACAATGATCCAAGACAATTCTAAAAGACCCTTGATGAAAAATGCTATCCACTTCCAGCGAGAGATATGGTGAATTCTGAGCACAGATTAAAGCATACTTTTTTCATTTTCTTTTTGCTTCTTACTTTTTATGTCTTTTTTGCAACAAAATATGTTTTGTATGACTTTACATGTATAATTGATATCATGTTGTTTGCCTTCTCAACGAGTGGGAGAGGGGCAGGAAGGAGAGAGAGAATTTAGACATTTAAAAAACATAAATACTAAAAAGAAATAGATTCAGTAAACAAACAATAGACAAATGTGGTGACAGCTAGAACTCTTTATCTGAAGAACTCACTAGGGCACAAAACCCACGCGTGATCTTTTGACTATGGATCTTCAGTTGGTTGGAATAAAAAAAATTCAAAGAACCTCAGAGGTTATGGAGTACAACTTCTCATTTCAGTTAAGGAAACTCCTCCCTCAAAGCAAACCCCTTCCCCACCCCCCCATCATCAAAATCCTTATCCCTTCTCTACGTCATTGTCCATCTCATCACATTTTCAGCTAGTGAACCTGGAAGCCTATCTCAGGACCTCAGAGGGGGCTTCTTCAGCTTAAGTCTGGGAACTTTTTTTTCCTTAATATTTTGATAACTCTGTCTCAGCATAATTGGTTTTCTTTGTAATGCTCTTAATTTAATTTTGTGCATTTAAAAGCATTACCCTGAGAAGGGATCTGTAGGTCTCACTAAACTGCCAAAGGGGTCCGTTACACAAAGCAAGTTTAATAACATTTACCCAAAGAAACTTGATCTGTTGAAATCTGGGTTGTTGCTATTGGGGTTTTTCTTTTTTTCTTTCTTTTCTTTTCTTTTTTTTTTACCAAGAAGGGAAAAGTCAGGACTGACTGTCCACTTTTAAAAGTGAATCAGCTCAGCTTTGAAAGTCTGCTCCGGAGCAGAGTTGTCCTGATTGGTGAGTGAACAAGTGCTAACTACATCTAGTCAGCTTTAAACCATCCAGCTCCATCCAGCCCCAACACTTGTCATCTTCCCTGCTACTATGCGCATGACTCCCCCTACCTTCTAGAACAATCCTTCCCCCCCCCAGTCTCCCAACGTTCATCATATCTTGCTCTGGAAATAGTTGTGAAATCAGAATTGTTGTTGTTTCTGAAAAGCACTTTGACTATACCATGTTTCCACGCACCATTTCTGTGATTCCCTACAAGGGGTTCCTTTTTTTTTTTTTTTCAAAATTTTATTTTAGATTCAAACGTCAGAACACAAATATAGAATAGAGAAAAGAATATTGGAACTTAAATATAAAGTTAGAAAAAAAGCATGTCGTGCATTGCAGAATAGAAGAGAAGATTCAAAATATGTAACAATAGATTTTCCTTTCAAGAAAGCCTCTATGATAGATAATACTCATGTTGAGAATTGTCCATCCCTTCTTTGCTTCCCTGTGAATTTTCTTTTGTTCTCTGCTGTGCACTTTTTTACTTTGTTCTTTTTTATTTTACTTTGTAGCCCAGAAGGCTACAATAAAGTTTAGATATGTTTCTCTATAGCTATAGATGTATATGTACACACATACATACGTATATATAAACATATATACTTTCCCAAACCTATTCTACTCCTGATCTTTGTTTTTTTATGTACGATTGTATCTCGTTTCCTATCCCTTCTGCCTTCTCTACTTTGCTTCTACCCACTACCTTGCCTTCCTATGACTTGACTACCCCCCTCCAAGGGGTTCTTAACCATTAACTTATTTTTTAAAATATGTTGATAGCCATATTTCAATGTAATTTGTTTCCTTTATAATCCTATGTGTTTTATTGTATGTATTTTAAAACTCTATTCTGATGAATCCATAGGTTTCACTAGACTTATACAAGAATCCATTACATGAAAAAGGTAAGAACTCCTACACCTAGATCAAAACACCTTTCCCTGGCAACATCCCTTTACATGCTATCTCCCTCATTAGGATGTAAGCTTCTGGAAGGCAGGGACTATCTCACTTTTGTATCTGTATCCATGGTGCCTAGCACAGTACTTGGCACAAAGTAAAGCATTTAATAAATGTTTTTTCATTTATTCATTCATTTTTTTACTTTTCAAAAAAGTTCTCTATAAAACTCCACATAAAACTCTTAGGTGCTTAAATAAAGCTTGTCTAATTGGATTAAAGTAAAAAGATCTTTTTTTTCTGCCTTTAAAATATGACATTTGATTTTCACATGACTGTTCAGGAGCACATCTGTTGTTAGACCTCTCCTGCTATTAAAAGATATGTTAATTATCAGACAGTTAAGAAACTACAGGGTAACCCCAACTGCCCTCCAAAAAAGCAAAAAAAAAAAAACAAAACAAGAAACTACAGGGTGATTGGGTGGTGGTAGTAGGTAGGGATAGAGATGGGCGGAAAAGAAAAAAGAACAACAAAACATTAACAAACACACACACAGAAGAAAATGGAAGGGAATTCAGAAGAAGACACAACCAAGAACAGAAGTTTTATTACTAAGACCTTAAATTTAATATATACTTTAAAAAAGCAAACTATGCATAACAGAATTGGCAGTTCTGTATATAATAATTTTTCTGTTCTATGTATATTGAAATGTCCATGTTTAAGTTTGTATTAAAAATTATTTTTAGAAAGGAAATATATAGTACTGATTTAGAGTCATATTCCAAAAGTTCTGGTAAATGACTTGTGTTTCAAGGCATAATGTATTTAGAAACTGCTACAGAGAAACAGAAACTTAAGAGTTTCAATTGTCCAGAAAGTCTGAGCATTTAAGGAATGAAATAAACACACAGGCACAGGACTAAACTCGATATGCTTAAATAGAGTCTACCTGGGCCCAAGCTAGGATTCCACTATAAAGCCATGCCCACAATGATGAGACATCCAGTGACCCACTCAAGGACATTCAAGGCTCTAGACAGAAATCTAGACAGAATTTTCCATCTCCCCACTTTTCCCACTCAAGTTTTTCTGTGTTCCTATTTCTGGGGTCCCATTAGTACAAAATTCCTATATGTAGCCAGGGTATCAATTTAATAAAAAAAAAACTGGTTTTTGATAAGTCAAGTTAACATAGAATTGACCAAATTATCCAATTGTTTGGGAGGTCACAGATCACTGATTTTCTAAGGGACATTAGACATCTGGTCCAGCTTCTCCATTCAACAGATGAAGAAACTGAGGCCAAAACAGGACAAATACTTTGCCCAAGGTCACACTGCCAAATGGTGGAAGAGCTAAGACTCAGTTCTTCTAACTAATAGCCACGATAGTGCTATTTCATCATCCCAGGAGTCACTGTGTGGGTTCACTTATAATCAAAATAGAAATCTGATGTTTATGGACTCAAGCACTTTTGGACCAGTCACTGACTCAAATGCAGACCATGTAATCCACTGAAGCAGCTTCTCCATTCCCATCTTTCTTAGACCTTTTTAGAGATTTGGCCTAGAAGGGGCACTAGGCCACCCGAGTCTCTGTCTCAGAGAAAGTAGAACCCTCTGCTTCCACTGTGCCCTTTGGAACTCCTGTTCTATTATTAACAAACTTTTCCTTCATCTTAGATCTCTCCTCACTATCATTCCATTTTTGCCCACTCATAGAAATCTATTGCAGAAGACATTATAACCTTGTTTGCTCTCAAAAGCAGCAGTTCTTCATCTAGGATCTGTGGATACACCTCAGGGGATGTGTAAATTTGGGTGGGAAATACACATCTTAATTTTTTTTTTGCTTTTTTGAGGGAGGAAGGCAGGGCAGTTGGAGTTAAGTGACTTGCCCAAGGTCACACAGCTAGTAAGTGTTAAGTGTCTGAGGTCAGATTTGAACTCGGGTCCTGCTGACTCCAGGGCCAGTGCTATATCCACTGTATAACCTAGCTATCACATTAGTAAAGCCATTTTATTACATTTTATGTTCCACCAGTGTCTCATTGTATTCTAACCCTCAACCTGAATCACTAGACCTACCAGAGTTAGACCTGGCCCTGAACAAAAGTCATTGAAATAGTCCAGGTGAGAAGTGATGAGAGTCTGAACCAGGGTGGTAGCCACAAGAGTAGAAGAAATTCAATGACGAAGATGAGAGAAGTCGTGGACACAGAAATGCTAAGATTTGGCAAATGCTTATACATGTGGGATGAAAGGTAGGAAAGACTAAGAATAATATTGAGTTTACAAACCTAGGTGATTTGAAGGATGCCCTCCACAGAAACAGGGAAGTTCAGAAGAGAGATGGATTAGGGTTGAGAAGACAATGTCATGAGATCTGTGATGCATGTTGCAACCCCATCTGTGCCTGCTCATCCTGGGTGACTCTTTCTGTCCCATCCTGAAATGAAACATTATGGGAGATTTTTACTCACTGAATACTTGCCCCAGAGAACAGAGCCCACCCTCTAAGGGTTGTGTACCACAGTCATGAGGGGATTTGGAGGACAAGTATTGGGTATGTAGTGATGAGAGGGTGGGAAATTTTCCCAGCAGTACCTGGACAGTGAGTACCCAGATTGCAGATAGGTTATAACTACTCTGAGAGGCTAAAGGCCAGCACAGAAAGGATCATGTTGAGAGTTAAATGCTAGGAGTGGGATAGAGTGAAGTGTTAGGATAATGGGTAAAAGGTAGGTGTGACTGGATTGGAGGAAATCCTATACTTCCAGTGTAGGCAAGATAGGGTAACCTAGTCTTTAAAAAAATGGAAAAATGGTTTTACAGGTTCTACTTGGAGAGGCAAATAAAGGTATTGGCAGAGTTGGTTTTTAACATATGTCCAAACTCAACAAGACAGATCATTTTAGATTTTTGATCATTTCATATCACAGTGCTCATGATAAGTAGTGGGTATTCTAAAAGTAAGTTGTGGGTGGCCCAGGCATTTCATCAAATGAAAATTCTAGAGAGGAACTCACCAATGGGAGGATGAGCCTAATAGAAGTGGAGGAATCTTCAGGGTGAGGAGACAACTGGGTCAGAGGTGGTACAAATCCCAAATGCTATTCATAGAATCATAGTTAACCAAGAAGACATAAATATTTTTTTCTTTCATATCTCTGTAAAAATCTTTATAAAAATGTTTATATCAGATATTCTCAAAGTATGGTCTGGGGACTCCTGGACATTCCCAAAATTTTGTGAGGTCAAAACTATTTTAATTATAATACTATGACAATTTCTAATATGTAGATATTGATGGATATAACCCTCATAAACAAAAGCTTTTGGGGGTCAGTCCTCAATAATTTTTAAGGGTATAAAGGTGCCCTGAGACCAAAAAGTTTGAGAATTACTGGTTTATACACGTAAGAATGACAGAATCACAGGAATTCAAAGAAACCTCAGAGGCCATCTTGTTCAACCTGTAAGAATATCCCTTAAAACATATCTGACAAATCCAGGCTCTGCTTGAAGATTCCCAGTGAAACAAAATCTACTACCTTCCAAAGCAGCCCTTTCCACCATTGACCAACTCTATTAGGAAGTTTTTTTCTTCACTAAACCTAAATCTCTCCACAATTTCCATCCACCGTTCTTAATTCTGCCCTCTGAGTTAAAGCAGAACAAGATCAACCCCTTGTATCACATGAAAATATTTCAAATACTTGAATATAACTATCATGTTCCTCCTAATTAAGTCTTCTCCACTCTTCTCCTGCCATTCAATTTCAGGCTTAGCTCATGAGTAAGATTATGATTATAATGTGTTAATTAACACATTATATTATATATGTGTTAATAACACATGATTATAATGTGTTAATTGAATGGCATACCTTACTTTAAAATAATGGATTGGATTAAAGGACCTGAAATACAATTGTATATCAAGAAGATACTCATGTTAGGAAACTCATGAACCAAAAGTCTAAATTAACAATATTTTGGTGAGGATCAGCAAAGAGAAAATGCTTCAGTATGTCCATGGATCCATGATCTTATCCACATAGACCCTTCCTCCAATGATCACACCCCGTCAATGCCTTTATATGCTGTGCAACTTTTGTGGATGTCCTGGTATAAATTCACCATGAGGGTCTAAATGCTCTGGAGAACATTCCACATGTCACTCAACATTTTCTGGGTATAAAAGCAACACTTGTACTGACCAACAATTATAACAGATTAAGGGAGAAATAGGAAAAAAAAAGACTTCATGGTAGGTATACCACACATTTTTTCATCAGAAGAAGAAGCTGATGAGATTGAGATCAGATCACAAAGCTGGCAAAGAGACATGCTATGTAAACTGGTGGGGATTTCAACTATCTAAACATCTGCTGAAGTTCTTTCTTTCAGTGTGGAAAGTAAAGAAGTTGGTTAATACTTCATAGAATCACAAAATAAAAAAATCACTTGACATACCTTACCAATGCCTATCTTCAAAAGGTATAAACAAAGAAAAGTACTTCTATTCTTTACCTGACCAATTAGAAGAACTAGTTACTAAATTTGAAAAGATTGGAATTTTTGTGAAAGTGCCCACAATAATAATTTAGAGTTAGTAATAAATAGCCCCTTTCTTCCTTCCCTTTTTCTCCTAGTATATCTTTTCCTCCGCTGAATTTTCGTGGTTCTTTCAAGATCATTGTAACATAACAAATCTGCTCCTAGGGCATCTTTCTAATTTTACTTTGTCCATGACCCCTGAAGAGATTAGAATTATGAAGGAATCATATCATCTTCCCCATTAGAATATAAACAATTCATCCTTATAAAAACCCCTGTACATTGCTCATTTATATGCATCCTTTTATTTTCTCTTGGCTCCTCTGTATTGAAAATTTTTTACTCTGCTCTGGTCTTTTCATCAGGAATGCTTAGAATTCCTCCATTTCATTGAGAATGTCCATTTTCTTTTGTGAAGTGACACTCAATTTTGCTGGGTTATAGACATTTATCTTTTGCCTTTTGGAATATCATATCTCATGCTCTCCACTCTTTTAGAAAGGTAGCTGCTAAATCTTGTGTAATCCTGACTACAGTTCCTTAGTATTTGATTTTTTTCTTTCTGGTTGCTTATAGTATTTTTCTTTGACCTAGAAGATCTGGATTTTGGCTATAATGTTTGGGGTCATTTTCATTTTGAGGGTTTTTAAAAAAATTAGGAAACAGGTGGATCCTTTCCCTTTGCCCTCATGTTCTAATATGTCTGAACAGTTTTCTTTCATGATTTCTTGCATTATGATATACATAATTTGGGGGGAGTAGTCTAATGATTGTTAGATTATTTCTCTTTGATTTGTTGTTCAGGTCAGTTGTTTTTGTTTCGTGATACCTCATATTTTCTTCTATCATTTTCAGTCTTTTGACTTTGTTTTGATATTTCTTGCTGTTTCGTGGAACCATTAACTTCTGTTTGGTACATTCTAATTTTCAGGGAGTCAGTTTGTTACTTGGGCAAGATTTTGTTGCTCTTGTGCTAAATTGTTAGTTCCCTTTCCAAATCTCTCTTCCACAGCTCGTTTCTTTTCTAAATCTTTCCTCTAGTGTTCTCATTTCACTTATAATATCATTTAGCTCTTTAACAGAAAAAAACTGTTATTTTATTTCTTTAGGAATTCTAATTGATTTTGTGACCAAGTTGTATTTTTCTTTAACGTTTAGCTTGAAGGTATTTTGGAACTGATCTATTCTAGGTTTGTGTCTAGGAATAATAATAGCTCTTTATCTTTTTAAATCATTCTTCCATTCTGACTTCTTGGATTGAGACTTTGTGTTAGGGTTATATTCTGCACACTTCTGGCAGGGCTGTCATAACTGTGAGTGGTACTGGTCTCTCTTACATATTAGTCTGCTCATAGGGTCACAGTAATACCACTGTGACCCTGTTCTTCACTCACTCAGAATCTAACTCTATCTCTTATTCTTAGAGAATAGAGATTCTCATCCCAGTCTTTTATGCACTGGGAAATCTGGTCTCTCCTGGGTAGAGCAACAGCACAGCACTGGGGCCCCTGCACTGAGAACTAATTCCAAGGATCTGGGTACACAGGTTCTGAGTCTAAGATCTCCTTTCTTGAGTTAGAGCTATAGAGCTATGACCCTGTGCCTGACAGCCAAGTTCAATATCCCAATACCCCTATTCTATTCCTATGACCTGGCTCCCTGATTCTGGCTCTCCCTGTTCTATAGTTTCTTCCCTATTCACTTACTTGTGAGTTGAATTTGTGATCTTGTTATGGAAGGATTGTCCACTGTGGTTTCTTAGATTTCTTTTTTTTTTTTTGGAGGGCAATTGGGGTTAAGTTACTTGCCCAAAGTCACGTGGCTAGTAAATATGTCAAGTGACTGAGGCTGAAATTGAACTCAGGTCCTCCTGACTCCAGGGCTGGAGCTCTCTTCACTGCGCCATCTAGCTGCCCCTTAGATTTCTGATCACTATTTGATCTGCTGCTAGTCTAAAGTCTTTGGATATATTTTTAGAGGAAGTTGGACTGCACTACTTTCTTTTCCCCTACATTTTGTCTCTAGTCCCATCAGTCTTCATTAGATTTCAGCCTACCCCAAGATGTTATTAAATCTTCATGGTGGCCCCTTAGAAGAGATTATGGAGAGAAGGAAAATTGATAGTCTCCTTAATTTGTCCAATATGACTTTAGAGACAGTTTCTCTACTCCCTCATAAAATAACCCTCAAAGATTTCCATCCTGCCTTCTGGTAAATTTCTATATCTAAATCCCTATATACCACCTCAAGATGGATAAAAGGTTGATACCATTTTTGAGGGGAGGTGAGTAGAGGATGACTTTGTTACTTGATTCCTTTCTTTGTTATAGGTACTGCTTTTACAACTTAATTAAATGTTCTTGATCTTAGATTAGTATTTTTTGCATGATCTGATAATATGAGGAGTTGCAACGGATAGGAGACTATGATTTACAATACAAAATACTCCAAATTGCCATACTGAATTAGGAAAGATATCCAGGGGCACCAAAACTTGAAACTTCAGGGGTTCAGTAGTTAAAACAAAGAAGAAATGATGATCAGGCACAATCTGTCATTCACTAGATTTTGGGAGAGCAGGTTTCAGAAAGTTCAGAGAAAGGATAGATATTTTCCCATGGGGTAAAATTATATAGGATAAATTGATCCATAAAGATTGGAAAGTTAATAAGAACAAATTATGTTGACATAAATAATGATTCCAAAAAGGAAGGCAGCTATCTAAAGCAATCAATAAGAATACATAGGGAATTTATAGACAAACAGGTTTCCAAAGAACTTATAGGAAATAGAAGCAAAAATTGTTAGCTGAGGATAAACACCAAAGAGTAGTATTATCTTTTAAGAATAGTTTCAGGGCAAAGGGTGAAGCAGATAATTTTTATTATATTAAATTGGCAAATATTTAAGTATTCCTGTTTACTTGAACTAATAAAATCAATTCAACTAAAACTGTGGCAAAAGGAATGAATGAAAAGGAAGGTTGTTGGTTATAAAAAATTAAATCAATTTAAATTAAATTAAATTTAAAAAATTAAATCAATTAAATCTTTGGTAAGGGTCTAATATGTAACATATATGAGGAATTAATATGAATATGTAAGACCAAGAGCCATGAATACGCCCAATAGATACTCATGCTCAAAGTCTGGGAACAAACAATTCTTGGAGGAATTATAAACTATTATCTGATTTTATACACATATGTGTATGTATTAAAGATTGCTCTGAATAACTAATAAATAAGATGAATGCAAATCAAAACACCTTTGGGTTTTTGCCTCACTCCCAGAAAATTGGCAAAACAAAAACAAAAATAAAGGTAAGAAGAGTGAATGTTGTAGGATTTGCAGAAAAACTCACACTAATACACTGAAGGAAGACTGTTAGTCTAATGATTCTAGAAAACAATTTGAAATTATCCTTAATGTAAACTAAATTATCCACGTCCTTTGACCTAGACCTATCATTGCCAGACATACACTTCTTATATAGATATATGTGTATGTATATGTATATATAAATTTGTATTCCCTTCACCTATCCTCATACTGAGAAAAGTTTCCTCAGTTACAATTGTCACTTTTCCATGTTGGCATGTAAATAGTTCAACTTTGATAAGTTCCTTAT
>CM053582.1:509384538-509417038 GCA_028627135.1 Pseudochirops cupreus
TTTTTTCATTTGTTTGGATCTGTTTGGTAGTATCTTGATTTCTCATAAAGTCATTTGCTTCCATTTGCTCCACTCTAATTTTGAATGAGTTATTCTCTTCAGAATGCTTTTGAGATTCTTTTTCCATCTGGCAAAGTCGACTTTTTAAGGCATTCTTCTCCTCATTGGCTTTTTGGGCCTCCTTTGTCATTTGAGTTAATCTATTTTTTAAGGTGTTAATTTCTTCAGTCAGGTTGTTGACTCTCTTTTCATGATTGTCTTGCATCATTCTTATTTCTCTTCCCAATTTTTCTTCCACTTCCCTTATTTGGTTTTCAAAATCTTTTTTAAGCTGATCTCTAGCTTTTAGACAATCTTCATGTTTCTTGGAAGCTTTTGGTGCAGGATTTTTGACTGTGTTGTCTTCCTCCCGTTCTCTGCTTTGATCTTTCTTTTACCCAAAGAAGGAATCCAGAGTTTGGTTACTGCTCTTACTTTGCTTCCTATGCTTATTCATGGCTGGCTGGTCAGTGAATTTTTTTTTTAAGCTCTGTGAAACTCTGCTTCTAGAGGGGAAAGCTCTGTCCCAAATCGCTGAGGTTTTCCCAGCTGCCAGAGCTTTTAGGACGCTGCTGGGTCCCTCCCCAACTCCAGGTCACTGAAAAGACACCCCAGGACCCCCGCCCAAGACCGCAATCCAGATCCAGGCTGCTCAACATGAGAGCACTTGGCCTTTGAATGATCTCTTGGTCCCCCTGAAGTCTGCAGGCTGGGAGCTCTGAAGCGGCAGTATGGAGGTGGGTGCAAGACCTCTGCTTCTGCCACTTCCTTGCCCTGGAGGCAGTGTGGCCAGACCCTCTTTTCTCCCCCAATTTAGCCGAGCTCCACTAACCTTTCACTTAGTCCTTTTTCTTTTTCCTTATGGTTTGATAATTCTGGAAATTGCCACAGCTGCCACAGATCCACTCTCCTGAAGCTCCAGCCAGGGCTTGGCTCGTCTCATCCAGCTGCCTCCAGGGCAAAGCCACGGTTTTAGACTAGGCTGGTTTTGGCTTGCAGAGCTGAGATGGTTCCTCCTAGCTGAGCTGCCTTTAGCAGAAAGTATATTTGTGTACGTTTTGGAGTTCTAGAATTTGTTTAGCGTCATATTTTATGGGTATTTTGAGGTGGCTATGTGAGAGCTGCGATACATTGCTGCTCCTATGCCACCATCTTGGCTTCGCCCCCCCCAGACATACACTTCTAAGGTAGTCAGAGATAGGATTTTTACTGGACCTTTAGTAGCTTAAAGTACCTTTGGGATATTATGTCCACTAGAATGTTCATAGCAGCACTTTTTTGTAGGAACAAAGAATTAGAAACAAAATAGATAACCACCTACTGAGGAATGACTAAACAAATGATGGTAAATGTATGGAATGAAACATTACTGCACTGTAAGAATCAATAAATATGCAGGATTCAAAGAAGCATAAGAAAATAAAATGAATGGATGCAAAGTAAAAATAACCTGGACTACAAAAACAATATACATAAAAATTACAATAAGTAAATGAAAAGAACAAAAAGAATGAAACCAGTGTGAAGTTATAATCACCAAGTTTGGCCTTGAGGAAGAAACAACAAAGTTGTACCACCATCCAACACAAATGAGGGTGTCCATGGATGTGCAACATTGAAGGTACTATCAGACTCAACTAATGTTTTGCTTAGTTTTATTATGTTACTTTTTCTTTACTCTTACTATTTTTTTCTGCGTTATAAGGGATGACTGAATAGGCAGGACAATAGGGAGGAATATATTTGGAAATGAATGTGATGTAAAGGCAACTGAGATAATTTTTTTTTTAAAGAATAGCATCAGTAACACTAAATACCTGCCAATGCAAGGTTTTTTTTTTTAATGTTTTTGTTTTTGTTGTTGTTATGTTGGAGGTAAGAGGGAAATTCAAAAATGGATAGGGTGAATGGAATAGTAACAAAAGAGAGAAGGAATAACTACCAACTTATTTTGTTTTCTTTACCAAGCAGAATGATCAGTACATTGGAATAATGGAACAAAAGTGGTTAAGAAGGTAATGAAACCAAATACAAGAGGCAATTGGGTAGTACAATGCATAAAGCACTGAACTTGGATTCAGGAAGACCTGAGTTCAAGTCTAGGCTCAGATATTTACTCACTATGTGAATCTGGACAAGTCATCTAACCTCTATTGGCCTCAGTTTCCTTATCCATAAAAACGGAGATGATAATAGCACTTGCTTCTCAGGGTTGTTGTGAGGATCAAATGAAATTATAATTATGAAGTGCTTAGCACAGTGTCTGGCACACAGTAAGCTCTATATGAATGTTAGATATAATTATTATCTTTATTAACACAAGAGAGCATCTAAATGCTCTCAATGAAGAAATGTCATTAGGCCTGAACAAATTACAATCTTTGAGGTCTTATTTAGTCATAGCAATACTTTTTTGTCCATCTGTTGGGAAATTGCTGAACAAACTATGGGAAATTAATGCAATGGAATACTGTGGGGCAGTAAGAAATAATGAATAGAGAAATAGGGACAGAATCATATGAACTGATGCAAAGTGAAATCAGTAGAAACAGAAAACAATACAGCATGACTATAATAATGCATAATAATAAAAAGAACACTAAAATGAAGGCAAATATTGAGTGACTATAAAAACCAGGATTGGTCCAAGAGAACAAATGAGGAAACATTCATTCTTCTCTGCAAAAAATCAGTGGATTGACAGAATGTACATTGTCAGAGAAAGCCACTTTATAGGTCAGAGGTATCAAACAAGTGGCCCACAGTCCCAGGCAGCTACAACATTGCCAAATGTGACCCAAAGCTGATTAAAATATATTTAACAAAATAAAGTAAAATGTATTAAAGCATAAAATTAGATTTTAAAACTAGGTCAATAGATGATCTACAAGGACATTTATGTATTGCTTAGTAGCCTTCAGTTTCTAATTGAGTTGGACACCACTGATATAACATAGCATGCTTTGGCTTAACTGTTTTTCTTGGTTATAGGAGAAGGTGTAATTCTGGGGGAAGGAAACTGTACAGAAATGACTATAATATAAAGACAAAAAACATTAATAAATTTTTTTTGGAGGGCAGTTGAGGTTAAGCAACTTGCTCGTTGACATGGTATAACAGTAATTAATTTAGCAGATACTTAGCCCTTAGGGCTAAGTACTTCCTGAAAGAAACAGAAGGTGTGAACTCTCTCCTGTTGCTGACACAACAGGAAGGGCTTGGCTGAGACAGAAAGCCAGTGTGTGTGTGTGTGTGTGTGTGTGTGTGTGTGTGTGTGTGTGTGTGTGTGTGTGTGTGTGTGTGTGCATTTAAGAAGAGCTCCAGAGGACAGACAGGCAGAATCAAGAACTTTTACTCCTGGTGGAGGAAGCAGAATTGTTCCAGCATCTGGGAGCTGGGCTGCTACTGGATTGAGAATTGAGTTGGAGTTTTCTATGAGATCAGAATCTGATCAAAGCTGAAGTGACTGCTGCCTCCTGGAAGGCTGAGATTTCTTCTGGGTCCTAGGGCCAGCTGAACTGCTGGAGGACTGAAGAAGCATGACCAGGATAAGGCTTTGTTTGTTTGTGGCTTGGTTGATCCTTGAGTTCCCGGCAACAAAAGTTGTGAAGGTTTTGAGATGTGCTAGACCCTGTGAACTTCAGTGTGTAATAGGAACTGCCTGGAGGAATAGACAAGAACCTGGGAGCTGTCTGCCTCTGAATCCAGGTGACTGTTTGGTGGATTCAGGTAGGAACTGGGACCATGGAAGGGGATGCAGGGAATCTGACAGACCACCTCAGTCAAGATGAAGAAAAAGCCTCTCCTTGGATATTAAATGTGTGGTGAAATTGAAGTTTACTAGACGCTGAGGGGTGGAAGGTTTGTGTAATTTTCTAATGATTGTATTTAGTGATGATACTTAGTAATTGTGAATCTGGGTAAGTGACTGATTAAGTTCCTCTATAATTGCCCCATGAGTGGAAGATTGATTATTGTCTTGTGAGATGACTGAATGACTGAGTGAGGAGGCAAACCTCCTTAGAGATATCAGAGGATTATTCTTTTGTTCTTTGTTCTAAATACTGTGGCTACTTTGGTGAAAACCATGTGGCCATTCTAATGTTAAGCTATTGTGAACACTATATTGTGATTTTCTGTGATAAGATGTAATATTGTGAATATTATATTGTGATTTGTTGTGAATGTTTGCCTTGATTTGTTATGGAGTAAATAGAGTGTTCACTATACTGTATAATCAGAACCTTAAAAGTTATTCACAGTAGCATTCTTTTGGGAAGCTGCTAGTGCATGGCATAACATATGGCTAGTTTTTCACGTTGTGTCTGAGGCCATATTTGAACTCAGGTCCTCCTGACTCCAGGGCCAGTGCTCTATTCACTGTGCCACCTAGCCACCCCCATAAATTTTTTAAAAATTGAAATTTTTGCCATTTCAGTTTGACTTTGATTCCCTGACAAAAATCTAGAAAATGTTGTTAAAGGAATGGTTTGTAAGGGCTTAGGAAAGGAAGCAGTGATTACTAAGAGTAAGCATATGTTCATCAAGAACCTTTCATGCCACATTAAACTCATTTCTTTTTTTGACAGGATTACTTAATTGTTAGATTAAGGAAATTCCATAGACTGGATTTCAGGGAGGAATTTTTAAAAGTCTCTCATGCTATCCTTATGGTTAAGATAGAGGAATCTCATGGGGCAGCTAGGTGGCACAGTGAATAGAGCACCCGCCCTGGAGTCAGGAAGACCTGAGTTCAAATCTGGCCTCAGTAAGCTAGCACTTACTAGCTGTGTGACCTTGGGTGGGTCACTTAACCCCAATTGCCCTGCCTTCTCCCTCCAAAAAGCAAAAAAAAAAAAAAAAATAGAGGGATCTAGGCTGGATGATAATACAGCTAGTGAATTCAGAACTTGTTGAATGACTAGACTCAAAAAGTTGTGCATAATAGATCAACATCAACCTGGAAATAAATCTCTAGTAGAGGAGGCCATCAATCTGTCCTTGGCCATGTTCTGTGCAATAGTTTATCAACGTCTTTTATGAAGGTATACGTATAATTTTTATCACAAAAAAAGTTGAGGGAGAGTTAACATGTTTATGACAGAAATAAGAAGATCCATAATGATGGGGCAAATCTAACATATTTAATAAAAATAAATGTAAAGTCTCCTACTTGGGTACCAAAAATCAACTATACAAACATAGAATGGAAGAGGTATGGTTCATGTGAAAAAGGCTTGAGGATTTTAACATACTGAAAATACAAGATAATATTACAGTGTGGTATGGCAACAAAAATATCTACTGGTATCATAGTCTGCATTCAGAAAAGCCCTCAAAAGGGGAGGTGACAGTTCTACTACCCTGCTCAGACCTCATCAGAAGGATTGCATCTATTCTGGCCATCACATTTTAGGAAGGTCATTGACAAGCTGGAGTTCATAAGGAGTTGGTCAACTGAGTAAAGGTTCCAGTTCTGGAAATCATCACAGAAAGCATTGGAGATGTTTAGGCTAAAGAAGATAGTGTTTGGTGGGGACACTATCTCGAAGTAGCTGAAAGACACTTATGTGGAAAGAGACTAGACTTGGTTTTTCTTCATCCCAGAAGGCAAAAGCAGGTGCAATGAGATGGCAGAGATGTAGATTTTAGCTTGATATGTAAGGAAAGACTTCCAAATGACTAGAATTATCTAATGGGAGAATGAGTAGATAGAATGAGTTGCCTCAGGAAGTTGTGAAATTCCCATCAATGGATGTTTCCAAGCATGGATGAATGATCACTTGTTAGGGATGTTGTTAAAGGCTGTTTCTGTTCTGGTATGGGTTAGACTAAATGACTTCTAAGGTTCCTTGCAACTTTGATACTGTGAATCTATGAACTTAGATAACGAATTTTTATAAAAGGGCTCTATAAAATTATATAAATGTAAGGTATTATGAAGTTGAACCTGCCATATTAATCTGGCAACATCACACATTTATACTCTGCTTCATTCATATAATCACATAATTCAATCATATAACCACATAATTATTGCCATTTTAGTTTGACTTTGATTATTGCTATATAGTCTTCTCATTGGTCTCCCTGCCTCAAGTCTCTCCCCACTCCATTCCATCTTCCACTCAGCTGCCAAAGTAATTTGCCTAAGTGCAGACT
This sequence comes from Pseudochirops cupreus, assembly GCA_028627135.1. Classification (NCBI taxonomy): domain Eukaryota; kingdom Metazoa; phylum Chordata; class Mammalia; order Diprotodontia; family Pseudocheiridae; genus Pseudochirops; species Pseudochirops cupreus. The sequence goes on from CM053582.1 coordinate 509,390,740, forward strand.
GACCCTGCCACCCTTTTCCCCTCTTTCAACAAACTATAGTGGGTAACTATCACCCCCTGGATCAAGGTAGAATCCTCTGGTTGGTATTTGAAGTCTTTTACAACCTGGCCCTTTACAAACTTTTCAAGTACTTCCATCAAAGACTCTACAATCCAGCTACATTGGTCTTCTTGCTGGCTATTTCTCACATACAACACTATCTCTGGATTCTGTGACTTTGCTTCGACTCTCCCCATTCTGTGACTTTCTCCAAGATTCAATTCAAATCCCACTTATTCCAGAAGGTCTTTCCTGTCCCATCTTCCCTCCCTAGTGCCTTCTCTCAGATATTGTTTTCCATTTATCCTGTATATGTCATACATATGTAGTTTTTTGCACATTATCTCCCCCCAATAGAATGTGAAGTCATATTTTTGTCTTTCTTTGTACTGCCAGTGATTAGCACAGTAAGTACTGTAAGCATCACACAGTAAGAACTTACTTAATAAACATTTATTGACTGTGATTAATAACTCTGTGGAACTCAGAAGCTCTCAGCATATAGGAATGGAAGAAGTTTTTTTTAAGGAGAAGAGGGAAAGACAGTAGCTAATAATGACAATTCACACTTATATTGTGTTTTAAATACACAACTTCATTTGATCCCCACAATCATGTGATGTAAATGCTATGATTATCATGCCCATTTTACAGATAATAAGCTGGGGCTCAGAGAGTTCAAGCTCAAGTGACTTTCCCAGGGTAAATGGAATTTGAACCTAGGTCATCCTCGCCACAAGTCTAGCTCTCTTTCCAGTGTACCATGATGCCTCTCAGCTAATGGTTATCTGAAATTATTTCTCTGATACATACAGGATAAATAGAAGACAATATCTGAGAGAAGGTACTAGGGAGGGAAGATGGGACAGGAAAGACCTTCTGGAGTAGGTGGGATTTGAACTGAATCTTGGAGGGAGTCATGAAGTGGGGGAGAGTCGAAACAAAGAGACTGAGGGGTCGGGAGATACTGCAAAGGTAAGGAAGTACTAGTTATATGGAAGAGAGGGTGCTCCATAAGACTTCAGCAAATCTGAAAGGCCATGGGAGAGTGGAAAGATACTGAAGTATAAAAGGGAAGGTCTTCAGATACAAAATAAATATGCATTTTAGAAAGGGTCTGAGGCTTGAATACTTTGATTTCATATGAAGAGGCAATGAATGGCTAGGGCACAGGCCTTTGTCCCTAGCCATTCATCTGCATAAGACCCTAAAAGGAGTCTGGGAAGTGTAGCTGATTGAATAGAGACTGATCATCATTAGTCAAGGTGAAGTACTTGCCTAAGAGAACTTGGCATTGAACCAGGAAGGATTTTTTTTAATAGAAAAGCCTAGCCTCTCTCCCTTCTTGCCTTGAGGTGACAAACTTCAGAGGATTCTGCTAATCCTATACTAAGGGTTGTTGCCCAAGCTAAAAAAACACAATAGTACTCTAGCTGAAAATAGCACTCTAACACTCCAGCTGAAGAGAGCATTGTACTGCCCAACAGCTGTCCACAAAAAGATGAACACAGGGAGTCCATCAGATGGACCCATTCAACAGAGACGTGCTTTTCTCTGAGAAGAGCCAAGCAGCTGAATGAACTGCCTGGCATGACCCTGCTACCAAGCAACTTGCCAGGTTCATCCCAGCAGCAGTTGGACCCATCCAGCTGAGATACCTTGCCCTATAAGCAAGAGAATATCTCTTCCATCATTAGTACCATCTCCTGCAGCAAATTTCATTCTGAGACATGACATCAAGGCCCTGTTCTGGAATTGTGAGTAGCCTAAGTCATGTGTGTTTCACATTTGTGTCTCACTAAAATTATACTCTGTGTTCAGTTTTTGCCCTCATAGAATCATGTATATCTAGGGCATATATATGTGTCCCAGATTTGGTGAGGAAGGGAATGACTTGCAACTATTGTTTTTAGTATGCCATTTAGAAAAATTTAGCCTTTGATTTTTTAAAATTCAGTTTAATTTATTTTTTTTGTTACATTTTAAGTTCTGAAGTCTCTCTCTCCCCTTCCCTCCCCATCCTGAACTAGAGAAGGCCAGCATTTGATGATTTATAAATACATGTAAACGCATACTATGTGTACTTCTTTTTGTCAGTTCTTTCTCTGGAGGTGAATCGTATCTTTCTTCATAGGTCCTTTATAGGTGATTTGAGTATTTACAGTACTCAGAATAACTTGTTATTCACAATTATTCCTTGAACAATATTGCTGTAACTTTATGCAAGGTTCTCTTGATTCTGCTCACTTCACTTTTCATTATTTCATACAACTCCTTCCACGTTTTTCTAAAATCAACCAGCTCATCATTTCTTGCAGCACAGTAGTATTCTATCACAATCATATACCACAACTTTTTAAGCCATTGCCCAGTTGATGGGCATCCCCCCCCCCCAATTTCCAGTTCTTTTCCACCACAAAGAGAGCTGCTATAAGTATTTTAGAACATAAAGATTCTTTTCCTTTTCTCCTGATCACCTTGGAAACAGACACAATAGTGGTATTGCTGGGTCAAAAGGTGTATACAGTTCTATAACTCTTTGGGCATAATTCCAGTTTGCTCTGCAAAATGATTGGACCAGTTCACAGTTCCACCAACAGTGTCTTAATGTTCCAATTTTTCTACATTGCCTCCAACATTTGTCATTTTCCTCTACTATTGTTTTAGTCAATTTGATATGAGTGAGTTATCTCAAAGTTGTTTTAATTTGTATTCTCTAATCAGTAATGATTTAGAGCATTTTTTATATGACCATATATAGCTTGGAAGTCTTCATCAAAAAACTGCCTATTCATATCCTATGACCATTTATCAACTGGAGAATGATTCATATTCATATAAATCTGATGAAGTTCTCCATATGTTTGAGATGTGAGACCTTTATCTGAGACTGTCTTTAAAAATTTCCTCCCAATTTTCTGCTTTCTTTCTAATCTTGGCTATATTAGTTTTATTTGTGCAAAACCTTTTTTTAGTTAATGTAATCAAAATTATCCATTCCACATCTCACCACGCTTTCTATCTCTTGTGTAGTCATAATTCTTCTCCTATCCATAAGTCTGATGATAGGCAATGATATTCTTCTAGTTTTCTTACGATACATCCCTTTATATCTAGATCATGTATCCATTTTGACTTTATCTTGATAAATGGCATAAGATATTGATCTATACCCAATTTATGCCAGGCTGTTTTCCAGTTTTCCCAACAATTTGTACTAAACAGGGTATTCTTATCCCGAAAGCTTAACTTTTTGTATTTGTCAAACACAAAGTTACTATAATAATTTACTGCTGTGTATTGTATAGGTATTCTGTTTCACTGATCCACCTTTCTATTTCTTAGCCAGCACCAGATAGTTTTTATAACTACTGCCTTATAATATCGTTCAAGATCTTGTACTCCTAAACCTTCTTTCTTTACATTTTTTAAAAATTAATTCTCTTGATATTCTTGACTTTTTATGTTTCCAAATGAATTTTATTATTATTTTTTCTAGCTCAATAAATTTTTCTTGGTAGTTGGCACTGAATAAATAGATTAGTTCAAGTAGAATTGTCATTTTTATTATATTGGCTCTCCCTACCCATGAACAATTAATATTTCTCCAATTATGTAAATCTGACTTTATTTGCATAAAAAGCATTTTATAATTATGTTCATGTAGTTACTGGGTTTGTCTTGGCAGGTATACTCCCAAGTATTTTATATAGTCCACAATAAATAGGATATCTCTTGCTATTTCTTCTTGCATAGTTTTGTTGGTGATATATAAAAATACTGATGATTTATGTGGGCTTATTTTATATCTTGCAAATTTAGCCTCTGCTAAGGAACTAATCAAGTCTCACCATTTGGAGCTCTTGAGACAGTGGTAGGAAAAACATCATTCACAAGATTGGCCTGATACTAGTAACTGCTCTCTGGGAACCTAACTGCCAATACCAGTGTAAGTCAGGAGAGTGAGCCCAGAGAGGACGTTATGCAGAGAATATGAAGGTAGTCATATGAAAAAATTCTTCAAATAACTAATATTACAGAAATGTAAATAAAAGTAATTCTGTTATTTTATGTCACACCCATTACATTGGCAATGTTGACAAGAAAGAAAGAAAAAAAAAGGAAGGGAGGAAGGAAGGAAGGAAAGAAAATGGTGAATGTTGGAGGGATATTGGGAAAACAGATACATTAAAGTGGAGTTATGAAGGGTCCAACCACTCTGGAAAGCAATTTGAGACTATGCACCAAAAGTCACTAACCATACACATCCTTTCACCCAACTATGCTACAACTAGTAAGCCCTCCAAAGAGATCAAAGAAAGAGCAAAAGGACTCATATATACAAAAGTGTTTATAGCAGGGTTTTTTGATAGTAACAAGAACTGGATACTAAGGAGGTGTCCATCAATTAGAAAATGGCTGAACAAATCATTGTATATGAATGTAATAGAATACCATTGTGCTATGGAAAAGGATTGAAGGAATAATTTCAGAGAAACTTGAGAAGACTTGTATGAACTGATACAGAAAGAAGCAAGAAGACCCAAGAGAACAATTTATATAATAACAACAATTTTGTAAAGACAAACAAGTTTGAAAAAAATAAGAACTTTGATCAATGCAATGAGTAATCATGATTTGAAAATAGCCAGTTATGATGCAAGCTTCCCACCTCAAAACAGAGAGGTGATGGATTCAGGGTGCAGCATGAAACATATATTTTTGGATACAGCCAAAGCAAGATTTTTTTTTAAACTTTATTATGTATATTTGTTAAAAGGATCTTGTTTCTCTCTTCTTTTTAGTGGGAGATGGAGCAAGTAGGAGGGAAAGAAAATAGATTTTTTTGTGCATTGAAAACATTTTAATTAAATTTTTAGAAAGAATAGACTGTGAATAAAAAGTGAAAATAATCCACTGTTTCATCAGAAGCTGAGGTTCTTAAAAAAAAAAAAAACTAGGCCCTGCTGAGCTCTTGGATGGAAGAAATGGTGCTATTTTTATTTCTGGTATAAAAAGGACATCAAAAACCAAGTGGGATGATCTAGTTGGTGAAGTTCACAAGAATGTTAAATGTTTGGGGACTTGAACTCCTTGGTTAGTTCAACATTTCCTCCTTTCAAGGGAATGAGTTTTATTAATTGGAAGATTCAGTCTAAGGGAACAAAGGAAAGGAGGAAATGAGGGGAAATGGTATCTGTGACTGAAGTATCATTTAATGGGATATTTAACTTCCTGTCCCTGTTTCTGAAGAGTCATTTTCTGCAGAGACATGAGGAATAATAGGAGAAACTTTGCTCATTTTGACAAATTGCTCCAAATTTCACACAATCTTAGCCTTCTTTTTCAACTCCTACCCCATTCTCTCTCTTTGGGTACACTTTAATGCACTGGAACATACTTAATAGAAACTTGTTTGTTTGTGTTACTCACCAAGACCAGCCTTGTTTACAAGACAGAAATCAAAAGAAAAAGCAATCTTCAAAACTCAATCACAACCAAGACTCTCTGTATATACATTTTCCAACAATGTTCCTTTTTTAAATGCTACATAACCAATAATGCAAAACTAGAATTACTGACATAAATTTCTGAAAGACAAGAAAAGAAGTGAGAAGTAAACCATCTTTCATACTCAATGTCAAATTGATCTCCCACAATAAGTTGAAAATTGTAGGTTCATTAATAGGTTTATAGCCCTAACAAGGTAAACCTATAACATAAACTCATTAAATTCAACAAATATTTATTAAATTACTATGATGTTTAAGGCACAGACATTGGGGATACAAAGACAAATATGTAATAGTCCCTGCCCTCAAGAAGTCTATATTCTACTGAGAGATTACAACATGTACACAGACAAATATAAAAAGGTATTGAATAGTTAAAGCAAAGGAGAGAGACAAATCAAGTACTTTAAAAGATTAATGAGAGAAAAAAACTTTCAGCTGAGGCTATCAGGAAAGCTATATGGAGGAAGTAGAACCTGAACAGATCTTCAAAGAAACATGAGGGATGAAGAAGTAAATGTATCCTAGGCGTGGAAAACAATCTATATGAATGTCTGGGAGAAGAAAATGGCATATCAAATTAAAATCTCAAAGGGCCGTGGAGATCATTTAATCCAACTTCAGCATTTTACAGTAAAGAAGCTATTATTTAAAGAAGGAAAGGCGATTTGCCCAGAGTTAGCATTAGAGTCAAGGCTAGACCTCCCAGCCTAGGGCTTCTCCCTACCAGCTGGCCCATCTTTCTATATATCTGTCTTGGTGATTTAGGCCACATAAAGGATTGCTATTGCTTCTTCACTCTGGAATGGAAGAGTACCAGGCTGAGGAATACTTATCCCCTAGCAATTATGCCTGAACTACACCTATATATATATAGCTATACCTGGATTATATGTCCATACATACATATTTATATACATACTTATACCTCAACTATGTTAGTACATAGAGAATTGAAAATTGGGCCAAATCACACAATATCACCTTACTATCTATATCCATCTTGGGTACAAGCAAATCGAGTTAATGGAATGAAATGATACAAGGTTTAAAGTTTTAAATGAAAAGCACAAAATTCTTGCGTCATCTCCATGCTTCATTCTGAAAAACAATATGAACCATATTAGTGTTCTAACAATCACCTATGAAAATATCATTGAGAGTTTGGTTTCATTCATATGGCAATTAATTAATTGTGTTACTCACCAAAACTAGTCTTACTTATAAGACAGAAATCAAAAGAAAAAGCAATCTTCAAAACTCAATCACAACCAAGACTCTCTGTATATACATTTTCCAACAATGTTCCTTTTAAAATGCTACATAACCAAATATGCAAAACTAGAATGACTAACACAAATTTCTGGAAGACAAGAAAGGAGGTAAGAAGACTAGTTTCTAAGCCCTCTACTTTTTCAGGGAGCTTCATAAGGCCTGAAGCACCAAATTTTCTTTTCTTGCTTCCCATTTAGGGGAAAATTTGTAATAATTCATACCCTGATGTGAGGTGGAGAGGGGGCTTAATTGATCAATTAACTCATCTTACTTTTATCAAGTGAGACTCTACCAACTCACTCCACCTTTAGCAGGTGAGAATATTTCTATGCATCAATCCATAAGGGGCATTAAATTAGGTGCCAACTACCTAGTTCATCAAATTGAGAAAGAGTAGGTACTTCAAGCCACTGGATAAAAGGAAATTGTACTACACAGGAAGCAGATTGGGTTGGGTTAAGGATACTCAGTAATGTCCTATGGGGTTTATATTTTTAACAAGTCATTTCAGAATTCAACATTCTAGTGCCTGGCCAACTTGGTAGTGAAAGTTGCTCCAGCTAAGCCCCTGAGAGAGACCTGGGTGGAGAGCAAGAAGAGTCTCCTTTTCTTTTACCCTTGATCAGAAATGACTTTGATAACTTTGAATTTAGGCTTCTTATCAAAGAATGACCTGGGCCGAGTCTAGTTCTAACATTTAGAATCTTTGTTATCTTGGATAAGTCACTAAGCTTCTTGGGACTTCATACTCTTCATAAGCAAAATGAGGGGACTGAACCAGAACGTGTATAAGATGCCTTCAAGTTTTAAATCCAAGAATTCTATATGATTGCTTCCAGCAACTGGGAAGCAACTGATTCTCATCACATAATCAATTATATTCTTGAACATGAGGACAGCAAAATTGGACTAACTGATCCATTTACTTCAGTGCTTCCACACTTCAATGAATCCATGATTTATTTCATCAGTGTGGACGCTCCACTCTCTCCCTCCCCCCCTGTGCAGAACCCAATCCATCTGTATTTTCTCGTTTCATTCATTTCTCTACTCATATCATTAAAGCCTAGTTGAAGCTCTAATCACTTGTCTCTTAGGCTATTCAAATGCTTAGGTGTGGAGTGGCTAAAGTACTAGGCTTGGAGCCAACCACAAAGACCTGAGTTCAAATTCTTCCTCAGATGCTTACCAGTTATGTAGCCCTGGGCAAGTCACATTACCTCTCTCAGCCTCAGTTTCCTCATCTGTAAAATGAGGATAATAGTAGTATCTATCTGACAGGATTGTTGTGACAATCAAATGTGAATACACATACGCATACATAACAATATGTATTTATACATACATACACATGTATGTCACTTTGAAAAACAAAAAGCACCATATAAATATTAGCTATTATTAGTTAACTGACCTGCTTGAATCCAATCTCTCCTCTATTTATCCTATACACAGCTGACAAATTGATATCCCTAAAGCATAAAATGTGACCAAGTCACTCCCCAGCTTAAGGAGCTCTAGTTGTTCTCCATTGCCCTTACAATAAAATGCAATTCCTCTGTTTGGCATCAGAAACCCTTCCCATTCTTGCTCCAGACTTTCAAGGTTGATAACTCAAAACAAAAACTGACTTACCCATATATAATTCCCCATATACAATGTCTCATTTCTCACCTCCGTGCTCTTCTACAGGCTGCACTCCATCCCTGAAGTGTTGTCCCTCTTCATCTCTACCTCTTGGAACCCCCAGCTTCCTTGAAAGCTCAATTTAAATGTCACCTCCTTTCAGAGGCCTTTCTTTTCCTCAATTGCTGATGCCCCGTTCCTAATCACTGTGTATTTGTTTTGTGTATATCCTGTATATATTAATCTCTAAGTATTTTGTATCCCTCTAGTAGAATGTAAGTTAGCTGAGATCAGGAACCATCTCACTCTTCTATTTGTATGCCCAGCATTGAGTACAATGCTTGACACATAGTGACTACTAAGTGCTTATTAGTCATCTTGTGTGATACTCCACCACGTCCTTCTATAGATCTTCTATTGAGGACCCACCCCTATGCTGTTGTGTTCTCTTCTCTTGTTTCCAATTCTATTTTCCTTTGAGTCATCTGTAATTGTGATTCTTCTGGGATTGTGGAATTACATGACTGACAGGTAGGCAACATCACCAATTGAAAAAAAATGGATTGAATGTTGCTAATAAAGATTAAATGTTGCTAATGAAATATGTAGTAAGATTAAATGTAACCTACTTTAATGTTTCAGTTACGGTTGTGGCCAATAAGAATAGGGTACAAGATATGATGAAAAATAAATTATTTCCCTATATTTAAATTTTCCATGCATTTAAATTTCCCTTTATTTAAAATATTTTATTATTGCTTTTTTCATTTTTATAATAGAACTACTTCTCAATCATCCCCTCCATAACAAAATTTCCTTTGTAATAAATAAAAGCTATTAAGCAAAGCTAGCTTTTGATAGCTTACCCAGCAGTCCATTCCTGTACTCTGCCACCTTAGAAGGATATTTCCCTACATTTTGAGGAGTGTTTTTGAGAGATAGCATTGTATTGCAGAAAGAATGTTGAATCAGATTCTGGAGTAAGGAAGCACCATTCAACAAAAACTACCAGGAAAACAGGAAAGCAGTCAGGTGGAAATTAAAGTTAGACCAAATCCTTACACCACACGACATTTGGATAAGTTCTAAGTAGATATATGGCACATATCAAAGGTCATATCATAAATAAATTAAAAGGAGGAAGAAAGACAAGATCCATGGGCTACAGAGGGGATAGAGAGACTCAGAGAAAACAGTTTTGATCACTTCAAATTTTAAAGATTTTGCATAATCAAACCAATGCAGTTAAAATTGGAACAGAAACAGTTAACTGTGGAAAAACTTTGCAGCAAGTTTCCCTGATAAAAGGTCTCATTTCAAAGAAAAATAAGAAATTGATTCAAATTTATAAGAATGGGAACCATTCCTCAGTTGATCAATGGTTTAAGTATTTGAAAAGACTGTTTCAAAGAAAAATTCTAAGCTACCAACAACCATATAAAAAAGCTTGAAATTATTATTAAAGAAATACAAGTTGTAGCCATTCTTAGGTTCTATGTCATACCCATAAGACTGCTGAAAAGAAAAGAAAATGAAAAAACATTGCTGGGGCTGAAGATAGGTGAATTGGTTCAGATATTCAGGAAAGCAATCAGTAACTATGATTCCCCTCCCCCAAATGACTAACTACACTGTGCATGACCTTCTTAACCAGCAAAAACCCAGCCTAAGCCCCAAAAAGATTAAAGAAGGAGGAAAATGACCAATATGTATAAAAAATCAATAGCAACTTTTTTGTAATACAAAGAACTAGAAAATAAGGGAGTGCTGCCCATCATTGAACAAATTAAAATATACAAATGTAATAAGAATACTACTGAATCATAAGAAAGTATGAAAAGGATGATTTCAGAGAAACTTGAAAAGATAGATAGGAACTGATGGAGAGCAAAGTGAGTAGAACTATAGAAAAAGTACATAATAACAATATTTTAAAGATAATTTTGAAAGACTTAAGAACTCTAGGCAATGACTGACCATAAGTTGAGAGAGAGAGAGAGAAGAGAAGAGAAGAGAAGAGAAAGAGGAGTAGAAGAAAGAAAAAGGAGGAGGAAGAGGAGAAGAAGGAGAGAGAGAGAAAGAGGAAGGAAGGAAGGAAGGAAATTGAATAATTAAGGAAGGAAAAAAATAAAAGTTACATAAAAGGAAAGGAAGCTGGACTTGGAATGATAAGACCTGAGATTAAGTCCCAATTCCAATACATGACTTATTAGCTTTGTGACCCTGAACAAACCACTTAGTCTATCTGAGCCTCAGTTTCCTAATCTGTAAAATGTAGATAACCATTCTACTACCTACCTCAAAAGGTCATAGTGAGGAATATGCTTAACTGATATGACCTATTAATATTTGCCAGGGAATATTTAGCTAAGCAGAACATACTTTTTGAATCTTGAAGTTAGGATCAACTTTCTTCTAGGACAACCTCCCAATATTGTACATTCTGTCTAGAAGATTTTTAAAATAAGCTTTTGTTGTCTTCCTATTTGGCGAATGCACTACAATTATTTGTTTATTTGTTTATATTAATATATGTAATGTGGACTAGATAACTTTAAAATGTCTTTGCACATTTTAATTCTTTTTAAAAGATGAATAAAAATACCAGAGCTCTCTAATGTTTTTTGTTTGTTTGTTTTTTTGCCCCATTCAAATTACTGTGTGTTTCTCAGATAGGCTGCTGATTATAGACCTACTATGTTGTGTCCTGACTGAGTCAACCTGTAAAAACCTGGCCTGGCCTCTTGCACCAGTCATACCACTCATATTTAATAAATTTTCTCCTCCTTTTCCCTAACCCCTAATTAAAGAAGAGGACTTTCTCCTTGCCAAGGTTAACTTTTATGCCTGTGCCATTGACCTTGTTCCTTCCCATGTCCAGGAGTTTGCACCCTCAATAATTTCCTCTTTTTCTCATCTTCAATCTCTATCTGCTGGCTACTAATTCACTACCTACAAACATTTCCAGGTTTCTCTATCCTTAAAAAAATCCCTTTTACTCAACCCTGTAATCCCCTTAATCTACCATCCTACATCATTTTTTCGCTTTCACAGAAAAACTTCTTAAAAAGTGGTCAAAACTTGCTTCTACCCTTGTCTTACCTCCTATAATTCTCAATGACTTGTAAATTGCCTTCTGATTCCATCATTCAATTGAAACCCCTCTCTTGTAAATTGTCAATGATTTCTTGCCTTCTAAATCCAATAGCCTTTTCTCAATATTCATTCTGTTTTAGCTCTCTGCACTCTTTAATATTGTTGACCATCCCCCTCTTCCTGGGTATGCTTTCTGAGCTTGTCTTCTGAGACATTGCTCTCTCTTGGTTCTCCAAAAAACAATTCTCAATACATACATACATATATATGTATATATATGTACATGTGTATATATATATATATATATACACACACATACATGTATATATGTGTGTATATATATATATATATATATATATATAATATATATTGCCAACCTGTCATCCTTCTCCCAACCACCAAGTATGAATGTCCCTCAGAGGTAGGTAGACAGGCACTAGGCATTTATTAAGTGCTCATTATGTTTCAGGCATACATTAAGCTAGTGATACAAATACAAGCAAAAACAAAGATGGTCCCTGCCCTCAAGAAGCTTACATTCTAATAGAGGAAGACAGTCCATAAAAGGGAGCTGACTTGGGAATGAAGAGAAGGTACCTGGATTGGAAGAAGTAGTATGGAAAGTCAAAATCACAACCAGGAGAATGAAGCATGACTGGCCTGAGTCTGTCCCTAAAGTGGAAGCCTTGAAAGGAATCACCAACGGAAGAAGGGGACAAGCATGGTAGAGGGATGTTTCAGAGTGAGAAGGTTGAAGAGCTCAGAACTCTGTGTGGACATTCTTTTGTCTCTACCCTTTCTCCTTTAGTGAAATCAAATCCTACAGGTTAAATTATCATCTCTATACAGATGACTCCCAAAACTATATTCAGCCCTAAACTCCTTCCTGAATTGAGGTTCAGTGTTATTAACTTGCCTGCTAGATATCTCTACTGTGAATCTGTGAGCTTCTCAGTGTCCAAAACAGAATTCATTATTTTTCCCCTAAGAGCCATCCTCCTCCAAACTTACTGGTTTCTCCTGGGAGCGCTATTAATCTTCCAGTTAAGCAAGTTCACAACCTTGGATGATCTTTAAATCATCCCTTTCTTCACCCCTCATTTCACAGTTGCCAGGTCCTATAGATTATACCTCTACAGTATCTCTTGAATCCATCTTCTCTCCACTCACATAGTCCATACTGAAATTCAGACCCTTATCACCTCTTACCTAAGCTATTACAATAGCTTCCTAATGGTCTCCTTGCTTCCAGTTTCTACCCCCTCACCCATCCATCCTCCCCAGAAATGTTATAATAATATCCATGAAATATACAATATCACTCTTTTTTTCTCAAAAATCTTCAGTGGTTTCCTATTGCCTTCTAGAATTACACATGGAACTCTCAGCCCTGTATCTACAACCCTCTACAATCTGTCTCCCATTTCTCTCTCCAGTCTGATTTCATATTATTTCTCTTCATACACTCTCTGCTCCAAACTGGCCTATCTGATACCTATACATAATATTATATCTCTTGCCTGCTCGCATCTAAACTAATAGTTACCCCATATCTGAAATGTTCCCATTTCCTCACCTCTGTCTCAGAATATCTCTAGCTTTCTTCAAGGTACAGCTCAGGCACAGGCACCACTTTCTACAAAGTTGTTTCTTTCCTGGTGAGTTCTCCCCTTTGAAATTACTTATATGATCAGAATCACAGAATTTGGCCACCTGGTTCAATCCATACACGAAAGAATACCCACTAAAAATTCCTAAAGGGGCATATAGACTCTACCTGAAGACCTCTAAGGAGGAGTAACCTACCTACCACATCTCAAAGCAGTGCATTTCACTTCTGGAAGCTCTAATTGTTAGGAAGTTTATCCAGATATCAAGTCTAAATTTTCATCCTTGAGCCTTCTACCTATTGCTCCTGCTTTGGTAATCTGGGGTCAAACAGAACAACTCTAATGCTTGCTCCATGCGACAGTCCTTCAATTACCTGAAGACAGCTATTGTGTCTCCCACTGAGTCTCCTGTAAGATAAAAACATGCCAAGTTCCTTCCTTCAGTCTTCATATGGCATGGTCCTTTGACATTCTGGTTGCCCTCTGCTGGACACTCTCCAGCTTATTTTAACTGTGGCACAAAGAACAAAGCAGGATACTCCACATGAAGTTAGATGAGGTGAGAGTACAATGAGACTCCCACCTCTTTATTTCTGAAAGCTATGACTTTCTTAATGTAAACTGAAAGTGCCTTAGCTTTTTTGGCTGCCATACCATAGTTCTGACTACTAAGCTTCCAGCTCATTTTTTAAAAAAAACCCAGATGTTTTTCAGAACAACTATTACCTAACCATACCTTCCCCAAGTTGTACTTGTGAATTGATTCTCTGTACCAGAATATGAGTTTACATTTACTCCTATTGAATCTCACCTTTATTGGAGTCAGCCCAATGATCTTGTCTGGCAAGATCTTTTTGGATCCTATTATTCAGTTTGTTAGCTTTTTCTCCCTCAGCTTTATGTTACCTGCAAATTTGATCAGCCTTCCAAATATGTCTTTATCTGAGTCACTGATAAAATATTAAACAGTATGGATTGCTGAGGGTACTCCACTGGACATCTCCTGCCACACTGACATGGAACCATTTCCAACTACTCTTTGAGTCCAGCCATCCAACCAGTTCTGAATCAATACAATTGTAACATCATATTGTCTACATCTCTTCATCTTTTCCAATATTTTGTATACACTTTATATTTACATATCTGCTTAACTCTCTAGTAGAATATAAATTCCTGAAAGCAAGAGTTGTTTATTCTCTTTTGTCTATCTCCAGGGCTTAACATAGTATCTTACATATAGTAATGTTTAATAAATGTTTGTGGAATTGAATTGAATCAGAAACAGGACTTAATTTTAATCATAAAACATTTTTGTGAGTGGGTCTTTAATAGCCAAGAAGATTTCAGGACATTCTTCTCATTTCTCTTTTTTTTTCAGTCTTTCTAAGTAAACATTATGATAGTGGTTGATACCATAAGATATTCTTCTTTCCTTGCCCCACCAATTTTAATGCCCCCCCCCATCTCTTTATACTAGCTACCTGTTTGACTCCTTCAAGATCTTGTATAAACTCCAAAAAAAAGAGAACTCTAAATTTTAGAGTCTAACCATGTAAAATGACTATTGCAAGATATTCAGGACAAAATATGAAGATGTAAGTTGCTAGTTTTACCAGAAACCATTGGTGAGACTTCGAACAAGTTCCACTCTGGGGGAGAGAATTTCCTCATCTGTTTCCTCATCTGTAAAAAGATGCAGTTGGAGTAGACAATTTCTAAAGCTCATTCCAGCTGTAAGACTCCATGATTCTATGCTTTTATCAACATAACCAGTGGAAAGACCTCCAAAAAAACCGGAAAAGATAAGATTCAGATGGCTTTCAAGCCGCATTTACCCCATCAAAGAGAAACCACAAGTAAAATTTAATTGTTCCCCAGCTGGAGGTTATAAGGGTCGAAGTACAACATAGAATCTGTTAGCTAAATCTTCTGCCTGCCCAGGCCTATTATTCTAAGCGTTCTTTTCGGGAGAGGATTGTCGCCTAAGGTTCAAGACTATCCCACAGAGGGCGCTGTTTGCTTTGCTTTGAATGAAGGAGAAGGCAGTGGTGCGGACGTCCAATTAATGGGGGCGGGGGGTAATGGAGGGGTGGTGGCTGGTGCATAGGTGTGTGCAGTGGGTGGGGTATGTTTCCAAGGAGCTGGTGGAAAGGAACAAACCGGGGCTCAATAAAGGAGGGGGTAAGGGCTAGCTTTCTTCTTCAATACTTTCAAATTTCAGAAGCCCTGAAGCACCTGAGTATCAACTCATGCCCCATGCCCCATCACAGGCTACTTCATCTGCTGGTAGTGACAGGTGGAACGTGAGAAATCGCTTCGGCCAGGGAGGGAAGAGAAGGGGACAGGAGTTTGGAAAACCAAGAAAAAAAAACGAAGAAAGTTTTTCTCTGTCTCTCTGTTCAGACCCGGTCCAGCTCCCCCACTCCCACCTCCATTCCCACAAAGTGAATTTGAACATCCAAGATTCAACCTGGCAAGAATCATTCTTTTCTTAGGTCCCCAGGGGAATATGGTGCGCAAAAATTTTATATGACAAAATCGTTTGCTTTCCGCAACAAAAAGGGATTTCCGTTGAATCTGGTCTAAGTGGGGTTTTCTGCGTAGGAAACAAGTTTGCATTGTTGCTGAGCAAGACTGTCTTCCCACCCTATCCCAATACCACGGCCCTCTTCCGAAACGCAATTTCTGTTTTACATTAACAGATTTCGTTTAGAGAGATTACGTGTTTGCTCTAAGTCTACTCAGGGGCAGAGCATTTCTCTCACTGGTTCTCCCATCTGCCGGAACTGCGGCTTTATGTTGTGCATATATGTCAATGTATCTACGTGCACATCTCCCTTCCCCCTACCCCTATCCGGAGCACATAACACCATCCAGCAGTAAATTGAGCTTCCCTAGGGCAGGGGATAGAGACGGGTTGGCCTACTGGATGGAGGGACTGTCAAGAAGACAAGAATTCAAACCCTGCCCCTGACACATACACGCCAGTTGTATGACCACAAGCATGTCTAATCCCTCACTTCCCAGAAACCTTTCTCTAAAATGGGGGCAGCATGGTGCTGTGGTGGGAGAAAAAGAGATTTGGAGTCACAAGACTTGAGTTCAAATCCCAGCTCTGTCCGTGTGACCTTGAGCAAATCCCTTCTTTGGGCCTCGGTTTCTTCATTCATCTGCAAAACAATAGGGTTGGACTCCAACTGCGAGCTCTAGATAGAATCCAACGAGTTAGTCATTCTATTTAGATAAAGGGAGTGGGGAAATCACAGTCCCGCCCCCGCCCCGCCCCCCACGAGGAATAGTTTAAACACTTGTCTTGAAGTTCCAGGAGGAGTCCAAGGTGTAGCCATCCTAGGTGAGAGTTTCTGGACTTGGACTTGGATAATTAGGATAACCGTCCTAGCCTCCAATTGCACCTATTCTCTTTAGTTCACTTAATTGTTTGACGCGCGAGACTTCCAGTACATTCGATGGGTAATAGTTGACATTTCTCGGAATTCAATCCACTTTAAGGGGGTGGGCGTAAAAGGAGAACAAAATCACCCAGAACACAAGGTGAAGACTTCCGATAGGAAGGAGGGCAATAATGTTTATGCTTACCTCTTTTGGTTGGGTATTTCCATTTGAGAAGGAGTCATCCTATGATCCACGACTACATGCCTAGTTATCCAGGTCCAGTTGTCACGCACTGAGAAATGTCTCTATGAGAAAGGACAGAGGCAGCGATTTTTGTTTAATTTAATGTTTAAATCAGGAGTTCTAAAAAGTCTATCCCTCAAAGTTATCGTGCCGAGCAAATAACTAGTTTTTAAAAGTCCAAGGCGTCGGGGGAACTTTTTTTTCTTCTGATAATCTGGTCAATGTTAATTCTCTTCCATATAACTTCCTCTTAAAAATCCCCTACCAGCTTTTAACACGCTTTTGGCCACGTGACCCGTGGCTCCAATTTATCTCTTCGGCCAAAACTGTTGAAAACCTTCTGCCGCCCAGACCTGCTGCAAGAAAATATTCCTCAGCCGCAGAAGGAAGAGTTCTTATACATTAACTTATTTTCCCTTATTTAACTATTAAAATAATAATCATCCTCAAATATAGAGCTTAAATACTCTCTGAGAAAGCTGTGCATTTCAGTTAATTGGTGTATGTATTTGTTTCGTGGTTTTCCCCCAAATACTCAAATAAAATTTAACTGTACTTAAAAAAAAACAAACAAACCTAATATGCTCAGGCCTTCAGCTAAAAATCCCTGATAGGTCTGTGATGGATCTTTCTGTGATCTATGCATATTTACCCGTTCTGTCTGTACCCACGGTTACACAGATGAACACATTGTAGGATGAACAGATTCAGAGCTTATGGGGGCGGGAGTTGTACCCATAAGAACGCACTCGAAAAGCCCCCCGGCATGATTTTGTAAAGAAAAGTAAATTAAGGAAGAGACTCGAAGCTCTGGCAGCAGGTGAAACCAAAGTGACTTCCCGGACTTGAGAGGGTCTATAACCAAAAACAAAGTCGGATCCCTGGTGCTGCTTCCCCTAGACAACAAGTGCTGGTTGTTGGGTTGTTTTTTTTCGCTCTAGGTGACAAGACCATTTTGAAAATGGTACAGTTACCATCTCTCTGTCCCCAGCCCATTCCCTTGTCTTTAGGGTTCTCTGAAAAAGTGGGCACTTCTACGCATCCAAGAGGAAAGGGTAATTTTGACCCTACTGCATAGGGATAGGAAATGGGGTTGGAGGTGGGTAGAAGCCATCATGGATGTTGGACAAAATTACTAACAATCCTCTTTCTGCTCCTATCAGAGTGGGTTTGGGGTGTAAAGAAGAGCTAGGACCCTGGGGACTGGAGGAGGGAGAATAACCCGGATCTGACCCAGGCCTCTCTCCACCTCTTCTCCCCTCCCTTAGGCCAGACAGTAGCGAACAAGTTCCCCGGAGCAGCAGGGGGGAAAACTTCTTGCGGCAGAGGGGCACCCGCTGCAGCCGGTGGGCGCTCCCACCCGGGGCTCCTCAGGCTCCGAGAGGTTCGTTTCTTGCTCCTGGAGTGGTGCTTTAGCGAGAGCCAATATCCTTTTGTGCTAATAGTCCAGTCCTCATTTGCTGCCTAATTGGACTATATAAAGCCAATAACAGGGGAGCTCTTATAGCCCGAAGCCAAAGCGCCAAAATCTAAGGCAAGGAGAGAGGGGGCGGCGGCAGTGGCGGCTGCGGGGCCAGGGTTTGGCTGCGCCTTCTCTTGCCTAATCCCATTTGCCATTGTACGTGCCCAATCGCCGTATACTCTCCGCATTTAACTTGGATGACATTTTGATTTCATCATTAGCATCCGGCGCCGGATTGACGCAGCCCCAAGTCGGGGACTCGTCCAGCCGCCTCCTCCCCGTGAGCAGCAGCCGCCGCCAAAGCTTCTCAGTCCCTGTGTCCCGTCTGCTGTCCCGCGGCCAGAGCTGTACCCCACCCCCTCCGGCCCAGAGTCCCCCCCTACCTTCCCCCACTCTCCTGCTCCCCCATCCATTCCCGCTCCCCCATCCATTCCTCCTCCCCCACCCATGCAAGCCCGCCCCAGTAGCTCTCTAGCTGGGTGCCCACATCCCCACCCCGCCCTTCAGACGCTGGATTTGCGCCGGGTGCTGCTCCTACTTTGCGCCGCTTCGTAGTTGAGTTGTGTTTATGGTCTGAGTTGCCGCTCGTCCGCCCGCCCGCCTCCCCGGTGTAGCGGGGACCAGGAGGAAAGCGGAGGATGCCTGAGCCGGGACAAGAGCCCTGCAGCAACACTAGCACCCAACCTCCCCAGCCACCGCCTCCTCCACCGCCGCCTCCGCCGCCGCCGCCACCGCCTCCACCGCCACCGCCCAAGGACTCCCCGTTCTCCATCAAGAACCTACTCAATGGAGACCACCACCGAGCGCCCCCCAAGCAGCAGCAGCAGCCTCCAAGGACGCTCTTCGCCCCGGCCTCAGCCGCTGCGGCCGCTGCGGCTGCGGCTGCTGCCAAAGGGGCCTTGGAAGGCGCCGCCGGCTTTGCGCTCTCGCAGGTGGGCGATTTGGCTTTCCCCCGCTTTGAGATCCCAGCGCAGAGGTTTGCACTACCGGCGCACTATCTGGAGCGGTCCCCAGCCTGGTGGTATCCCTACACCCTGACCCCCGCGGGGGGACACCTTCCCAGGCCAGAAGGTACCTATGATTGGTTTCCTTTTCCCTTTTCCGAAACTCGTCACCTCCGCCTTACCTTCTTTTCCTTTCTTTTCTTTACTCTTCCACAGTGTCTTTCCTTTTTGCCCACTTTTGTCCCTACTTGTAACTTGGCCTATTCCATCTAACACTTTTTCAATCGCTTTTTGGCCCTGTTTCTGGATATCTTCCCTATTCCGCTTCTCCTTGTTTCCGGCTCACTTGATTCAAGCTCCCTCGGTAGGCTCGTATTGCTACATTTCTTGGTACCAATCCCACTTGGGAAGAAAAGAAATAGAGTGAGCTCACTGCGTGAAAGCCCTGCGCTGTGGGGTAAAAAAAAGTGGCCCTGAGGCAATAGTAGGGGGGAGTGGGCTTGTATTAGAGGGTCGAGGGGGACGAGAGAGGTTGGGGAATTCGAAATGAAAAGAGAAAGCGGTTATTTACAAGTTCTGTCCAACAGATTCAGTGAAAGTCTTTTCCTTGGCCTGGCCCCTAGCGACTGGGGAAAGGAAGGGAAAGAGAGAGCCTAAAGCGATGGCGGCTTTGTCACCATTCGATTCCTCTCTTCTTGGGACTTCGTGAGGGCCCCAGGACCCCGAGATCTAGCGTCCTCCTCTTCCCTGGGGAGGGAGAAAGCAAGGGAACAGGGAAAGCAAGCCTGCTATTAGGAACGTCCTTGGTACTGAAGTCTACAAAACAGTAGTGGAGTGAGCTTAGGGGACACAGGAGGGCAGCGGGGCCGGCGGCTTGTCTTGTGCTGCCTAACTAAAGGGGCGATATCTCTGTGTGTGTGCGTATGTGGGTGCGTATGTGTTCGTATGTGCGCGCGTTTGGGTGTCTTTTCTCTCCCCTACAGTGGCCGAGAAATCTCTCCTACGAGACTCATCCCCTGCTTCGGGCACAGACAGAGACTCTCCCGAGCCACTACTCAAGCCGGACCCGGACAAGGAGCTGGACTCCAAGAGCCCGGACGAGATCATCCTAGAGGAGAGTGACTCGGAGGAAGGCAAGAAGGACGACGCGTCGTCTGGAGCGGGCACCGGAGCTGCCGGACAGGGCGGCGAGGACTGGAAGAAGAGAGCTGACAGCCCGGAGAAAAAGCCCTGCCGGAAGAAGAAGACGCGCACGGTCTTCTCCCGGAGCCAGGTCTTCCAGCTGGAGTCCACGTTCGACATGAAGCGCTACCTAAGTAGTTCAGAGCGTGCGGGTCTGGCCGCCTCCCTGCACCTCACAGAGACCCAGGTGAAAATCTGGTTTCAGAACCGCCGGAACAAGTGGAAGCGACAGCTGGCGGCCGAGCTGGAGGCGGCAAACTTGAGCCACGCAGCCGCGCAGCGAATCGTGCGGGTGCCCATCCTCTACCACGAGAACTCAGCTGCCGAGAGCTCTGGCGCGGCCGGGGCCCCAGTGCCAGTCAGCCAGCCGCTCCTCACCTTTCCCCATCCGGTGTACTACTCTCACCCAGTTGTCACATCGGTGCCATTGCTGCGGCCGGTCTGAAGGTGGGGCAGGGGAGGGGGGCGCTGGGGACCCTCCCCTACCCCCCACCCCGGGACTGGAAGCGTGCGTGCGTGTGCAGGGGTGTGTGTCGACTGGTGGGGAGTGAGGTGGGATTGACCCTTCCGGCTCCCCAGCTCGGAGGGGTCAGGATCAGCTTCAAGAACCGGAGAGCAGGGGTCAGTGTCCCCTTCCCCTTCCTCCCCTCTCCCCCAAAGGTAACATTTTTTGTATGTATTCTCAATGCATTTCCGTGCATTTCACCCTCGATAGATTGGAGACTGTCATGACTATTGTCGGCTTTTCTTTTGGTTATAAGAAAGGTAGAAAAGTAAACCCTGAATCAAATTTTTTCCATCCAAGTCTCAAATATGCCATCTCCGGCTCCCTGCCCTAAGTGTGCTGAACTCTAGCTTTTGGTTTTATTTTGAAATAAAGGAAATAATAAAGCAAGGGTTCAGGGGGAAGAGAAGAGAATCCCTCTAGCTCCCTCCTCTTTTCAATCATTATTTCCCCAGATATCCTGAGGAAGGGAATTATCATTGCACTGCTTTTAGTTTCTTTCTTCCCCAACCATTCAATCTTCCTCCTATTTTAGTTGTGTTTGCCCCTTTCAAAGAAATCAATAACAAATTGTTTCTCTCCACCCCACCTCTCTAGCAATTTACCTGTTTTGGGACTGGAAAATTCACTAACGGAGTGTAAAAGGAGTAAAGAAAACCAAAAGAAAAGCCCCAAACCGAAAATGAAAACAATTCCATATTCTAACCTGGTTTGAGTGATATTATTTATTGGTAACCTTTTATTTAGGGAGTAACCCTCCTTTGTGAATTATTCTTACTATTATTTCTACAACTTTCTCCTTTTTTTTTGTAATTTAATTGTTGTACTTTGACCTGTGCAATATTGTACGAAATTTTCTGAGAGCACTGCGGCTTCCTCCCGGAAAGGAAAGGAACATTTTCGTTGTAAAATTGTGATCATTCAAGTAGCAAAATAAAGTAGTGGGGGAAGAAGGGGAAGGAAGGAAGGAAGAAGGCTAGGGAAATTGAGCACTAGCTCAGTTCAGAGGCAGCTGGTTATTGGAGCGCTTTAAGTGAAGGACAATCAATTTAGGATAATTTTAACTTATTTGATAAATGTACAGTTTTCTTGTAAAATTCACCCTAAACCTCACAGCCCCGAGGTTCTGCCATCCAATCCAACCTCTGTTTCCTTTTGTCTACTAAGCCTGTTGTCAGGCAATAGGTTCCCGTCATCTCCCTCCTCCTACCCCCCAAGGATTTCATCTTTTACATCTGTCGGGGTTCAGTCTCTTTTTAAGAAAAGGAAAAAAAGTAAAATATTGTTACGCTGAATGTCGTGGTGAGATTGAAATAAAAAAAAAAAGAGCAAAGGCACTTATGTTCCAAGGTTGTGTAACTTTTGGAAATTATCTCCAACAGGTGTTTCTGAAACCCCTACTTTGTCTCCTCTCTTCCATCCTTTCTATCCTTTGTGAGAAGTGAATGCACACATCTATATATAATCCAGTCTCTAGGGCAGAAAAAAAAATGGCTTTGTTTGGAGCAAGGAAGATTCCCCAATAGCATCTTGGCCTGATTGATCTCAAGAGCTCGGTGGAAAAAGGGAAGTAAGGAGAGTTTTTTATATGGTTTGCAAAATTCCACTAGACAGGTGAGCCCACCGACTGTTCAGTCTGGATCGCTCGGTGCCTGTTCCCACCGCCTCTAATATTGCCATACGTGTGCGTGTATGAAGAAAGATTGTAGCCCAATTATTTCAGGGATGAGGTAGAAATCCTGGGAAAGCCTTCTACAGAGCCTTTTAAATCTATTTTGTGCCACCAGGACCTGTCTCCCTTGAGTCATCCTTGGATAAAAGAGGGAAGGAAGAGGAAGGATAACTTGGGGATTAAACATACGCCAGAGGTAAAACGAGGCAGAGACTGGAGAGGTTTAAGCTCAAAAGAAAGAACAGAAAGTTGACCAGACAAACCCGGGACCTCAGTCTTCTTTCTTAGCCTTCGGAGGTTTTCCTCTCTTAGGGACAGGCTCTCTCAGACAGCGACTGCAGAGTTGTGGAAGTCTCAAAGTCTTGGTCTAAAAAAGTAAAAGAGAAAAGACAGCAATTTTGAACCGATTGGGCCTTAGTTGTAGTTTTCCCCAATCCCCCTCTGTGGCTCAGCCCGAAGGGAAAGAGGAGGGGGAAGCCCACAGGAATTCGGTGGTTTGATTTACTTTCGGGATCCGGACATACACAGATCCGGACGCGCACGCGCGCGCGCACACACACACACACACACACACACACACACACACACACACACACACACACACACACGAACACACGAACCAGTTCCAGTGCTGCTGTCCAGGGTTTTTATTTCCAGTGATTTCAGCTTAGAGCTAGCTTCCTGAGAACAGTGCTTTTTTTTTTCCCCCCTAAATCAAGATTCACTGTATCACTTTTCCTTTTCCTTTTCCTTTTCCTTTTCCTTTTTCTCTTTTTGGTTCCCTTCCCTAGAAAGAAAGAGAGAAGTGCAATACTTCGGTCAGTGCTGAAGCTACCCGGCTGGGGCAGAGCCCCAACTCAAACACACTTAGCGTCTCCCTCCCCTCGGTCCTACCAGCCGGTAGCAGCTGGGACAGCATTCTCCGGCTTTGCTTCAAGAGAGCTGGGCTGCTTGCTTGAGCCTCGAGATTCATACCCTGCCTTGCTTTGGAAGCATCCTGGCCGCCTCTCGAGGAAATGGCCCTAAGTTTCTTGTAAAAATCTATACCTGGGTCTCAAGTAGGAGACCAGGAAGAACTTTCCACAACCCCCGTATATGGGTGGAATACAGACTGAGGAAAAATTGACGAATAGGTAGAATTCTTTAGAACTGTCTGGTTGCTCAACGTTTCGCTTGCATGACCTGTCTGGGTGAGGAGAGAGCTCCAGGAAGAGCATCGCTGAGGATCTCTTCTGTAGTCTTAGTTGTATTGGGGGAGAGAGGAGGAGGAGGAAGAGAGACAGAGAGAAAGAGAGAGAGAGAGAGAGAGAGAGAGAGAGAGAGAGAGAGAGAGAGAGAGAGAGAGAAAGAAACTTTTTAATCTTGTACTTCTTTGATGTGCTCCATGACCATAGCCTAGAAGAATTTATTCTTTTCTGGCTAAGATGTTAAGCATCATTTTTGGTTGATGGGGAAACTATCCCCAAAGAACTTGGTGTATATATGGCAAAATTTTGAATTGGGCTCCACTGAAGACAAATCTTTTATTTCCCCTCTGGTTTGCAATAAAAACGAGGACATTATTGTAAATTAAAAACAAACAGAAAATCGGGGTCAAAATATGTTGTCCTTTGTGTCACCTGCAAACAGAGTGATGCCTTTGACTGTTGGCAATACTAACTGTGAGACGGGTCAATAACAGCTCATTAAAAATAATGTTGCAACAGCAAACACATCCTTAGACTTTACAGCAAACGTGATGTTATCAAACGCCAAGAAAATCCTTCTTTATTTGTGTCTAGATTCTAGAAAATGGTTCTTGACTGACCCAGTCTTTACAAAGTCAGGAAATAACTAGTTAGTTACAAGCACAACTTGTTCTTTGCATAGCTTCCTTTGGACTTTTATTTCCTGCCTCAAGCCCTGAGAGAAAGTCTCTAACACTAATAGTGTGGGTCCCACAGTCCTATGCTTTTGGTGCCCCTAAGTCTATCTGTCTGTGTACATGCCTACCTGTCTGTATGCTTCAGGTCCAAATAAAGTAGGGCCCAGAGTGCTAACACTTGTTTTGGTTACATTGAGGGGGACCTGATGTTGCATGCTTTGCAACTTTCAACATAGTGAATTATCCAAACTAGACTCCACTGCAGCAATTGGCAAGGGCATTGTGCTTTCCAGGAGCCCAGATTAACCAGAAGATCCAACTACTGTCCCAGGAGTTGTCCATACAATGGTACCTGGGACTCAAATCTAGTATCCACAACTCTGCACCTGACAGCCACATAGGCCTCAAAATCCCGTTTGCCTTTATAGCCTTCTGTCTTCTATCTGGACCTTCACGAGCCTATTGGGATCCAAACGGGGCACACTGACTGCTTCCTCTGTGCCAGGGAAATACATCGGTAGTGAGTTTGGCAGCATGCTGGGAAGGAATGAGGTAGGGAGGAAGAAAGAGATTGTGGAGTATGCAACTTTTCCTTAAATTCAGCTGTCATCCCACTAAATTCTCTGCCCTCCTAGCCAGATGCCTAAAATACAGCCCTCAGACGCAGAACAGAGATTCAGATTGTGTTGACTCAGACCTTACAAATCCACAAAACGATGCCCTGAACTTTGATTGAACACTCTGCTTTCTAAAAGCTTAAAATAAAAACAAAGGCATTCAGGCCTCTTTTATTAAGTTCTCGATTCAATCTAAATGGCATTGGTTTCTAGGGTAAAGCCTTCAAGCAAAATTGTATCTTCCTTTTGCCACTTTCCCTTCCCCCATCATACACACATCCTTAACAGAGGTGTCTCAGGATGGTGAGTTGTACTTTTGCTGCCCCCTTTTCCTCCTCCCAAGTTAACACTGGTAAAAATCAGTCCTTAGGAGGAAAGGAGAGGTGCCCATTTTGCACCTCAGGATGGGTGGGTCCTGATCCTGGAAACTGGATCAGTGCCTGCACAGGGAGGTAACTGCTCCTGGTTGAGTGACAGGGTTTCTGCCAGTCAGACACTAAGTTGATTCGTTCAGATCCTAAAACTGCTGGCAACTGACTAACCAGTTGTTTTTATCGAGGCCACTGTGGTTTCCAAATCTGTGCAATTGTTTGCACAGAAAGAGATACATCCTTTTCCCAGGCCCACTGTTTGGAGCTTGGCTGAACCAAACTGGCTGAGGTGTTTCTATTAGCAACATTGATGTATTTCTTTTATTTGGTAGTAAATAGAGGGGGCTTGTGTACAGCAAACATCAGCGAGAAAGATATAAACTCCCCCACCCAACCCCCTCCTGCCACCAGTGTTTCATTAAGGAGACTTGGACAGCCTTCTCCTGAGAGTTCAGTTGAGATTAAACTGAAGAGCCGACCTCCAGACAGACTTCAGAGCACTCCTATCTGTTTGGGTCCTCCAGACAACTTTAGGCTTTTATTGGAGAAATTGAGGTTGGTAATTCTCCCCATCCCCTTTTTCATGCAATAAAATGAACCGGAGTTTATAGGACCAAGAGGTCTGGCAAGTGCCCTTCTCGGATTGAAACTGGGCATTCACTGAAGATGGGAGTCATTTACAGCTGGGGAACCGCTGGTAGAGCAGATGTGGGGATGCTGGGGTGGAGGTGGGGAGAGGGGAAGCACCTCCTGTTGGAAAGTGTTGGAGTTAGCTTTCCCACTGTTTAACTCAGCTTTAACTAAGGAGAGAGGACGAGGTCTGCCAGCCTCCAAACCAGCGACCAGTGTCTGTAATCATCGCTTTAGTCTATCGACTTCCTCTG
>CM053582.1:509422038-509447732 GCA_028627135.1 Pseudochirops cupreus
AAGTAGCCTTTGATGGTATCTGTTTAATTTTAATTTAAATAATGTAGCAATTGTCTGAGGGTGGTCCATCCTTTAATGTAGCCATATCTGAGAGTTGTTTTTTTTTTTTTTAGTATCTGCAATGTAAACTTAAGGTTGTCTAATTTGGTGAAGGAAAGAGTGAGTCAGTCTGTCTTCAAGCTGTTTCTCACCTCTACACAGGTGAGAAGCCTTTTCCACTGGGCTATGGTAAAATTGGAGAGGGTTAATGGGACTTTACGAAGAGAGAAGACATAAAGAGAGGAAAGGCAATGAGGGGAAAGGAAAAAGGTGAAAGAAAAAGGGAAGAAAGAGATGAGAGAAGACAGAATGAGAAGAGAAGTGGAAAGGAAGAGAGAAAAAGGGAATAAAGGGAGAAAAGATAAGAGAGATATGAAAAAAGAGGAAAGAGAAGAGAAAAGGAAGGGAAGGAAGAAGGAGAGTAGAGTAGGGAAGAGGAGAAGAGAAAAGAAGATGAAGAGAGGGGAGGGAAGAGGAAAGGAAATGAGGGGAAAGGAGAAAAAGGGAGAGGAAGAAAAAGGAGGGGAGAGAGGAGGGGAAGGAGGAAGAGAGGAGAGGAGGGGATAAGAACTGCCAATGGGTGAGAACTTAGGTGGAGTCTGGCTGTGGGGGCCCTGAGCCTGAGCCCAGCCCGAATGAAGGACGATTTCCTAAATTGTATTTCAGTGCGGGGTCTTTCCGGGTTAATGAGCTGACATCATGATTAAAGCTGACCATTTGTAATGTGTCTCGACCCTGCCGCCGAGCCTTGAAAAGGTTAATGTGGTAAAACAGGACAGCACCTGCCCCTCACTGGCCAAAGTCTGGCCTGCACAGACCCCCAAACCCTCATCCCTTTCCCTCCTGCTTCCCTTTCCCAACTCCTAATCAATTAGTCCATTAATGAGTCTATCAAGGAGTTAAGTAGTTAAAGATTATGCCTCTGGTCCAGGCAGCCATCGTCATTTCACTCTGGTAATTATATTATAAGTACTTTATTCAATATCCCAGGCATAACATGGTGGATGGAGTTAATGAAAATGTCATTTTAAAACGTCTTGACATTTGTCTGTATTGATTTGTATTTTTCTCCCCACCCTTGATTTGATTTGGGGGAGTAGGGAGAGTTGTTGGGGAGGTGGTGGAGGGGAGAGAATCACATTTTTATTAAAAAAAAAAAAAGAAATGACAGGCCCTGGTTGGTTTCTACTTGGTTGACTAAGTGATCAGATTCTTGCAAATCTCCCTTCTTGCTTAAGGAAGAAATGTACATAGTATTCTGGTGTCTTCTCTTACTGTCATATTAAAAAAGTGACTTCCCTCCATGGCCCTCAGTTTCCCCTCAGTAAAAGGAGAGTGTTGGACTTTGTTGGACTAAGACCTTAAATCTCTAAGTTCCTTAAATTGAATTGGGCAGCTAGTGTTACTGGGCACAGAGGGAGGAGGAGCCTGAAGAAAAAGGTTACTGGGATCCTGAGGGCACACGTGGGATCTTCTGGGAATGATGCAGATAACTGCAGGGTTTGCTCTCTGGACCCCTACTTCTCTATTTTCCAGAAAATTCTTACAAAATTGCAATGCCCTATCAGACCTATTTCTGGTCACCGAGTTGATACAAATGTGGCTTGGAGTTGAGCCTTGGGTATTACAGAGGTGAAGTGAATTCCCAGTAGAACATAAATCTCCTTAGAGAGTGTCTTGTCAAATCCCCTCATTTTATAAAGGGAAAAAAAACTGAGACCAAGAGATGGGAAGTCAGAGCCAGGGCAAGTTATTTGTGGTTCATAGGAAAAATGTGAAGCTTATGGCCTCTTGTGTTTATCTTGGTATGGAACCTTTGCTGTTAACCATTTAATATATATACATTCATAGGATTTAAGGCTGGAGAGGACTTCACAGGTCATCTAGTTCAACACCCTCATTTTTACCAAGAAGGAAACTGAGGTCCAGAAACAGAAGACAGACTCAAAGGCTCACAGGTAGTAAATAGAAAAACTGGGATAAGAATCCAAAGTTTTTTTTCTCCATATCCAATGCTCATTCCCAATACACCATACTAACCCGGCCCACTGTCAATAGGCAATGGAATTTTCTGGTATTAAATGTAGGAACAGTTTCTAAAGAATAATACCCCCTACCCTCACCCCCCCCCCCCCCAGCAAAAATGTGCATGTGATTTTTCAGTTGTACTTTAGGCAAATAGCTACTCTGTTTACTCTTAACAGAATGAAGTGACTTGCCCAAAGTGACCCAAGTAGTTAATTTCAGAGCTGAAACTAGAGCATTGTTCTGATGTCCAGCTTACCATTCTCTCCCCCGCCCCCGCTTTCTCTCTCTCTCTCTCTCTCTCTCTCTCTCTCTCTCTTTCCCCTACCTCCCAATCTTAGCCTGTCTATCTCTTATTTCTCTTCCTATGAAAGGACTCCTAGTGGCCTCACCCAAGTGAATCCCCACTATCTGCTTTATGGACCTGTCTAGTTTTCTTTCAAGCAAGTTGAGGAAGTAGACTTTTTTTTTAAAAGAGAGCAAGAAAAAGACATTGTAGCCCAAGACTCATGGGAAACTCCAAGAAGTATTTATTAAATATGGTTGGTCTTAGAAATATATCACCTTCTGGCATTAGAGTGATCATAATGGAAGGAAGGAGCTGAAGAAGATGAGACTTGATGATACGGATGGAGTCTGAAAGACATGGGTTTGAATCTTGCCTCAGCAATTCCCTGTGTGACCTTGATACTGTTAAGGGCATCAAAATAGTCAGTCAATAAACATTTACTAAGGACCTGGTTTGGACTAGGCACAGTGATAAACACTGAGGCTACAAAGCAAAGCAAAAATAGTCCCTGGCTCCAAAGAACTCACATTCTAGTGCGATTAGACAATGTACAAATAACCATATACATTTGTTGTTGCTAAGTCATGTCTGGCTCTCCATGACTCCATTTGGGGTTTTATTGGCAAAAACACTGGAGTGGTTTGCCATTTCCTCCTCCAGCTCATTTTACAGATGAGGAAACTGAGGCAAACAGGGTTAAGTGTCTTGCCCAGGGTCACACAGCTAGTGTCTGAGGCCAGATTTGTGAACATTCTAGCGCCAGCACTCTATTCACTGTGCCATCTAGCTGCTCTTGCTATATACATACAAGATTTATCTATCTATCTATCTATACATACATACATTCATGCATACATACACACACACACACGCACACACTCACATACACACATGAAATTGGAGGTAATCTCCAAGGAAGGGCACTAGCATTCAAAGGGATGGGTAAAGGCTCCTTGAAATAAGTTGGATTTAGTTGAGACTTGAAGAAAGTCAGGAGAGAGATGAGAAAGGAGAGAATTCCAGACCTGAGGGACAGCCAGGTGAACAGGAAAGGCCATCCTCTATCACTCACTCTCATTCACCCCATATATCCAACTCATTGCCCCATGTTCTCACTTCTACCTTCACAAGATCTCTCTAATACATTTCTTCTCTCCATTCCCATAGCTACAACTTTGGTTCAGGCCTTCATCACTTCTTTAGCTCACTATTTCAAGAATCTTTTACTTGTCTTCCTTTCTCCACTCTTTCCTCACTCCAATCCATCCTCCATTCAGCTGTCAAGGTGATTTTTCTAAAGTATAGGTCTGATTATGTTACCACCCTCACCCAAAAAGGAAAAAAAACTTAATGAGCTCTGACTCCCTATTAACCCCAGAATCAAATATAATCTTCTTTGGCATTGTTTGTCATTTAGACCTTCTCAGAATTTGAATCCTAACTGTAGCCTTTCCTGTCTTATTACACTTTCCTCTTCTTCACACTCTACATTTTAGCAACACTGGCCTATTTGCAATTCCTCAAATAAGATGTTCTATCTTCTGCTTTCTGGTGCTTTACCCTCTTACCTTCTCTTAGTTTTCCTGCTTTGCTTCAGGTCTCAGCTCAAATCCTCTCTATTTCAGCAGGCTTCTCTTAGTTTCCTCCCTCAATCCCCCAATGCCGTTTTCTCTCAGATTACTTTATGTTGGTTCATATCTTGCATCTATCTTGTTGTTTACATGTTGTCTTCCTGTTAGAATGTAAACTATCTGAAGGCAGGGACTGTGGGTTGGGTTGTTTTGGCCTTTTGTTTAGC
This sequence comes from Pseudochirops cupreus, assembly GCA_028627135.1. Classification (NCBI taxonomy): domain Eukaryota; kingdom Metazoa; phylum Chordata; class Mammalia; order Diprotodontia; family Pseudocheiridae; genus Pseudochirops; species Pseudochirops cupreus. The sequence continues at coordinate 509,426,190 of CM053582.1, forward strand.
AAGGTGCCTGGCATAAAGTAAGCACCTGGAAAATGCTTGTTGACAACCTCTCTGGCCTTTTCTCTGTAAAGTGAAGGTTTGTATTTCATGATCACTAAGGTCTCTTGAAACTCTAAATCTATTTTACTATGACCTGGATTCAAGTCCTGCCTCTGAAAGCCCTGGGCAAGTTTCTTAACCTTTTTAATATCTCAGATAACTTTCTAAGAGTATAAATTGTGTCTTAGGTGCAGAACTGCATTGATAGAGGGAGGTTCTTCACTAGGAATTTCCTACATAAATGAAATCACTGGTACATATAAAAAATGATCACAACATATTCTATAGAACTTTACAGTTTTTTAAGCTAATCTCTGTGAGGCAAGTTGTACAATAATGTTTTTCTATATCAGTGTTGTTAGGATAGTGTTTTGGAAAAGTTTAAATGCCATATAAGTGTCATGATGGTTTCCCATTTATTGATGCGGAAACTGAGGCTAAGCTAGGTTAAGGAGCTTCCCTCTGTCAGTTTCCCAGCTAACAAGTCTCCGAACTGACACTTGTACTTAGGTAACAGTCAAAGGCCTGCTCCAATGTATACTCTGGTCTTTTTCAATGCCCCCAGCACAACCCATGTTTTCCCTTTTGACACACCTCTCAGGAACAAAACAGCAAGTCCCTTTTATTAGTTCTCCTTGAAGGAGGAACTGTCTCCTCCAAATTCATGAAAAAGGACTGATTTTTGAGAAGGAAGGATGGGAAAGGGGTAATTCAAAGGAGGCTCAATGAAGAACGTTTTAAAATCTTTATCCCCTGCTTCCCTCTCCTCCTGTTCCCTTCCCCCCAACACACACATACACACACACACACACACACACACACACACACACATATCTATGTGGGCTGAGTTACATTCAGACTATCCAGACTTCACTCCGTGGTGAAGGATTAGTATGTAGGACTGTGAGCTCCCATGCTTTCCCTTCCTCCTCTGGAGGATTACTTTCTTCTCTACAGAGTCCTGGTCTAGGGTTTTTGGCACCAGAGAAGACAATTCCCTTTTGCCTTTTTAGCTGCTACCTATAATTGGAGAGATTTCTCTGGTCAAGGTGGAACAGGTTTATTTGTCTAAAGATTGGAAACCGATAATTGGTAGCAGTAGGGAAAATGCAAAACTAGGGGAAATTTGGAGCAAATCCCCTTTCTAGCTAAAGCCAGGTTTTCCAGTTGAACTTTCCAAGACCTTTCTTTTTTCTTTCCCACTTTAAATCAAGCAAAGAGAAGAGTTTATTTGCTGGAAGACCTCACAGGCTTCTGCACTCTGGTGGTTCTGAAAAGGGCATGTCATTGTGAAGGCTGGAGATACCATAGGCCATTTAATGAAATCAAGGACCTTTAATTAAGAGCTAGCAGAGCCTGGGGCATCCTCTAGCAGAGGTGATGTCTTGGGTGGGTGGGTGTATCCCAACCTATTCTAACCCAGACTAAGCAAAGAAGCAAACTCTGTTGAAGGTTAGCCCAAATAGAGCAAATTATTTTTAAACACTGAACCGTGTTTATAGAAGGTGCTTAACAAATTATTGGTAAATTGAATTAATTAATTTCCATTTTCCTTCTAGTTTGAAAGCAAACTTCACCCTAAAAGAGTTTGTTTGCAAGTTGTAAAAAATTAGCATAGGTGGGGGGTTTAAAAAGTTTTTTTTCTCTCTCTTTAGATTCATAAATAAACAGACCTGGAAGGAACCTTTAAGATTATCTAGTTCAGGGTTTCAAATTGTTTTGTTCATGAACCGTTTTGGTAAATCTGTGAAATCTATTGACTCCTTTTCAGAATTTTAAATGCATAAAATAAAATACATAGAATTAGAAAGGAAACCACCTACATTGAAATAGAATTATCAAAAGAGTAAAAAAAAAGTTCACAGACCCTGATTAAGAATCTCCTATCTACTTCAACACCTTTATTTTATTTTAATTTTTTTTACACATTAGGAAATATAAATTCAAATTGAGTCAGGGCCATGTCCAAGGTCAAACAGTCAGTAACAGAACGTGGACTAAAGCCAGGCTTACAAGCTTCCTACCACATCACATTGCCTCTTTGTCATTACAATTTGGAAATTGTGGTTTCTTGAGGTGGTGCGGTTTGAGACCATGACCATGATCTACTCTACTCCCTCTGTGATCTTCTACTCGCAGGTCTCGTCTCTTTCTTTTCCTGGGACCCCGAGTTCAGTAGTTGAGCCAACACGACAGAGGGACACGACAGGAGCTTTAAGCCCATGACTTTCAAGCCTGCACCAGGGTCGAGGGTGGGGCAGTGAAAAGGTATAGGGACTCCGACTGACTCATAAATCTGTATACTTGTCCCGGTACTGGGAATTGCTTTCCGAAAGGAAAGGAAAAAAGAACCTTAAAAGATTATGATGCAAGAATTAGCTCAAACCCTTCTTTGCTCTCCTTGCTCCAATTCCTGCTGCCACCCCAGTTCAGAGCAACCCAAGCTGCTCATTTCGACTCCCCCTCCCCCACCGCCCCGGAGCCCGAAGACTCGAAAAAGCCGAATAAGGCGGCGCTCAGGACCAAGCAGAAGTATTCAGCATCCTCTTGGTTCCTATTAGCAACAAGGTTTGGAAACCCAGCTCTTCTGCTACTGAACCAAAGGGCCAATTTCTCTGACACTCCCTATTAGTTGCAAAGATTCTTCCTTCCTTTCTCTGCCCAGGTCCCCACATCTGAAAGCTAGCAAGGGAAGGATGTGGGGGTACATAGGGGGTCTAGAATTTTTTGAAATTTTCCGGGACTTGCTTGCGGCACTGTGATTGGTCGCGATAGATGTAACCTTCATGCAAATGAAGCCGCGACACCACCCTGCTGCCTGGAAATCAATAGAGACTGGAGAGAAGGGGGCATTCCGACTGGGGCAAGCCCAGGGAAAACGTTCGCTAGCACAGAAACGCAAACAACCACGTCTCCCCCTCCCTGTCCCCTTCCCTTTCACCCACCCCACCCCAGCACAGAAAAAGGCAGCGTTAATCGACTCCCTCGCCCCCACCCCTTTCCCTCTCCCCCTCCCTTCCCTCCCTCCCTTTCTCCCTCCTTCCCTCCAACACCTTCCACCTAGACCGTCTCTAAAGGGACTTCTTGATTTCCTGCTATTTCTTATGAACCCAGGATGGGCAGCAAAGAAGACCCTGGCAAATGCTGTCCAGCCACCGCCCCCATCTCCAGCTTCACTATCCAGTCCATCCTGGGCAGCGGGCCCTCTGAGGAGTCCAGGGAGATCGGGGCCAAGGGCGCCGCGGGCTGGGCGAACAGGAAAAGGAGTCTGTCGGTATCCTCGGAGGAAGAGGAGGCGGATGACGGCTGGAAACACTCTGGCTGTTACTGCCCGGACTCTCATGGCCCGAAGGAGTCGAGCCACAAGCACCACCAGCCCCTTACACTAACTTGTCTCAGTAAGTAGTGCTCTGACACCGGCTCTCTTCTGCACAGCAGGAGAGGAAGTTGAGCAATGGGCGCCTAGGAGAGAGAGGCAGGAAGGATCTCTTTCTTTTCTCTAGGGCTGGAGTCGGTCGGTCCCAGCCAGAGCTGGAGAGTGGGGAATTGGTCTCGGCAGCCTTTTCCGGTCTTTAACCCTAGCTCTCTCCACCTGTCCTGGGCTCTCTGTTCTCACAACCCGAGAGAAGATAAAGAGACAAAAGTGAACCCGCCGTTGGGGAGTGAATTGTGACATTTCTGGGAGGTTACTTCGAAAGGGGGGCGGGGAGGGAAAGGAAGGTCAGGGTGATCAGATTGATCGGAGGTAGGGGAATGTCTTCTAGAAACAGTTTTCTTTCCTTTATTTTTTCCTTTTGGACAATGAACATTTTTTCTAAGTTCTGGACAGTCATAGACAAAGCCGGCTGAATTCTTTATAGAAAAAGGAGTGTTGCTTTCCTTCCCCTGGCTCTTCGGAGCGATTAGCAATTTGAGGTGATTGACAGGGGTGCATTTCAAAGATTGGTCTTTACAAAGACTGTGTAGGGTGGGGTGGGGGGGGGTTGTGAGGAGGCGTTCGTTTTCAGCCTGGCTTCTGAACAAACCGTTCTGTGAAATGATGTTCTAGACAGAGCCGCAAGTCCAGTTATCTCAGAGAAGAAATTTCATTATTATCGTTATTAATAAATTCCATCAGCCGCCCATCTGCCTCGATTGCGGAGTACAGCTGCTACAAATAATTTAACAAAGACCAGAACAGAGAAAGGGGATGTCTTTGGGACCAAAAACCACTGAAAGAACTTTTATTTTTTCTTTGAATTTTCTTGGGTGTCACATCAAAATGTTTCTTCACTAGATGGCTATTTCAAACAAACTAAGAAACTTCCGGGGTTCAGGGCCGCGTGTGTTGTGTAGAAGTGAGGTGGAGGAGACGATGTGATGAGATGTGAGAAGCCTAAGGTAGTCTTCCAATCCGTAGGCCCATTTTCAATCAATTCCCTGTGCTCCTTGAGGGTCTTTATGGATTTATTGTCCTGAACTTCACAATCGTCGTTGTTATTATTGTATTAAAGGTAACTCAAAGGCCAGCGGAGGAGCCGGATCAGTGAGTTCGGACAGGACGCCTTTCCTCTCCCAACCCCAACCAGACTTTAAGGAAGAGAAAGAGAAACACTTCCATCCCGGGTCACCATCGCCTGGTGCAGAGCGATCGCGGGATTCTGGAGGAGATCGGCAGGCTGGATCCGCCAAGAAGAAGACTCGAACGGTCTTCTCTCGCAGTCAGGTGTACCAACTCGAGTCTACATTCGATATGAAACGGTACCTGAGCAGTTCGGAACGTGCTTGCCTTGCTTCCAGCCTACAGCTCACCGAAACTCAGGTGAAGACTTGGTTCCAGAACCGACGGAACAAATGGAAGAGGCAGCTCTCTGCAGAACTGGAGGCGGCCAATATGGCCCACGCCTCGGCCCAGACTCTGGTGGGGATGCCACTGGTGTTCAGAGACAATTCCCTCCTGCGGGTCCCCGTGCCCCGATCGATAGCCTTCCCGGCCCCTTTGTACTATCCGGGGAGCAACCTGTCAGCCTTACCTCTCTATAATCTGTACAACAAGATTGACTACTGACCAAACTAAAATCCAACGGACCTGACCGCCCCCTTGTAGATTTCAAACCCTTTCTCCACCCCATTTCCTTTCTCCTTTGCTGTTGAAACAGACCTCTGAAATTGACGCATTTCCCCATTTGTATAGGAATGAAGGCAATGTGCTTCTCTAAATACTAAGAAATACACCATGTGTATTAATTATTTCTTATTTATGGATTCCTTTCCTTATTTTTATTTGATAATTATAGGGTATTTAAAGGTGCTTCTTACGGCGGATCGCCTGCTTTCTACCTAATCTAATTTTCTTTTAAAATATTAGGGTTTTCTTTGGGAGGTGGGGGAGGAAATTTCCCTAGTCTGGGGAAAAGAATCTTGTCCAGATCTGCTTCGGCAGAGAAAAAATAGGAAGGGGAAAAATTAAAGATTTTATATACATATATATCTATAGTCTATATATAATCTTGCATATGGATATATATATATGTATGGATATATAATGTTTCCAAGCAGCACACTTGTTGGCTTTTGCCATAGATTCCTTTCCTTGTTCCTCTCATCCAGGAATGAGTAGGTACGAAAGGGGGATTTCAAATCTGTAAATATTTTTAAAAGAAAAAAAGAAGGCGAAGAAAATAAAACATTTTAAACGTCGTTTGCTAACTTTGACTGGTTTGGTTCTAAACATAATTTTCCTCTATGTTAGGGAACTCTGCTGCCTCCCACTCAGGTCGCCCAACTCCGCTCCCCTCTGTCTCCCCACCTAGAGTAATCCCTCTCCTTCAGAGAGTTGGAAAAGGGATATGAATTATAAACTGCTGCGGCACTAGATGAGAAAACAAGTCAGAAGCATTATTTTCAACACATGTGCTGTAGGTGTCCGCGGAGGAGTTAGCTGTTTGTATAAATGTGGTGGGGGAGGGGAAGAGAGTGGAGGTTCATTAAGAGAAACAAAACCCATAATTTTACAACCTAACCTACACGAAATCGGAAAAAAATGAAGGGAGATAGGGATTTCTGGGCTGAAAGAAGCCAGGTCTCGAGCCGTAGGGGGAGCCAGGATGCTGAGGATTGGGCTACAGGGCTTGTAACATCTCTGGGACTTCGAAATGGTGGAAGCTTATTTGAATAAAAAAAGAAAGAAAGCTAATTGTCTCTAGCTGAGTTGCCAATTTCATTTCCAAAGCTGGTTTTGTTTTGTCTTCTTTTTAGGGATCAGTTGAGAAGAAGCGGTTTCGCTTAGTGTTGATTCACTCTCCTTTGCGGAGAAGCATCTTGCTGTGACTAAGTTTAGCTTTTCCTTTGCCCAGAGGATCTCCTTCCCCCTTGCCTTTCTTTCTACTCCCCAGGTCCACCCGAAATTGCAGGGCTTGCCATCCCACTGCTTCCTTCCTTCTTCACACACCTCACCTTGATCATGTACCCTTTGAGGATGAGCACGGGAGACCCTTGAGCCTTAGACCGCACAGCCTTACTTCCCTAGACGTGGAAAAAGCCGGAGCAATACCTCATTGAGTGGCTCAGAATCCTGAGGACTGGTTGGGGGGGAGGGGGGGGAATAGACATGAAGGGGAGAGGTGGCTTTTTTTTAAAAAATACTTTACGTTGTGTGCTGTTAAATGCCAAGATGACATGCAAAGCTCTCGGCAGCTTGGGTTTGATAAAAAGGTGACATGCGAACTGAGGTCGTGATTGATTTTAGCGCCAAAGCGGCAGCGTGGTCTTTTCTCTAGAGTAGGGGACACCTGCAGCCTCTGCCTGGGCAGCCCGGGAGGAGAGTGATGGGACTGGGGGTGGGGGAAAAGGAATCGTTGAAACAAAAAGTAAATACTTCAGTGAATGTTATTCAAACCGCAGACATTCGGCGTGTTTTTATCACAGCCACCTGTTCCCTGCTTAGCGCTGAAATCTTCAAAAGAGAAGGGGGGGGGGCGAGAAGGGAGAGCGGGTATCCTTGAAAATGAGTCCCAGCAAACAAGATGAATATTTATACTAGTTATTTGCTGCCGAGTGGGTCTAGGTTTTAAGCAATATTCGTCTGGACCAAAGGAAAAACAGACCAGTGTGACCTGCAGTGGGTGATAATCTGCTCTTTTACGCAGAAAACACAAATGTGTCTAATAGACCTTTTCGGGCTGAAACAAATCAGATTTATCTTCCTGATAAATATGGGACAACTTTATGGAACAATAATATTAAACTATGTAATATTTGTAAACCTTTTAGTTTTCTCATGTTCCTTTTCTAGCACAAGCTCAATAGCTTCCATCTGATGTCCCTTCCCCTAAGTAATAGTTTATTTTCCTCTACCAAATTTTATAAGATTGTAGACTATAGATTTGAGTCTAGAAGAGACCGTAACAGTTCATGTAGTAGCCCAACTCCTGATTTTAAGAGTTAATTCATGAAATAAATCAAAAGGGAGTTTTAAATAAAGTGTTCAAAAGTGATATTATGCAACAACCATAGATCTTAATTTGGGCATTTAGTAGTACACTAGAGCATATAAATAGGGTCCTTGCACTAAATACAAACTCAAACCTCTGACTACATTAGACTTTTCCTTCCTGACTTCTATAGGCCCACAACGAATCGAGGTCCAGGAAAATGTGGACTTAAGTTTTTCTATTAGACACTCCATCTTATAAACAAACAGCTAACCTCAGTATTCTGTACTCACAAAATTTAAAAATAAAGACATTTTAAAAATATCCCATTGTGTAACAACCAGATGAATATAAGTAAGCACCCTAATGGTCACCAGTTGCTATTTGATGATGCACAATATAGCTGCCTAATATTTTAGGATTTTGAGATTATGGAGGTAATAAGACAAATATTTGCATCAATTTATCTTTCTGTATCTTTCCCTGACACTCCTTCAGGAAATAATTTCTTACTAGAGGGAAACTATAAGGACATCTGCACTAATAATAACTAGGCTTTTAAATGTAAGAAACTCCTTAACATTTCCTTCTGCATTAGATTTTTAAACTTTTGACCTATTAATCATGAAACTGGAAGTCCATGGTGACACTGTTGGAACAGCTCTGGGAACACTTGGGTGTTGATCTTACTAAACTCAGACAGTTAAGTATTATCAATTCATAAATCAATGAACATAAAGCCTAAATTTTGAGTAAGTGGTTGGAAATTTTTCTTCAAAATTTTATTATTTCCAGATTCTCCAGTCATCTGTTTATCAGAATATTTGAATAGTAAACGCAATTCTTATCCTCCTAGTTCCAAGTTCTATTCTGAGTTTAAAGGATTTTTAGAGGATTAACATTGCTTAAAACTAAAGTGAAATTCAGTTGAAACTCTATACTCAGAAACAGCTGAATAATGTATATACAGTTTAATGAAATTATGCAGTTGCAGCTGAAAAAAAATTGTTATAGTGTCATTCATTCTCCGAATTGCAAAGCAAAGATACAGCCAAATAAAGAAAAGTGGGGAAAGAACAAAACATCAGGAAATAGAACACTGTAGCCAAAGTCAATGTGGAGGAAGAGGATTGGAAATTTTTATTCTGCACTTACCCTCTAGCACACTTGGAGTAAAGAGAAGTAGAGAATCACTCTCTTCTCAGATTTTGTTAATAATAATGATAATAATATTAATAAGGAGAATGATAGTTGGCATTTATTGAACTTCAAATTTTAAAAAGCACTGTAACGCATTATCTCATTTTGATCCTCACAACAATATTGTGAAATAGGCACTTCACCACTATAATGGATAGAAAGGTCTTTTCAAAAAAATCTAATTATAGCATAAATAGAAAAAAAAAGTAAGAGTACCTAACACTGAATGTAGTATAAACATTATATTTCATTGAATACCCTCTTTCATTTTGACCTTGAGCCTTCCCTCCTTCAACAGCTGTTTCTTTGGGCAAATGTCTTAACTCCTCTGGTCCCCAGCTGAATCACTTTGAAAATAAATGGGTGGACTAGGTGATTTGTAAATATGTTTTCAGCTCAGTTCTATGATCTTCATACTATCTTTTGATTAAGGATTATTCATGGGTTAGGAGCCAAAAGACTTGGGGTGATTTTTCCCTTTACTAGTCCTGTGTCCCTAGAGATCAATTCACTTCATTGAACCCCAGTTTCTTCATCCATAAAAGGAAAAGACTGAAGTAGACGATGTCTATAATTTGGTTTGGTCTATGATTCTGATCAATGAAAATAATAAAGCCATCTCTCCGAATCCCTTTCTGAGAAACAGAAAAATGTGGAAACTAAGGTTGAGATATTGAGGAGAATAAAAATGTTTGTGTTTTTGTACAGAAAATTTTTTTGTTTTTTTTTTTTCATCTTTGAAGAAGACCAATGATATCACCGGCTGATGCCTTGACTTTCCAGTGAATTGGATTTAAGTGAGGCAAAGTTGCAAAAAGCCTCACTCTCTCTTCCAGAGTCATCTAAGTCTAGTGGCAAGACAAAAGTCAGGATGATTGGCCATAACCTGGGATATAATGGATAATCATGGCATCTTTAATGTCTGACTAATCTCTAAGCCAGAGGTGGGGAACCTTTGGTCTCTAGGCCACATGTGGGACCTCTAGTTCCCTTAATAAAAGGATTTTTTTTCTGTGAAATTTGGATTCAGTCAAAGGGCTTCATTTGAAAACCTAGAGGCCACATGTGGCCTCAAGGTCACAGGTTTCCCCACCTCTGCAGTCTAAACCCTCCACAGTGTCTGCTTCAGCTACCTTCTTGGCCATTGTAACAAATTGCTCTCATCTGCCCATTCTGCTGTGGGAAGTCTTCACACACTTGGGGTAGACACTCCCTTAACTCACTGTTGATTTTGAGGTCTGTCAGTTACCCCCAATCTGGTTTAGTTCATCTTCGGAGAAGGTTTACTGGGACGTGGTTACTGTTCATCTACAGTTTCTTGGAGCCACAAATGAAAGTTGAGAGAATCAGGTGGACATCAAAGGAGGATAAGCAGCCCTGAAAAGGGCTTGGCAAGCCCTCACACCAAAGGTACTAGTCCTCATGGAACACCCCATATAGAGAAACTAAAAGAAATACAGAGACATATAGACAGGCAGAGGAAAGACAGAGACAAAGGAGAAGGGAGAAATAGGGAAGGGAAGAGAGATAATTAAACATGTTAGGAGAAGAGGGGGAGGGAGAGAGATTGCTTAAGTCTGAATCTAGTGCTGTATATTCAGGTCAAGATCCAATGGGATCAAACCAGTTTAATTTAGGTCCAACAAAAGAGCTCTGTGAGTTCAGTTTAATGGGGAACTGGGGACTTCAGGAAATCATGGATAACGCAGACCAAAAATGAATCTGTTTTTTTTTTAAATATTCAGGCAATTGAACTTAGTCATTTATGAACCCAACAGATTCAAACAAACAACCAACAGACATTTATTTTATATTATGTACCAGGCACTGGAAAGATACAGACAAAAATGAAACAGTCCTGGAACTCATGTAGCTTACATTCCATCACTAAGATAATGTGCTCATGTATAAGTACACAAACATATAACATGTTAAGTGATTTAGGGGAAAGGTCGGCACTAGCAACTGGGGAGATCGGGAAGGACTATGTAGAAAGTGGCACTTGGGCTAAGTTTTAAAGGAAACAAGGGATTCTAAGAGGAGGAGGAGGTGAGAAGGGAGCACATTTCAGGTTAGGGGGACAGTTAGGGCAAAAGCAAGGACAAGAAGAGCAATATGGTAGAGATTATACTAATTATACTCAAGTATAATGAAGCATGAAAGATAAGTTGTAGATAGATTATAAAAAATTTTCAAAATGTCAGACAAAGGAGTATACATTTCATCCTAGTAGTAGGGAAAGACTGGAATTTATAGAGTGGGAGAATGGCATAGTAAGATCTGTAGTTTACAGGGGTGGGGAACAAATAATCTGTGAAGTTCAGATTCAGTCAAAGGGCCACAGTTGAGGACCTAGAGGGCCACATGTGGCCTTGAGGCTGCAGGGTTCCCCACCTCTGGTTAGGATAGTCATTGTGGTAACTGCGTGAAGAATAGATTGGAGAGGGGAGTGATTGAGAGAAGAAAGACAAAGCTGAAGACCATTACCATTGTTCAGGGAGAGATGATGGGAGCCCGATTTAAGGTGGCAATCTTGTGAATAGAAAGGAGAAAGATGTGAGAAATGTTTCAGAGGGAAAAATGACAGGATTTGGCAACTGATTAGATAATATGGAGTGAGAGAGTGGAGTCAAGTAGAATGAAGCTGGGTGATTGGAAAGATGGCGGTGCACTCAAAAGAGAGAGAACTTCGGAAAGGATGTGTTTTGATGGGAAGGATCCATGATTTATGGTTTTTTTTTGACACATTTGAGATGCCTGTGGGACACGTCCCGCATAAACAGTTGGAGATGCGTGAAAGTTCAGGAGGAAGGTTGGGGCAGAATGATATTTAAATTATAACTTCGGAAGAGATGATATTTAAATGAATGAAGAGGTCCCCTAGTTAGAGAGTGTAGAGAGAAAAAAGCCCCCAACTGAACCTGGCGGGGGCGGGGTGTCTACCTACAGTGAAGGGGTATAACGTGGCTGAAAAACCAGAAAAGGAGTCTGAGTGATAATATTAGCTGGTGAACTAAGAGAAGTGCTACGACAGAGAGAGAGAAAGGAGAAGGCAGAGTTAGAAAAGCCTGAGGTTTGAGAAAAGGCTGTGATATTTGGTAATGAAGAGATAACTTGGCAACTAAGAAATTAAGTGTCGTTTTCTGCATATTAACAAGGAAAAGGGGAAAGCTATAGCAATTTCCTCACTTTTTCCATTTAACTCCGAGGACAAAAGACGTTGTCTCCACTACCCAAAGACTATATTTCCCAAAATGCAACACGCCATGAGTTGGGGCGCATGCGCTTGAGAAACAACAGGCCTATTGAATACTGGGAATTGTGGTTTCGCTTTTACAGTAGGTGGGGGATGGGAGCCAGCTTCCTCAACTATTGTATGAAACCCCTGACCCGGGGACATTGTGCTTCCTTGTGACCCGGAACAGGATGGTATTGGTTGAAGTTCATGAGACAGCCTCCCAGACCAATCGGAGACTTAGAACTAGGCGTTGGCATTTGAAACCGCCCAATCAGGGGCGCGCGCTGGGGTTTGTTCCTTAAAGAGCGCTGAGAAAGAAGGCGGCAAGGAGCAACGGACGGTGGCCTGCGAGCGGACGGCAAGGTAACAGGGGGAGGCAAGGTGGCGGGGCGCCGAGGGGCTGCAGTTGGGTTTTTTTGGGAGATTCTGGGGGCTTGGAGCTGGTGGAGCCGTTCGGAGGGGAGCTGGTTGGGTTCCCACCGCATTCCCGTCTTGGAGCGGAGCAGGAGACGGGCCGCGAGGGGAGAGGGCAGGGGTGAGACAGGCTGGGCCTGGATGGTGTTGGAGGAGGACAAAGACGCGCAAACTACGTGCTGGCCGAGGCGGTTTGGACGGTCCTTGGGGTCGGGGTGAGGGGCCGTCTTAGGGGTGGGTGTGTAAGGGGAGGGGGCAGAGGCGCGCCTCGCTCCGGCCTTGCGCAGGCGCAATGGTATCACCGCCAAATCCTTTTCACCAACGCTATCCCCCCTCCCCCCCTAGCCATGCCCTTTCATCCTCCCCCTTCAGCTCTCTCTTCCCCTCTGGGCTCGGATTCAGAGCTGTTCCCCCACCCTTCTCCTCCACCCTCCTGTTGGCTGGAATCCCTTTTGACCCTCAACGTCTGATTCTGCAGATGACCGGGTCTAATGAGTTCAAATTGAACCAGCCTCCAGAAGATGGCATCTCCTCGGTGAAGTTCAGCCCCAACACGTCGCAGTTCCTGCTGGTCTCTTCCTGGGACACTTCGGTCCGGCTCTACGATGTCCCTGCCAACACCATGCGCCTCAAGTACCAACACACTGGCGCTGTCCTCGACTGCGCTTTCTATGTAGGTCTTTAGATGGAGATATTAATGTTAGGGGACCCCTTCTGACTCCCCCATCACGGTATAATTTAAGTCTCTTTGGGGGGTAGTTGACATAATCTCAGCGATAGCCTTGTAGAACTGGCTGTGGGTGTCCCCTTTCCCATTATTTATTACTTAAAAAAAAGTCTCATAATGCTTTCGGATCCTGATAAATGACAAAAGGAGGAAAACATAAAAACGAAGCAGGTTTGGTTTTTTTCTTTTTTGGTATCATGGACCCCTTTGCCTGTCTGGTGAAACTATGGATTCCTCAGAATAATGATTTTTAATATATGAAGTAAAATACATGGGATTATAAATAAACTATATCAAATTGCGGTTTTCAAAATACTAGAAATTTTTCCACAATAAGAAACCTGGGTTTACAGTAAGATCTTGGAAGTGTTTGTATATTTCTTTACCCCGCCCTCGACTGCCTTCCCCCCAGTCGTTTGTAAATAAACTTCTTTGTTTTATAGTTGACCATATGCTTTCCCATTTGTTTGCTTTGTTATCTTCCATTTTTTTTTAAAAGGTCAATTGGGCAAAGTTTATCTCAGTAGCATGGTTGATTCTAAAGTTTATAGATCTTAAAACTTGTTAGAAGTGTTATACAGTCAAAACTTAAAAAAAAAAACAACCCAACATTTTTCAGGATCCAACACATGCTTGGAGTGGGGGATTGGATCATCAGTTGAAAATGCATGATTTGAATACTGACCAAGGTAAGCTGGCAAAATTACTCATTTTCAGATATTTGATTTTATAAGCTTTTAAAGATGTAGATGGTTCATTATTGTGGCAAGACAGCATCTTCAATAACTTATGTATTTGTAAAACTAGAATAGCTACAATTATCTTTAGTTAGATAGATCCAGATCATTTAGATTGCCTTTCATCCTGTTAGGATTTTGAGGAACTTTGCAAATTTAACTTTATTTTCATTAATTCTGATTAAAAGAAGAATTTTGAACTCTGTGAAATTAAAATGTCTATTTCCTTTCCCTGTTCTTGATACTTACAGCCTTTTAGAAGCTTAATGTGCCCTGATTATATTTGAGTCACTAAATGAATATGCACTAAATTTTACTCTATAGTGAATAGCATAATCATTTACTCCAGGAAGCTAGGTGGAGCTGTGGGTAGAGCTCTGGGCTTGGAGGTGGGTTGACCTGAGTTCATATCCTGCCTCAAAACACCTGCGGTTTGACCTTGAGGAAGTCATGTCACCTCAGCCTCAGTTTTCTCATCTGTAAAATGAAGATAAACATAGCAACTACCTTTCAGGGTAATAATATATGTAAAGTAATTTGCAAACCTTGAAGTGATAATACATATGATAGCTGTGATTTGGAAAACTTAATTTGGGGTCTATATTTTGAAATATCTTCTAACTTTTTATAGTGTGTTAGTGGCAGAACTTGCAAGTGCCCCAAAATTCCTTATTTTTTACCTTGATGCTTAATCTTCTTTGTTTATACAAGTGTATGTCCATGTATGCGTGTATGAATGTACACATACATATATATACATATATGTATACATGTGTATATATATATATATATATATAAAACACCACACACACCTACATACTTGTGTACATATAATTAAATAGCAAAGATTTTTTTGGGTACTTCAAAGAAGATCCTAGCAATAGATAAAAGGGAGAGGGGAATAGAGATAGAGACAGTATTTTGACTAAGTAAAATATGAGTAAATACATTACATAGGGCTTTCACTTATGCTTTCTACAAGTGTGTGTTTTTGGTTTTAGCACTTCATGTACTGCTATAGGCTGTGTGTATTCTAGCATATGGCCGTACAGATTTGCTTAGACAAGTCTGTAGTCCCAAGATTTGAAAACAATTTAGAAGATACCTAAAGGTTTCAGGCTGTAGTAGAATGTATTTTTTTGGGGAGTAGGAAAGAAGCTTTCAATTCATTTAGGATTCATTTAGTTTAGAATCAGGAAATTATTGGAACTCGTAGCAGCTTTTCTGTTCCCCCAAATTACTTTTGATTTCTGACTTACAAAGCTTACAACTAGAATGGAAGTATATCTCCTAAAGTTGAGCTGTTTTGAAAGCCAAATGAAATTAGAGTGCTGGTCCCCAAACTTCAGAACAACCACAAAAAATTTAGGTAGAAAACAAGGGGTTTGTTTGTTTTTTAGTATTAGGGACTTTCTTGTGAGAGCCCAGGGGACCAAATTCTTTCATCCAAAACATTTATTGAGGACCAAGTATTTGGTTGATGTACCTACAGAAGGACACAGAGATAGCCCATCATGACATTTACAATCTTGTAGATATCTTTTACTGCCATGTAGACTAACTGTGGTGTCACCACTATTATAGCATGCTATGGGATTATAGAGAAGGGAAGGAGAGGGAGTTATTCCTGGGCTGGTCTGGATTGTAGAGAAATTTACTTTTGTATTCAAACTTCAGTGAAATGGTTATTGCAACTGATTTATTGGGTACTGTAAGAATAGCTCATTTTATTGCTCTTACGAGAAATCTTTTTAGTGGAGGCAGTAAAGCTAGATGTTTCTCTCCACCCCCCTCCCCCTTTTTTTTTTAAAGAAAACCTTGTTGGAACCCATGATGCACCTATTAGATGTGTTGAATATTGTCCAGAAGTGAATGTTATGGTTACTGGAAGTTGGGATCAAACAGTTAAATTGTGGGATCCCAGAACTCCTTGCAATGCAGGAACCTTTTCTCAGCCAGAAAAGGTAGGTATTTTTTATAGTAATAGAAATGTACTTATTTAGGTTAAATTGATTTGGTATGACTTTATATTTAGAGGTTTAGTATATAATACCTTTTACAACCCAATTAAACACATTTTAAAATTAATAGGAGGACTTTTTATCTTTTGTCTTAGTTTTGTGCTAAACAAACCAACTTAAACATGCTTCCCTATGTTCTTCACACTGCAGCTCAGGGCTGGGATGCAGCATGCAGCCATTTGAGTAGAAGCCATTTAGCAAAGACTGCCGATTGTCCTAAATTGGGTCCGACATGCCCAAAGCAGAAAATGAGATGAAACATCACTCATTTTCCTTTATGACCTGAGGTTTCGTTTGAGTTGACTGTTAAAAGGGTAAAATGGGCTATCATTGCAATTTGTGATAAAGGTGTGCTACTGTTCCTTGTTCTTTTTTTTTTTTTTAAAGTAAAAGATATACTTAGGAAACTAAGGTGTAAGTCTTTTTAAAAATCAAAACTTTTTATATAAATTTTAACCCCTTGATTAGGAAGTGAAGCCTGATGAAGGGGATAATTGAGCATTCTCTCTACATCTCTGTTAGACTATCAGTTAGTAGTTAATTTTAAAGAGGGATTGTTTTTGGCAATACAAAGGTATTCTTGAATCTATTTCCTTAGTGTAAATACACTATTCAGACCACGTTAGCCATCATTATGTACTGTATTGCATCCAAAGAGCCATTATTTTTGCCACATTTCAGTCGAATCTACTTCTGGCAAGACCTTTGTTCAGAATAAAATAATTGCATTGTTTCTAGTTTTGATTTATAGTTGTATGTAGCATGTTAAGAGCTGTGATAAATTGCTGACAGAATATCATATAATGGACAGCCACACTGAATCAAGCTGCTTATTGGTTCAGCAAGGTTCATTATGTCACTTTTTAAAATACTTTCTTTGATAAATGTATACACCTATTCAGTAGTATGACAATGGTTTCACTTGATTTATGATCATTGGGGATAGGAAACATAGTTAGAAACGTATGTGTCACCTGTGTAGTAAAGATTTAAGATTCCTGATATGATTGTGCCATTATAAATTGAACTCTTACTGGATTCTGGATTCAGAAACTTTGATATTTCACAGAACTTACTATATGTTCTATAATATGTATAAATTTTTTGTTTTAATTTTTTATTGATAAATATAAATTTCTTTAACCAAGGAAATAAAAAGCCTCACAGTCCAGCTTTTCAATTTTTTAATTTTCAAGTTATGTAACTGCTTCAGCTAATATGACCAAAGTACAAATTTAAGATCCCATTTTAGAAGACCACTGAATTGTTGAATATAGTTTGTTACATGTGGCTGATTCATTGAAGAGTTATTACCAGTCAGTTTTGAACATGGAATATTCAGAAATATCCATGATATTTTGATTCATTTTAAAAATTATAAATACTGGAGGTTTAGATAGTTGTCATATTAAAACTGTATTGTGTTCTCTGAAGTGATTTTTGGAAAGTACAGCTAAGTAGCTAAATTCTATATTTAAAAAATAATTTGTTTCTCTAGGATTGTTTATTTCTATTTAATATTTGACTTTCATAGAATATTTTAAAATATGCTACATATTTGCTTTCAAGAAATAAAGCCACACCTAAAACCATGTTATTTAAGGTAGATGACTTAGGAAGTCCAAGTTTATAATAGTTTGTGAAAGAAAATTTCAGATCCAAAGAAAAGTTCATAGAAAAACTTCTAATTTCTTAAAAAAAAAAATTCAAGTCATCTTAAGGCATTTCTGAGCCTGAATTAATGTTTTTTTTGGTTTAACCATCTTTCCTGCAATATTAACTTGTATAATTTTCTGTTTTTTTTTATGTAAGATAGTTTGAACATAAATAATTTTTTTAAAAGACAGTGAATTAGTTTTAACTTTAAGTGGTTTGGTTTTAGTAAATGGTAATTGGCTGAAGCATATTATACTTTATAAGATTACAGCAAAGAAGATATGCTGTTTTATGGGAATTACTTGCTTTGAAAAGCCAAAAGCTGTTGCACATGTGATATGTTTTATAATTGAAAACAATTTGCCTCAGTCTTTTCAAAATTTAGTGCCTGGTCAACTGGTTAAAAATAACTCCCTGAGTAAACTTGTTTAACTTTGGGATAAAAATGTCATGTACAAAGTAACAGTCTTTGTAGTAATTTTTGATATCCTTTAAAAGGTTTACACGCTCTCTGTGTCTGGAGACAGATTAATTGTGGGGACAGCTGGTCGGAGAGTATTGGTATGGGACTTGAGGAATATGGGCTATGTGCAGCAGAGAAGAGAGTCTAGTCTGAAATATCAGACTCGCTGCATACGAGCATTTCCAAATAAGCAGGTACTGATCTTTTAATTGTCGTTAAATATTGAAAATATGTGAATTCTTCTCTAGTGATTTTTAAGACAACATTTTAGAGCAAATACATTGCTTAAAGACTTAAAATCTGAATGTATTTAATAGTGGAATTTTTGGGAGATTTGAGCTGTAACTCAGTTTATTTGGTTTTATTTTATTAGAATTTAGGAGTCAGAACTTTGATTGAAAACTGAAATTTTGCCTTCTTATGCCCTCTTAGACTGCTTTTGCACTAACACTCTCTTGAGTACTTTACCTGTACAGTTTTCAGGAGTTTTTGATAAAAAACAAAAACTTGGTAGATAGGTAAAAGGATAGGCAAAACTCTTACTCTTTCTGAACACATACTTCTCATAGCATTGCTACAGTTATAGCTGTATGGTATAGCCTCCTTCCATTGTCATTTCTAAGTAAAGAGTGGCTCATTTAATTTAAGAAGTCTGGAACTTTAAATCTTTAACTTTAGGACTACTATGTATGTCAACTAAAAATATAGCCATAAAGTTTTGTTTTTTAAAAAATTTTTTTTATTTACTTATTTACTTTTAATTTACAAGATTCAGTTCCACAATCACTTGAGTTTCAGATTTTCTCCCCTCCCGCCCCCCCCCCCCATGGTGGTGTGCAATCATGTATAGGATCTGCAAATACTTTCACATTGTACAATAGTTTTAGCCATAAAGTTTTAAGAGGAATTAGTAATGTGATGAACTTTTTTTGCAATTAGATTGGTCCACTTATTGGTCTAGCAAGAAACTTTTTCTAAGAAGAGGAGTGAGTATAAAACAACCATCTTTGGATAGCCTTCTTGATCAACATTCCATGAGTGCTTCTTTGGTGATAGAGTCTTGGAGTTCCCATATCATTCCATACACTGTTAGAATAGATTTTGTTCCTTCAAATAGTATTTGCCTTCCTTTTTATCAGAAAATGATAATTTTTGATTTTAAGTATTCATTTGTTTAACCCAGGATTTTTCTGTAGGAATTCATCTCCAGTTTTAGAGTTGAAAGCAATAGGAAAACATCTAGTAAATTTGAGTTTCACATTAAACTTAAACTCTTCAGGAACATAATATTTATTTTAGATTAGAACACAGCTATACAACTTTATTTTAGAGGATCATTTTGAACATCAAAACATTTCTTTTTTCTTATATCTTTAACATTTTCTGCCTTTATAATTCCAAAAGGAAGTAGGGGAACATTTTGAAAAATGACACCAGCTTTCAAAAGTTTTAAACAAAAAGCTTAAATGTCATGCCATATTTGGAATTTTAATTTATTATATACAAAGGTGGATCCCTGATTAGGAAAAAGTGAATGGGGAAAGGAAAGGGAACAATCATTTATTAACACCTACTGTGTGTCATTTAGTAAATGCCTACTATATGAGTTAAGTGTTGTTTTACAGTTATCACTGGGTAGATCTGTTATATATCCAAAATTTATTTTTTGTTCCTTTAGGCATTAATGTGACATCACCACTGAAGGAGAAAGTTCTCCTACTAATTGAGACTGTTAATTTGTATGTGTTTTACTCAGAAGTGAAGTGTTGAGCTTGAAAGATGCTTTCTTCATCTGATTTGAATCTTTTTGTATCAGTCTAGCTGGCCTTTCCAGGTATCCCAAAGAATTACTATTAAAGCATTTAATGAATTTAAATTTGCCTGACAAATCAACACATTTGTTGAGTGTATGCTATGTACAAGGCACTGATGATGACTCAGATATGGAGAAATCCAATTTTGCTTTGAGCACAAAGCATTGATATTTAACTTCAGGAATTAGATTAACTGGATCACCAGCCTTTCTCAGCATTCCATTTATATCTTGAAATATCCACCTTTTGTTTGTGTTTGATTCAGAAAATAATGCTAAATAAGCTAAGTAGATTTTTACACTTTTTCTCTTTTTATTCTTATTGGCAGGGTTACGTGTTAAGCTCTATTGAAGGCCGAGTGGCAGTTGAATATTTGGACCCAAGTCCTGAGGTACAGAAGAAGAAATATGCGTTCAAATGTCACCGACTAAAAGAAAATAATATTGAACAGATTTATCCTGTTAATGCCATTTCCTTTCACAATATTCACAACACATTTGCTACAGGTAAATTACTTATTAAAATATAATTTGTAATACTGCCATTGTTATCTTAAATAATTTTCCATTTTTACAGATATTTTTGATAATTATAGAACATTGAGTATTTAATATTTAAATTTCATTTCTTTGCATTTTATAGTATGAAAAGTATTCTAAGACCAAAAAAGTAACGACAGGAATATTTTCTTGGCTAATTAGCTTTTATTCAATAAGTATATTAATCACAAGGAGCATTTTTGTGGTTGACATTCAGAAATAATGAATTTATTTTGAAACTGTTTACAGGTGGATCTGATGGATTTGTTAATATTTGGGATCCATTCAACAAGAAACGATTGTGCCAATTCCATCGGTATCCCACTAGCATAGCATCACTTGCCTTCAGTAATGATGGGACCACACTTGCAATAGCATCATCATATATGTATGAAATGGATGACACTGAACATCCTGAAGATGGTATCTTCATTCGCCAAGTGACAGATGCAGAAACAAAACCCAAGTGAGTATGCTTCACCTGTATTTGAGCCTTTTCTTGCATTCATCCTAGAATTTATTAATTTTTCCAAATTCATGAATAGCATTGTTGATGCCTGCTAGATAGTACAGCTGACTGTAGGGTTGGAGTTGATTTTATCTTGTTCTCCCAAGCTTTCAATATCCGTAGGTTGATAGACGTATGATGGATAAAATTGTGCCTAGTTGTTTTGTAGAGAAGAATGTCAAACTCTTATTCTTCTTGAAAAGGCACCATTATTTGAATCTCTGGAGTTATTACTAGCTCATTGCTGCAAAATTAAGTTGAAGAATTCAAGAATAATTTAGTTAAGCACGTTCTTCTATTTAAGAGACTTAAGAATGTGAAAGTGTTAAATCTTTCCTCTCTAGAGATGATTTCCTTATAATATTTACAGAAATTGGATGAATATAGGGCTTACTGAAAATCAAAAAGGTTATTTGTCTTTTCCTGGAATAGTTAATTTCTCTAGTTTTGAAAATCTGCTAAAAGATGTATTAGTCCTTTCATGTTGACTTAAAGAGGCTGTATATATATATCAATGGAGAAAAGCTTTTTATTTTGAATATTTCGACTAGATTAAAAAAGGAAACTTAATACTTAAGTATGAAGTATTATAAGTTTAGATATTTGAAACATAGTTCAGTATGATGCATTTTTGTATTTCCCACAGCACCTAATGGGATGGGCCTGGCTGCATATAGTAGTTGCTCCAGAGATGGTTGTTGAAATTAATTTTGCCGTTTGCTTTCTAGTAATTTTGTAGATTTAAATTTAGTTTTGTCACCCTCACCTCTCTTAA
>CM053582.1:509448232-509510543 GCA_028627135.1 Pseudochirops cupreus
GTTTTGTGGCATTGTTTGAACAGAAATCTAAGCATATATGGAAAACTTCCCCACATTTTTTACTAGACTTTAAATAATAAAGAGATAAGACTCCTTTGCTATTTGTTTTCCTTGCTACTTATAGTTGCTAATTCTGAAGCTGCTTCACTCTGCCTCATGAGGAGGTTAATCTACAATTAAACAATATTTCCTCTTGGCTCTCCATTATTTTCTGAAGCAGATGGTTCATCATTTCCTGGGCTTTTAAACAAAGCGAGGTTAAGGTTAGACTCTTGGGAATCAGCTAGTTTTCAATCTTATTAGGGTGCAGAAGGAAAACTAATAAGAACCTCATAACATCATTTTGTGACTGTAAACAATTATTTATTAGCAAACAATTGATCCCAGAAGGGCAAATTGTTTGAGTCAGTAATGAGCTGAGAAAAGACAGAGCATATCTGTGTATTTGGAAAATAATTGTAACGTAATTGCAGTACATTTAGACAGGCATCTATTTGGACCTGTTTCTATCTCTAAGTGAATTTTTGAAAACATTAATGAGTTTTGCATACTATTCTGACATTTATATGATTCTTATGCCCGTTTCAGTTGCCTAGCCTCTGGTGATTAAGAATTTTTTAAATTGTAGTGAGAATGAAATTCATTTCATTATAATTTTGTCCAAAAATAAGCACTAATTTTGGCTTATTTCTGCTGTCTTCATCTAGTAGCATTTTCATTTATTAAGTTTAGAAGCCAGTTTTGCTTTATATATTTTTTTAATGTGGGCAAAAAGAATACCTTTTTTAATGGTATTTGATTTTAACCAAAAATCTACTTGGCTCTTGATACATTTTTTTCTCATAACTTTTTATTAACAAAGAGGTAGTGTTCTTTTACTTTACAAGTATTAATTTCAATGGAAAGTTAGTGTAAGCCTTCAAACCATCTATTGAAATGTATTTTCTTCATTGCAGGTCTACCTAATCTAATCATCTTGTGGAAGTGTGACTTCTCTGTGGAAAGTTTTTGTGTACTTCCTACAAAAGATACTTATCCTTAAGGGATAATTTATAGTAAATATGGATGAACTCTTGTCATTTCTTTCTTTTTCCCTTGTCTTAAAAGAAACCTGTATATGTACCATTTAGTGCTTTTAAAAAACAATTTAGAATCAGGACTCTGTTCTTGTGCTGTAACCTGAAAAGAAATTTCTATTTGGAAATTTTTATTCTTCCCTTCTCCCTTCCCCATTACCCCCACTCCCTTAGCTGCTTGACTATTTGTAACACGAACTGTGCCATCTATTTCCTACTTAATAAATCAGTTTCAGAAACTGTTTTAAAATGTTGCATATTTTAAAATTTGGAAGTTAGTGGAATCTACATTATAAGGCTACCAGAAAGCCAAATTGCCTTTTTCAAGAGCAAGTTGAGGCTATATTTTACCCCTTTATAGCCACAATTAATTCCACTTTTAATTAATGTTTACTTTTGATTAACGTTTGGGACTTAGCCTTGGAAAAAATGATCCCTTGAAACTTTACTACTGCTATCATCCGTTTCTCTTGTAATTGTATATCCTTGTTGTGCAGGTCAGGTTTGCATTCTGCTTTGTACACAGCAGGGCCCTGCAGCCAGCTGTTTAGCTTCTCAAACTGAGCTTGGAACTTGTGGAATCGGTGACCTTTTTGTTTAGTTGTTTAGTATCTCTAATGTAGTATTCAAGTAGTAACATAAATCCTTGCTTTGAAGTAACTACATTTGCCTAAAGAGACATATACCTAGCCATTAAATTTTAAAGCAAAAAACCCATTGAGGAATGGCAAATGTTATAACATATTGATGGGTCTAATTTATTAATCTTTTGCTGTAATTTAAAATATTTTTGCAACCATTCGAGTAAATATAAAACGTGTAGGATCTTAGAGTTGACTTTTTTAATCAATATTTTTTGTATTACTTCATTTTGAATTTTCTTCTATTTTTGTATGTTTCCTACAATGATTATTAGTACAGTGATATGTCATAGTGTAGGTGCTCAATAAATATTTTTGAATTAAAGGCGAATGGCTCTCCCCCTCAGTTCAAAGTCAGTAATGTGATGTATAGTTTGAAATACGGGATAATTATATTAACCAAGATGTATTCTACTTAAGGAAAAAAATTTTTTGAGAGGTTTACAATCTTAGTAATATGTTTGATTTCCATTGTTATAGTTATTGTTTGGTTTAGTTAATTTTTTTTAGTATAGGAGGTGTGGATAGGAGGCTGTTTGGAGTGACCATGGTAAGACACAACCTGAGAGTCTACTTCCTGATCTTTAAAATAAGGGGATGAAGTTATTTAACTAGATTAATGAATTATGGTATCCCTTCCATCTATAAGATGCTGAATAGTTGAGATTATTATATATTAAAGTGAACATTGTACAGAATTGTGACCCTTATTATATTAGTATTTGATACTTTGTAATATTTCATTATTGGAATACATTGTAAAATGCAATTCGTAGAAATGCTTTATATGTCCATGTAGCTGTTTTGCTTTCAAAGGGTTCAGATCTTGAGTATTAATTTTCTTTTTTTGTAAAAAGGAGTATTGGACTAGATGGTATCTTAAGTTTTCTTCCAACTCTAAATACATATGTGATATTATGAATTATTACACTTTAACCAGATTTATTCTCTTCTGTTAGTGGTATTACTCAGGTCTAGAATCAAAGGATTTTGAAACCTTGGAGCCATCTTTCATTCTTTGCTCTTTTCCCTGTTTCCAGGCAGTCATCAGGTCTTGTTAGTTCTACCCTAAAAACTCATGACATCTTTTCTTTATTCTGTTCTTATTAACCTTGTCAAAGGGTTTATCACTTTATACCTGGACTATTGCAACATTTTTCGTACTGGTCATCTTTGCCTTTGTGTCTCAGTCCATTTCACATACCACAGCTCGAGACTGTATGTGGCCACAGAACATATTTTTTGAACTGATTAAGGGGATCTTTGGGCTAGAGAGTTTGCTTCCATTCTAAAACTATTTCTCAACTACAATTTAGGTGCCTTGAGTGAACTTGCTTAACCATCTTATCTTGTTCCCCTGAATTCAGAGATCTGTTGTAATTTATTGCCTGTTACTGTCACCATATTTTGGTGTTCAGTTCTTGCTCCCGCTCTTCTTCGTCTTCTATGATATACTCCAGTTTAGAAGAGTGTTTTCACGTGGAAAAGGAACAGTATATACAAATAACAAGGTTGGGGTTGCTTGGTATTTATAAATGTGTCTGCAAATATTACTCTTATAGACTGGGTGGTATCTGGAACTTGCAAATCTCTTTTCTAGCTGAAGTTTCCCAGACCTAACTCTTCTTTATAATTCTCTGGAGGGTCAGAGGGCTACTGCCTGATCTTTACTCTATTTCTGTTCTGCTATGAGATTAATGGACTGTCTCATGTTGAAGATAGATATTTCTCATCTTAGTGCTTTGGATTGAATTTATTTGCTTGTTCTAAAATCCTAGGCTCAATTAAGGAGCTACCTGATAGCTGTACAATTTTTGGTGTTCTTCCCCCCATTCCTGCTTCATCACTGGCTTAACTAGGTTTCTCTACCTCCCTACCACACTTAATGCTCCAGATGGAGAAGAATGTAAAAAAATTCAAAAGATTATAGTTGTATGTTAATATCTGGAAAAATAAGTCAGCCTCCCAAAATGTCGAAGATAATTCCTTTTCCTTAAACACATGATTTATCTTTACCATAATATTTAATAGTAATAACTAACTTGAGCTTTGTGGCTTAATTATTTTGCTGATCTGTTCAAAATCTCAAAATGAGCTATCTATATTAGGAGCACCTAACCCTGTTATGGTAAATTCTTTTAATTCTCTCAGAGCTTGAAGATCTGTAGGAGAAGGAACAGGTTAAAACAGACAGTAAAGTTCCAGAATAGAATGGGAGAATGGAATGTCACTGGGAGCAAAGCACAGTTAAGTGGGAGACCGAGCAAATTAAGGAGGGGGACATTGAAGTGGCAGTTGATTTAGAGATCTACTGGTATATCTCTTCCACACCTCTCAGCCCCCCAGTCCATTGAGTAAAACTCATGGAATATACTATACTCAGGCAGGCATTTATAGCTCTCTATAAATCATTCCATTTAAGTATCTTTGGTAACTCCCAGTGTTAAATACTATTTTTGAACTCTTCCCTAAACCATGCCTTCATTCACGAATCTTTGTCTTTGCTCAGATTTTTCTTCCTGCCTGGAATATCGTTTCCTCTTGTTTCTGTTTAACTCTCCCCATTTTTATTGTCTAATTTCACATGAGGCAATAGTCAGAATATGTATGTCCCCTTTTTTTGTTAGCATATCTATAATAATTCAGAGGATTCACAGGGTGCTTCATATAAATTATCTCATTTGGTGTCAAGATAGGTTATGTTGTTATTTCCTATTTATAGATGTGGAAATTGAGACCCAACTTTGAATGGCAGCCCTTCCATTTAATATCTTTGTCACCTTGGGCAGTTCACTTAGCACTACCACTTCAGAGTTGTAGGAAGCGGAAGAGGATTGAGCAGTATCATCAAACCATGTTTCTCTGTGATATAAAAAGGGATTTTATAAGAAAATGCTAATATTTCCCTAAATGTGACTCTTTATTGTTTATGTGAGAGTTTTTCATCATGAAAACTTAATCCCTTTTAATCTCAGGAATTTTCCATATATCTAAACCTCCTGGACCAGCATTAATGGGTTCCCTCAATCTATTTCAAACCTAAAAGTATTTGGCCAAATTTGTTAGTGAAATCTCATGCTGACGTTTCTTGGCTTAATGACCTAGTACTTAATAAAGATTAGGAAGCTATGGAGGGAATATAGTTCTCATTTCTGTACTGTTCATTTCTTGTCGTCTTTGTAAGAAAATTTACTGTTAACTTGTTTTCTTTTGAAAGGTTGTCATTTAGTGACAGTTCTTCCTCCCATATTTTGGTGCTTTTGATTTTCACAAATTACGTTGTCATTTCCCTAGCATTATAAAAACACATTTATGGATATTTAATGCTTAAATGTTTGTAGTGTGTTTTCTTTGTAGAAGTAGTGAATAGAATGTAGGAAAAGGAAACCAAAGAAGCTATGGTCACTTATTGGGGAAAAAAAATTAAGAATCATCAAGGCTTTAGAGGAGGCATTGGTTAGATGAGCTACCACCCTCATCTTCATGCAAAACTAGACATTAAAAAGAAAGGGGTGCCGTTGGGGGTGAAGATTGATGTTACTCTTTGACATACCAGTTATACCTTGTCTTCAAAATCCCCACAACTTAAACTTTTTAAAAATTTCAAACTTAGTAGTCATCCATGCAGTAAACATTCAAATACACATTATTTCCAGAACATTGCAAGCTACAAGTTATTCAAAATGTTTTAAAATAGGCATATCAATTTTAATAGAATGGTGTCCTACTTGCTTACATGTCTATTTTTCTTTTAAACTTTTTGCTGCTTTTAGTCTTACAATTCTTAGCCTGTTTGTGTATTACTTTGTTTTCTTCTGTATCATTTCATAGGTCTTCCTACAGTTATTTCTACTCTTTATATTTATCATTTATTTTGCTACAAATTATTGAACATAGGATTTGTAGTGTTTTGCTATTATAAATAACAGATCTTTTTTCCTTTTATGAGAGGGGATGTATAATCTATGCTTGTCTTTAAAGATAAAATTAGCACAATCCAGCAGGTTGCATCCTGTCAGAATAGAAAGACTTAACACCAATTCTCAGATGAAATAGCCATATGAAAATATATCCATGTTGTCATCTAAAATAAACTATAGATTTGGCATCATGGTCCTTCTCTCTTTTGACTTCCCCACCTTACCTTTTGAAATGTCTTTGGCTAGCCCATCTCTCACTTTGCAAAGTACTGATTTAAGCTATTAGGACTAGTTACTGCAGTTTCCTTTAAAAATGACATCATGCAACATTGGTTTGATTGGTACCAGTGCCAAGAGAAATGAAAGCTGCAGAGCTTAGTGGCCACAAGATACCAATTTGCCCATTATGTACAAAGAAAGGCCCCTTTTCCTTGATCAGTGGTGTGCTTTGACAATGCTTTCATTTTTGAAGGATACCTACAGAACTTGTCTTACGGTTGTGGCAAGGCACCTGCTTCATTGGGAAGCATTTTGTATAAATACACTGGCAAAAAAAAAATTCTTGAGATAAGAGCTAGATCTACCATGATTTATATGTGTTCTAATTGGAGTGTGGGAGAAATGACTTGACTTAGCTTCTTCATTTAATTAATATACCTCATTCTTTGACCACAAAAGCTTTTGGTACCAAACTTTTTAGTGTAATGCAGTGTTTTATCACTTAATTTTTAAATGACTTGGATGAAATAACAATAGAAAATAAAAGTTACACGTTGGAAAGGAGACTGCCTCATATTTTTTTCCCCTAACCCTGACCACAAGTACACTAAGGTTATTTAGTAATGTGGAGTCCAGGTTGAGTATGTGGGAGAGTTTATTTTCTTTGATTTTATTTCATCATATTATTTTATTTCATTATATCCAAGAAATATTTTTTTACCTCTGACCATACTTGACTGTGCAAATTCACAATTTTGTGCAGTTTACATAAGTTGGAGAAGCCATACTAATTATACAGTATAATTAATTATACTCAAAAGCACGTAAGTTTTCTTTTTCAATGTAACAAAGTACCTTTCATCTGCTTTATAGGACTTTATTATAGCCTATTGCAGTAATATAAAACCCATGTACCTAGACTTCTGACCTTGTTACAACATCACTTTATAATTCTTGAAATAACTTGACTCCTGAAGATTTGATTACTACTAGCTATGTGTTCTTAAGGAGCTCAGGAATGATTTGTTGTCATTGTTTCATTACCCCTATCTCCTGAGCCAGAGAAGAACAACATTCCTTTTGAAGTTTTGGATGAGCCATTCATTATTTCACAGTGTGACATGGTTACATTGTTACATGAAAGATTAGCATTCTTTTCCTAAAGAAAGTCCCTTGTACAAACTAACCTCATAGGCTTGTGAGGGGAGTACTTTGTAAACTTTCCTCATTTCAGCCATGCAGATTAGGACACTTAAAAGGCTTTTCTTCCACAGGATTCTTTATCTCTGTCTTCCTGTCCATCCAGTGTGCTAGGGGAATTCCTCTGAGTTTCTAGACACTTTATGGGGCTGTCTCTCATCTATCATTCCTCACTCTTAATGACATGACTGACCCTACCTCTTTTGGATGTACATCTCTGGCCTTTTTGCAAACAGGTGCCACATATGTGTGAATGGCAGTTTGATGTGTTAAGAGTGTTGTACATAGGGAAAATAATGGACTAAGAACTATAGAATCCAGGTTCCAATACTGGCTCTGCTTCTGTGTAATGTGGGGCAAGGAATTTACCTTCCTGGGCCTCCTCTTTTTTATCTGTAAAATATTGAACTAAGTGATTTTTAATGGTTCTTTCAAACTCCAGAGCCTAAGAAACATGAGGTACAAAAGGGTTTTTTAGTGGGCATATATTTCATCTAGCTTGCTGGTTGAATTCTGGCTAGTTGTGACTTCCTTTCTTACCTGAAAATAGGCAACAGTGGAGGTGTCAGCAGACAGTGAGTTGAAACCTAGTCCATGTGCTAGATGACAAAAAATTCAGTGTGTTATTTTTTTATTTTTGTAAATCAACTTTTTGTTGCCAGTGGGAATCAAAGATGCTGTACTTACTATTGGCATTTTGATACATAATTATCTTGACCGTTAAATCTGCTCAATGTGGCATGTTAATTTATTAAATCCTAAACCCA
Source organism: Pseudochirops cupreus (assembly GCA_028627135.1). Lineage (NCBI taxonomy): Eukaryota > Metazoa > Chordata > Mammalia > Diprotodontia > Pseudocheiridae > Pseudochirops > Pseudochirops cupreus. Next base: position 509,456,056 of record CM053582.1, read on the forward strand.
TAATCTGCTTGATTAGTTTTATAGTATGGCTCATAAGCACTTAATTCAATTAAGAAAATAAAGTGCTGACTGTGGGTGAGGTACTGTGCTAGTCCTGGGAATACAAAGACAAAAACAAAATTGTCCCTGCCTAAAGAAGTTTTTTTCTACTGAATAGTCCAACATATTCAGTTAAAGACAAGGTAATTGCAGAAGGGAGAGGACATTAATGATCAATGTGTGTGGAGGGGAGCAGGGTGGCCGAGCACACAGGCAGCCCAATTTCATTCAGGCTAGTGGTGGTATCTGAACTTGGCCTTTAAGACTTGCAAAGATTTTCCTCAATGTTTGAGGTGAGGAAGGAATACAGCAGTTTAATCCAGTACCTTCCCTTCTTCAAGAGTTTGCCTCTATGAAAGCCAACAAGGCATTGAGCTAGTTTGGCAGGAATATAGGACATAAAATGGAAGTAGTAGGCAGTGAGAGGAAAAGTAGAGCCAAATTGTGACCACTTTTGAGCACTAGATAGAAGATTTTGTATTTTGTTTTAGAGGCCATAGAAGAGAGCCATAGAAGATTTTTGACTAAAGTAGTGGCATGGTAGATCACACTTATACCTTAGGTAATTTTACACCTTCCTAAGAACATAATTTGAATATAGAGAGACTTGAAGCAAGGAGACCGATAAGGACTGTTGCAATTGAGAGCTGATGAGGGCCTGGATTAAGTGCTGGTTATGTGAAAAGAAATGTTTTCTCAATAAGATGTGACGTATAATGAGTGTGAAGAAAAGGGAAACATCAAAGATGACTTCAAGATTGGTTTTCAACCTGGATGACTTAGGTGCCTCTCAATAGAAGGTGAGAGGTTTGAGGGAAGATAATGGGTTTAAAGGGGAATATGAGTTTCCATGTTGAGTTTAAAATATCATTAGGACATCTAAGTGAGATATTTGAATGACAATTTATGGAACTAGAAGTCAGAAGAAAGATGGAGTCATCTGTGTAACACCCTAAAGCTTAGAACAGGATACCATACTTGAGGATACCATGTTTATGGGGGTAAGAAATATGTAATTTAGCAGAGAACACTGAACAAAGTAGGAGAACCAAGTCAGAGGAGCAGAGGCAAGAGAGTATTTGAATAAAGGCGTCAAAAGGTGCAGAGAGGTCATGGAAGAAAGAAGTTTGAAGAAAGGCCACTGGGTTTAGCTAATAGATTTTGCTAATAAACCTTGGAGAGACTAGTCTCAGTATAGTTGTATGGTTAGAAGCCAGATTGCAAGACATTGAGTAGGGGGGATAAAGAAATGGAAGTCATGAGTCCAAATAGTTTTTCAAGGATTTTAGCAGACAATGAGGAAAGCTCCGTGATAGATTGAGAGGATTTGAGGATCAAAAGAGCTTATTTAAGGATGAGAAAAATAGACATTTTAGGCAGCAGGGAAGGAGATGATAGATATTGAAGAAGAGAGAGAATTAATGATGTGCCAGTCTTTTTTGGAAGAGAAGGGCAAAGAATTAGATGAGGGCACATGTAAATGTGTTGGCATTGGTAAGGAGCAGGACCAACTCGGATTAGAACAAAGGAAGGAGGAGAGGGCTGTAGTTGTGGAGTTTTGAAATGTGTTATAACAGGAGGTAAAAGGATTGATGACCTCATTTTTTTTCAGGAAAGCAACAGTTGAAATCTGCTTATAGGGTCAAGTAGCATAGGGGACTTGATGAAAGGAAATTTGGAAAAGCCATTAAAAGGGAACATGATAAAGAACAAGGGAAAAGTTAAAAGATTGCTGCAGAGTAGTAAGTAGTACTCAATTGAAATCATCTACCAAGAATCTGTAGTGGACCTATTTAACATGGTTGCATGACTTTTTCTGGTTTTCGGGTATGTGAGAATAAGAGCATAAGAGGCAAAGATGGTAATTGCTTAGGGATGAAAATATGGCAAAGTATGAAAAGCAGTATGAGAGAATGAGGGATTAAGAAGTGGAGGAGAGTATATTAATTCAAGTGATCAAATAGGATCAAGATTATGGAGAGAGAAATGTGATGCCAGTTCACATATGATGAACAGGGAGAAGTGGAGAATGTTGGAGGTGATTATGAGGTTAAATAATGTCAAATACATGGATAAATTGGTCAGTAGTCAGAAGAGGGTCATCAGGGTAAAGGATCCTGTTATGACATGTAAACATAGGTGGAAAGAACTGGTGTTTGTTTTCTAGAAGAGAAAACTTAGGGGGACAAGTCCTTGAAAGGCTGTCTTTTGGAGAAAGATTTGTTCTGCTTAGTCTGAGAGACCAGAATTATGAAAGGTGGTTGTAAATTGCAGAGGCAAATTTCAGCTTGTTGTAATGAATAACTTTCTAATGATTAACACAGTAGCCGTTAGTGGAATGAGCTACTTGAGAGATTACTCCTCAGTGGAAGTCTCATGAGAGGACTAGCTGCTCCTTTGTTGGCAGTGTTACAGATGTTCTTAACCTTTTTTGTGGCATGGATTCCTGTGGCAATGTCTGGTAAAACCTCTGGGCCCCTTCTGACAATAATGTTTTTAAATGCATAAAACACAGGGTTATAATAGAAACCAATTACAGTGAAATAAAATCAAAATATTTTTTTCAAAAAACCTAGTTCACAGATCCTGGATAAAAAAATCCCTGTTATAGAAAGATTCTTTTAAGAGTTGGATCACAAGCTTCTGAGATGTCTTTCAGCTCTGAGATTTCTGTGACTAGGTTTAGGAGTGAAAGAGAGAGAAGGAGGAAGACAAAATTATGATCTCAGAAGATAATTTTTTCCTTTAAAGTAATACTGATTTATATTTTTATACCAGTATCTTCCTCTACCATTTTCATGTTGCCCTCTCGGCACTCTTATAAAAAAACAAAACAAAACAGTAAAGCAAAAACAGCAGACACAGCAACTTTGTGTGACTACATATATGTAATGTTTCACTGTTGTCTAAGAACTTGTTTCATTATTAGTTTTTGGAAACCAAGATCATTGCATTTAATCTGATTCCTTAGGTCTTTTAATGTTCTAATTTAAATTATTATAGTAATTTATGTGTGTGTGTGTGTGTGTGTGTGTGTGTGTGTGTGTATATACACACACACACACACATATATATATTTCCCTGATTCCGCTTTCTTTGTTTTGAATTATTTCATGTCTTCCCATGTTTTTCTGAATTTTTAATTTGTCCTTTATTTACAATGCAATAATACACCATTATATTCATATACTAAAACCAGTTCAGTCATTCCCCATTTGATAGGGACTCACTTTGTTGCAGTTTTTTGCTCATACAAAAAGTACTGCTTTGAATATTTAGTGATTAGAGAATCTTTTTTGTTTGTTTTTTTGTGTGTGAACTTTTGTGGTGGAAAGTGTGCAAAGAACACAGAACTTGGAGCCCAGTTAAAATCCTGGCTCTGCTACTTATTCTTGCAGTATGACATTGGGCAGATTATTTCTCTGGGCCTCAGTTTCTTTATTTGTCAAATGAAGGAGTTTGACTAAGTGATACCTTTGCTTTCTTCTAGCTTTAGGTCTGTAAGATCCCGTGGCTTTAATGCCCTTGGAGTACATGGCCTGTAATGGGATGATTGGGTCAAACGTTCCCTAAAATAGTTTAAATAGCAGACTTTCATCAGCTATCTTTGAATTTTTTTTCCTCATTTAACTTCTAACACTAGCTGCATTGATTTTTTTTCTCTAGTTTTTGTAAAAACTAATTGAAATGAGCTATTTTTACTAGTTTGCCTCTGAGCTTTATTTGATAATGAATTCTCTAATCATAGTTGTGAAAGGTATTTCCTAATATCTTCTAATTGTTTATAGTGTCAGCCTTTTATATTTAGGTCACTTATCCATTGGAATTTATATGGTGTGTGTGTGTGTGTGTGTGTGTGTGTGTGTGTGTGTGTGTGTGTACACATTTTGTAGCATGTAGTATGAGATGCTAATTGAAATGTAATTTTTTTGCCACAGTTATTTCCAATTCTTTCCAGCAGTTCTTAAAAATAGGGAAGTCTTTCTAGTAGTTCATACTTTGGAGTTTGTTAGATCACTGGGCTACAGTATACTATGAGTCAAGTCAAGTCAGCAAGCATTTTTAAAGCTTCTGTGATATGCCAGGAACTGTAGTAGGTGCTGGGGTTAAAAGGGCAAAAAACAGCCATCAGATCCAATCCCTCCACAACCTAGTTCTTTCTTAGTCTATTCCTTCCCTGGCTACATTCTAATGCCTTCCCCATTTTGACTTCTTAGTCCAACTCCACATTGTCTTCTTTCAAGTCTCTTGTCCCCTTATTGTATCACTGATCTTGCCCTACCAAACCTCAATCTTCTATTCCCTTTTATTCGTCTGCTGTTGAATGAACTGCCGACTCGGGCCCCTACAAATTTATGTTAAACAATCTCAATTAGGCCCTTACTATATCAGGATATTCTTCTTACACCTCCCTAATCAATTCACTAACCCACCTATCACTTCAGGTTTTGGAAACCTCTATTCCTTCTTAAATCTCCCATCCCTCACCTTCTCTCCTTCTTGTCTGAGATTCTTGCCTCATATTTCTTTAAAAATAATAAATTTTATTGATACTTTCTATTTGTTGTTACATCACCATAGTTGTCTCAAACCCATCCCCTCCCAAAGAGACATCCCTTATGACAATTAGTAATTTTGGAGAGTACAAAAAACCCCAGCATAACTTATTGACACATTAACAAAGTCTGAAAATGTGCAGTGTGTAACTCTTGTGGATCTCCCACTTCCACCAAGGGGAAGATTAAAATTGTCTTATCATATTTGAATTCTGCTTGATTTTTATGATTTTGTTACATTTACTCTTCATTTTTTGGGGCTCTTTTCATTTCCAGGGAAAAATTGAGGCCATTGAGTTTTCCTCTTCTCATCTCACATTATTTAGATGCTTTCTGCCACTATTTCATCTGTCTTACATGAAGAACTGACTCTTCTTGCCAAGACAAACCCCTCTACATGTGCAAGTGATCCCATTCTATGTCTCTTCTCCAGCAGATTGCTCTGTCATCCCCACTTTTTCGCTCATTTTCAGTCTTTCCCTTTGTACTGGTTGCTTCCCTGGTGCCTACTAACATGCTTGTGTGTTCTATCCCCCATCCTCAAAAAATCCGCCTGGATTGCTCCATTCCTGCTAGTTATAGCCCCATCTCTTTCTTCTCTTTTGTTTCTAAACTAAACTTCTTGAGAAGGCTGTCTATAACTAGTACTTCTGCATCTTTTCCCCCTCTCTTAATTTTGTAGTTTGATCTCCAACTTCATCATTTAACTTAAATTGCTCTTTCCAAAGTTACCGATGACCTCTCTATTGCTCCTTAGTTTCATTTGCTGGAGTTTTTTCCCTGTCATACCCACCTGTGGTGGGTGTTCCCCTGGACTCTGTCCTGAGCCTTCTTCTGCTTTATAGAGCAGTGATGACAAACTCAAATAAAAACAGGAGCTGCTAATACATACATAGGGATCTCTGTAGGCAGTATTTTGACTTAATTTCAAAATGTAGTATTAGTAATGTTTTATTTTTTAAATATTTCCTAGTTGCATTTTAATCTGGTTTAGGCCATACTGGGGAGAGTTGTGGGCAGTGTGTTTTTGACATTTCTGCTGTAGGTGATCCCAATACTTCCCATGGATTGTTATATCTTTGTAGAGCAGCGGTTCTCAACCTGTGGGTTATGTTCAATTTAAATGCATCCTGCATATCAGATATTTACGTTACGATTCATGACAGTAACAAAATTACAGTTATGAAGTAGCAATGAAAATAATTTTATGGTTGGGGGTCACCACAACATGAGGAACTGTATTAAAGGGTTGAGGCATTAGGAAGGTTGAGAACCACTGTTTGTTGTAGAGGATTCTTAGATCTAGTTATCTAGCCCTAACTTCATTCCTAGTCTCCAGCCTCTCATTTCCTACTGCCTGTTATGTCTTGAACTGGCTATCCTGTAGGCATCTTAAACTCAACATTTCTAAAACTGAACTTATCTTTCTTTCCAAACCTTCCAGTCTTCTAAATTGAATTGTTATTGTCAAGGGCACTACCATCATCCCAGTCACTAAAGTCTGAAACCTACGTGCCATCCTTGACTCTGCATTTTTCTCCCCTTTCCCCCATATCCAAACTGTTGCCATGTCCTGTCAATTTTACCTTTGTAACATCTATTTTATATGTTCCCTTCTGTCTTCTGACATTGCCACCACTCTGGTGCAGGTTGTCAGGTTGTCATAACTTCATGCTTGGACTGTTGCAGTAGCCTGCAGATCTCCATGCTACAAGTCACTCCCAGTGTAGTCCATTCTTCACTCAGGTATCGAATTGATCTTTTAAAAGTGCAGATCTGACTGTGTCATCCCTGTACCCACTCAATAAACTACATTATCACCTTCAGGATAGATTATAAAATCATCTAGTGTTGAAAGCCCTTTATGACCTACACACTTCCTACTTTTCCTGTCTTCTTACACGGGATTCTCTATCTCCATTACCAACTTTGCCATCAAGTGACTTTGACCTCTTTGTTCTTTCTACTAGACACTCTGTCTCCCAGTTATGGGCATTTTCACTGACTCACCACCAAGCCTGGAATACTCTCTACATCCTTATCTCTATTGCCTTGATTCCTTGTCTTCCTTTTGGGTCCCACCTTCTGCTTGGAGCCTTTCCTGATGGTTTCTTGTTAATGCTAGTGCTTTCTCCTCGTTGATTACTTCCAATTTATCTGTATCTTGTTTGTACTTTGTTGTTTGCATATTGTCTCTTCCCTTCCTTTAGACTTATCTCTTTGAGACTGGAGTACTGTTCTCCCCCCTAGTCTTCCCACCCCGTTTCATTGGATCTCCAGGTCTTAGCAAAAGTCTGGCACATAATGATGCTTAATAAATGCTTATTGAATTCATTTGTCCACAGTATTCATTTTTTTCTTGGTTTTGCTTTTCCGTTTGTTTCATCAGCACAAAATAACTTTGATTACTGCTTTATAAAATGGTTTTATGTCTGGAAATTTTTAAACTTTTAAATTATTTCTCTTGGGATTTTTGTATTTGTAACTCCAAACAAATGTTGATATTATTTTGTCTAGTTCTATATACTAATCTCTTGGTAGTATAGTATAGCATAGCATTAAATGTGTAAATTAGGTAGTATCATTTTTTATATATTGACCCATTTACTATATTATTCCATTTACTTGCTCTCCTTTTACATATCTAAAAATTGTTTTGTAATGGGTTTTTAAAAAATCTTTGTTCTGAGGGTATATGCTAACTTCTGGATATTTTTGCATATTATTACTTTGAATGACATTTCCTTTTTTTTTTTTTTTTACTTGTTAACAGTATTCAGAAATGCCAATTTTTTTTTTTGGTGAAAAAAAAATTGTTTCACTACTTGATTAAAGCTATTAAGGAAGACCTGAGTTTTAATAACACTTTGTATTTATTAGTTGATTGACCACGGGCAAGTTATTTAGTCTTTCAGTGTTTCATTTTCCTCATCTTTAAAATGGAGAAAATAATGCTTGTGGTCATTTCTCAAAGGATTGTTTTGAGGTGCAAATGATAGGGCATATAGGTGTTCTTTTGCATATATATGTGTACATACATATTGTTTTTTTAAGACTTTAGGAGCTATGTAAATATTATTGTTTCAATTTTTGCTTGATTTTACATTCATTTAAGATCATTTTAAGATAACTTTCCTTTTCACTACTGCATATTGTATGATATGTATTTCTAGCAGCATTTATCAGATGATATCAGAAGCATTGGTCATCCTCACTTTGCCCTTAATCTTATTAGAAAATGTTCTATACTGTCTTCATTACAAATAGTGTTAGCTCTTTATTTGAGATAGATAATTTTCGATCCTGTCAGAGAAAACAATTATTTTATTATGTGTTCTTGGTTCATGATCTTTTTTGCATCAGTAAAATTATATGATTTTATTATTTTTGCTATTCACCTGATTTATAGTCTTCCTCATGTTGACCCTCCATTTTTTGTATGAATCCAAACTATTAATACTAAAACTTGAGAAAAGATATTGTTGTAGTCTCCTTGCTAATATTTTAATATTTTTGTATTAGTATTCATCAGTGATATTAAATTATAGTTTATTTTTCTCTGCTTCATTTCTCCTGAATTAGGAGAATTTTAGTAATGTTCAGTCCTTGTTTTTGCAGTTTGTCTAGCATAGGGGCTTTGATACCAAATACCAATTATTTCTCTAAATATTTGTTAGAATTCATTTATAAGTCCAGTAGATCAGGGTTTTTATGACTTGCTTCATTTCTTTCTGAGATTATATTTAGATTTTCTATTTCATTAATTTGGATATAATTTGTTTGGGTAAATATTCATCCAATTCATTTTGAATTTTGTTAGTGTATAATTCAGTAAAGCAGTGTCTGATTTTCTTCATTTTTTCTCATTTTGTTGTGAATTCTTTCTCATTTTGATAATTTGTTAAATTTGTTTTTTCTCCTGGGGGGTGTTGGAATATTACATTTGTTAGTAGTTTGCATATTTTACTGATAAAACTGCCCTTGGTTCAATTTGTCAGCTTTTAATGTTTTTGTTTTTGGTTTTTTTCCTCCCTTTTTTTCTCCTTTTTTTCACCCTAATTTTTAGGGTTTCTACTTCTGTGCTTATTTTATGATTGCCTTCATTTTTTTCTTCCAGATATAGTTTTAATTTTTTTGTTTTGTGTTTTTGGAGGGGGAAAGGCAGGACAATTGGGGGACTTGCCCAAGGTCACATGGCTGGTAAGTGTTAAGTGTCTGAGGCTGGATTTGAACTCAAGTCTTTCTGACTCCAGTGCTGCTGCTCTATTCAGTGCACCACCTCGCTGCCCAGTTTTGTTTTTTAATGTAAGTGTTCAGAGTTTTTTTTCCTCATCCCACAAATTTTGTTTTCTCATTGTCCTTCAAAAAAAAAATTCATTTATTTATTTATTTTAAATTATTCTCTAAATTATGTTATCATTTTATTTTTATGCATTTATTTTATTATTTATTTTTATTTTGTTCTTTTATCTATTCTTTAAGCCTATTGTTCATACTTCCTTTTTTAATTACAATTTTTATTTCATCATCTTTAAAACATTTAATATTTATACCTTTCTACCTTTATACACCTGCATGTGATTTTATAAAGGTACTGCATGATGTTGAAGATATTTATGCTTCTTAAAATTCCTAATTAGTGATTTTCAAAGGTCTGTGTAATTTTAAAAAACTGTACAGATTCTTTTTTGTATTCTGTTAAATTTGTCTAAATCAGGAAGAAGCATATTGAAATCTTCAACTGTCAGTGTATGTGATCTACAATTCAAGTTTTTCTTTGAAAATACTATGCCAGTTGATGCACGTGTATATAATATTGATGTTGTTTTGTTACCTACGTACCTTTAAGTCTAATGAAATTTCCCCTCTTGTCTGCTAGTACTTTTACCATTGTCTTGTCTGAGACTATGACTATTATTCCTCTGTTACTGGATTCATCTGAGGTATAACATCCTATTTCAGCCACTCTTTTTAACTTTTAATTTATCTTTATGCTTTAATTGTGTTTCCTATATGCAGAAAACTGTTGGAGTTTGTTTTCTTACTTGTTTTGCCGCTCTCAGTCTTATGAGCAGGCTATCCCATTGACATTTATGTTGCTAATGATCATTTATTTTTCCTATCATAAAAGTATGCCAAGATATTTTTTCTCTCTTCCTACTTTTGCCCCTTTTTCTTCTGTGCCAGTTCATTTCCATCACATTGGTGAATACTTTTGGTGAATATACATCTCTCTGTTTTATGCCTCACTTTGACTTTTTCATTATTAGAGGGCTTATTTCTTGTGTTTAATCTTCCAAGGAATAGTGAATGATTTTGATATATGGATGGAAGACACCTTGTTGTTTCTTATAAGGTAGTGTTTTGTTAATGGTTTTTATATATAGTTTTATGCAGTTTTTCTATCATTAAAAAAAATTAACAAACAATTGCTATAGTCAATCTTACAATCTTTACCTCTGTCAGTTTAATTGTGAAATGATAAAGGTGCCATCCATTGTTGAATGTTCATTGTGAAAGTCTGCTTGTTTTCCCACTAATATCCTTATCAAGGATGACTTTTTATAAAGATTTTGTGTAGATGGGAAAGTTTGCATATAGGTTGGCTGTTACTTATGTTCTCTTTGTCCCCTCTTTTCGTTATTAGTAAGGTCTATGACTTTTTCCACAGCTTTAGTATCTTCTCTTTTAGATAATTTATATATCAGTCCTTTAATGCCCTCACAGTTGTTGGTTCCAGCATGGAGATTCCTTGTATGCATTTGGTACAGTCCTACTGCTTTTCTTGTTTTTGGTCTCTTTAGTTTAATTTCTACTAGGACTAGTGTTAGGGCCCAGCTGTGGTGATTTCACAGTGCATTGTGTCTGACTTTTTCCTATAGCAGTGGCCTGTGGATTCCATTGAAGTATACTTTGCCTTCTTTTTCCAACACTTACCAATTTTGTTTTGTGATTTAAAAAAAATGGTATTCAGGGTTATTTGTTTAATCATGGTCTTTTGGGGCGTTGATGATTCATGGCCTGTCTCTCCATATCCTGTTTTCCAGGTCAGTCATTTTTGATAATAGATAGCTCATTTGCTCTTCAAGTTTTTCTGACTTTTTGCTTTGCTGTAACATACCTTTTTGTATCATTTAATTTTTGAGTTCCATTCCTCTCTTCCTTCATTTTTTGACCTCCTCTACTTTGCTGAGTTTTTCCAAATTCTGTTCTATCATGTTTGCTTCTTGTGAATTTCATTAATAGCTTGTATTTAACTTCTCTTTCTTTTTTTTCCTCTTATTAAAATTGCCAATTACTCTGAGTTTCTGTGGTCATTATATTTTCCTTTCTTTGATTCTAACTGTAATTATTATAGAGTCAACCTTTTCTTCCTTACCTTTATTCTTACAGTATTTGTTCATTGTATTTGAGACAGTGCAGTGTATAGAGCCCTGGAGCTGGAGTAAAGAAGATCTAAGTTCAAATTCTCTCTCAAAAACTAGCTGTGCAAACCACTTGACTTTTATTTGCTTCAGTTTCCTAATTTGTAAAATGAAAGTAATATTAGCACCTATTTACCAGGGTGATTGTGAGAATCAAAAGAAAATATTTGTAAAGTGCTTTGCAAACCTTAAAGTACTACATAAGTGCCAGTTGTTGCTTGTTAATATCTCTTTGCCACCCCCCTTCCCCCCATGCAGTCTTAACTTCTCAGTTTCTACCTCTTAAAGGGTAGAGAGAGTCTGATTGATTTGTTGCTGAGGGGAGGCTCTTCTAGTTTATGATACATTTTGGGGTTGTCTTTGATGGGAATTTATCTCAACCAGCTGGCTGTTTCTGTGGCTGTTGAGGCTACCCTCAAGTGTTTGGATTGGGGTCCAAAATAAGGTGAGGGATAGAGCACAGGACTGAGTAAAAAGTTGAGATATGCAAAAAAATTTCCTAGGAGACAATCACTCTTAGTTCAGTATAGCTCCTTTCTGCTTCTGTTATAATGGTGACAGAATAGTGAAAAGGGGACCAGGGAATCATGGTTTTTAGAACTTTTCTGTTCATATAAACAAAATAAAACCTTTATAAACATTAATTTTTCTATTCTATATGTGAGATCATTTTCAAGTGACTAGTGAATTGTCATCCTGCTGGAGGAGCTGAATCATATCAGTTTGGACATCTTATAAATGAAACCAGAAGATAAGAAGTTATAGTCAAATGAAGGGATGGATTACAGGTTCTTTTTGAAGAGGCAAATAAAGAATATGGCAGATTTGGACAGATGATTAGGTGTGTCCAAAGGTGACAGGAAGCTTTTCTCACAAGACCGTTGGTAATCTTAGGTTGAAGTGAATTATTCACCAGCTAGGTAATATAGTATGAAGAGGACTAAAAGTTTAATGAAGAATAACATAAAACCTTTCAAATTAAATCAAACTTATACTTTAGTACTGAGTGATTTCAATGATAAAGTAGGCATATAGGGGAAAATAGTGAAAAATACAATTTAGGAATGAGAAATGGGAGATGCTGAAGGTTTCTAGAACATCTAGAAATCTCATATCATCTGTACTTTTTTAGAGAAAAGATTTAGGAGAGGCAGGACATAAACATTAAGTAAAATCATAAAAATTAAATTGATTGTATTTTAACAGATAAGAAAATACATATATGGAAGTCATTTATTAGTCAGTTACCTGTATTAGAGGTTTTCAAACTTTTTGGCCTCAAGGCCAAAAATTATTGAGGACTCCTTCAGAGCTTTTGTTTATATGGTTTGGATCAATATTTACTTTATTAGGAATTAAAACATCTTAGTATTATTATGAAAGTAGTTTTGACTCTGGTCCCTGAGACCCTAGGGATTCCTAAACCACACACTAAAAATCTGTGGTCTATCTAGTCAAACTATTAATTTGTTAGAGCAAAGATTAAAAAAAAGCAATAACAAAAGGAGAGGAAGGGATGGATGGTGTGCAATTAAAACTATTCCAACTGAACTCATTAAGATATGTAATTGTTTTTTGGCATTTTTTTAAAAAATAGAAAATGGATAAAGGAACAGATATTGGTATCAACTGTTACCATGTAAATATATCACCATAATGAAAAGGGCTTAGAAATCACTTGAGCCAGTGAATATGTGATCACTTTTATAAGCAGAGTGATATGACAATCAAAGGTAACAGCTTGTTTATAAAATCTAATGGAGGAAAATTGTGGAAGATTATGAGTAATACTGCCTCAAAAAATTACTGCCTCAAAAATAGTAGAAGGAAATTGAGATTATGGAAAGCTTGATAAAGAACCAATTTAGATTAGTTTTCGCAGGACTTTTAGTGTTGACATTTAAGGAGGATAACAAACTGTTGAAAAATGGATAGATTTTTCAAGATTTCTGTAATAAATTGTTCTTTCCAAAAATGACAGTGGAATTATCCTATGATAGCTGAATAAGATTCAACTATTCAAGGTCCAAGATTCAACTAAGATTCAGTATGATGTAATTGAATAAGATTGAGCGAAAAATTAATTGAAACAAGTAACAGGTTACGAACTAAACCTACAAAAATAACCAGCCTTGTTGTATGTTAACAGTGAAATCCAAGAAGAAAAGATAGAAGAAGAAATTCCATTCAAAGTAACAATGTATTTATTTGAGAGTCTATACTCAGGTAATACTAAGAAGTGATTTGAATAAAACTATAAACATTTTACAAAAATAAATGAACAGAAATAATAGAGACATTTAATTCTTTATCGTTGTATTGTATTAATAAAGATACCAAATTTTATAGGACTAGACAAAATATAATAAAACCCAAGAGGAACAAAAGATCAAGAATCACAAAGGAAATGAGAGAAAAAAAAGGTAGGAAGGAAAGAGGCTTAGGAATTCCAGATCTCACACTGTACAGTAAAGTACTAATCATCAAAACAGTGTGATACTGGTTAAAAAAAGAAAAACAAAACAATTTTTAGAACAGGTTAGGCAAAGCAAGACCCAAAGCAATTAAATGAGTAATATTTAGTAAAGACAATAAGGACATTAACTACTGGGGTAAGACTACTCTGTTTATCAAAAACTGAAAAGCATCCTGGCAGAAATTAGGTTTTGAGCAATACCTAATGCTATATACCACTCTACATTTCGAGCGACTTAAATATGAAAGATCATATAAATTTGAGGCAGGAAAACTAGTTAGTAAGCCATTGCTGTAATCCAGGTGGGAGGTGATAAAAGTTCTGAATGTGAGATTGTGGCTATGAGAATACAGAGAAGGTATTGGATCCAAAAGATTGGGCAGAGAGGGTGTAGAAAGAGCAAGATTTAGCAACTGATTGGATTTATGGGATAAGAGAGTATAAGTAGTCAAAAATAGAGCCAGAAGAATGATGTCGACTTTGACAGAAATAGTGAAGTTTGAAAGCAGGGTAGATTTTGGTGTAAGATAAGAATTCTGTCTTGGACATACTGAGTTTGACATGCTCCTAGACATCCAGTTTGAAATATCTAATAGAGAATGGGCATCATAGGACTGGAGCTCAGTGGAAAGAGTGGGGCTGACTATATAAATCTGCATTTCATCTGCATGGAGATGATGATTAGAATCTGGTGAAAGGGATGGAATCTGATGAAGTTATGAAGAGGGCCCAAGAGAGAATCTTAGCCATGATTCAAAAGGATTCATCCTTAATGCCCTATATAGGAAAATCAGGTGGATGAAAAATATCTGTTGTGCTGTGCAGTTGGATGGACAACTACTAGATCTGTTTCCGTTAGTGTACACGTCTTAGACTGACACTTCTGATGGACAGTGAACTAGGTCTAGAGGTGAATAAAAAGGAAGAAAGGAGCAGACTTGGGAAATAGCTGTCAGAATTGTAATATGCATACATAATGTTTCAATAGGCACATTGATGACTTAACAGAGAAACGATGAAGATTTAACTTACGGATTCTCATGTTAAAATTTAAAAAAAATTAAATTTCAAATACTCTTTGCTTGCTAAATGATAGAGGAGTTAGATTTATTTTGCTTGGCATTAGAGGGCAGGAATAGGACCAGTGTATGCAACTTTAGGTTGGCAGATCTACCTTCAACATGAGAAAGAGCTTCACAACAATTGTAGCTATCCAAAACTGGAATGAGCAATCTTGATAAGATAGAAAGTTCCCTGTCAGAAGAGAAGCATTCAGAATCATAGAATCCCACAATTGGAGGTGACCTCACAAGCTGTCTGATCCAATTGCTGTTCATAAAGAATCCTTTCAACTTATACAAAAGTGCTTATCTTGCCTTTTCTTGAAGGCCTCCAGTAAAAGGAAACCTACTACCTGTCAAACAGCACATTGTGCTTGAAAACCTCTAATTTTTAGGAATCCTTTTCTTAGTCGTAGATTAAATTTGCCTTTGTTTGCTTTTTAACTTCCATCCATTGTTCCCAGTTCTATCCTTTTGAGACTAGGCAGAACAAATTTAATCACTTCCTTCACATGGCAGCCCTTTACATACTTTTCAGACAGCATCCTCTCTTCTCTTCAGGTTAAACATCCCTATTTCCTTCAACCAATCCTCATATGGCGAGAGTTCAAGACCCTTCATTATCCTGGTTCCTCCCCTCCTAGATACTCCATCCCATGGCAAGAACCTGGTCTCCCTTATTTTAATCTATAATCCAAAATACAAATGCCATCTTTAGATAACTTACAAACCACCTGTTTACTTTCCAAGTCTTCTGCTCCCTTCTGAAACCTTTCATTTGAATTTGCAGCAGAGTTGAAAACAGAACCTGTGTCCCTCAGGTCTTCATTTTCTTGTTCAAGACTTGGTAATACTTAGTAATGCTTTCTAGCATCTTTCTGGTAGTATCATCTGTACCCATGCACATCATCATAAGTAGATACTAGTTATCAAATTTGAGAAATCTTTGGAGCATCTTTGTTGCATCTCACATATATGCCTGGAGGAGAAAACAAACTTCTCTATTGTTGATGTGTTCAGAGTAGGCAACTGGTTAACCCCTTTTTCTGGGATATTGAAGAGGTAATTCATGCTTGAGGGAATGGATTAGATGCCTTTTCAGGTTCTTATTCATTCTCTATTATTTTGTTTCTATTATTTTTATCTTTTGCTAGTTTCAGAATAAATTCCCAGAGGAGAAAATATTTAGAGCTGGGTTGATTACCACTGTTTCCTTAAGTGCAACTCTAGAATTTCTTTCACATTATTTTTTAATAAGAACTAGTTCTTCTCTTAGTATAGGGAGTAACTTCTTTCTAGGATGTCAGAACTGTTCTGTTGAAGCTGGAGTGTATTCCTTTGAATATCTGTAATTTTGGAATAACAAACTCCTATGTTGTTTCATTTAACAGCTTATGTTCACCTCTAAGGTTCTGTTACTATTTAAGACATTTAACAGCTTTACATTTTGACATTTTGAGGGAAACTGGTTCAACAGAAAGGTGATTTAGTTGAAACCAGGAAGTAACCATATTAGTATCTAAAACTGGAATATTTTAAAGTAGAAATCAGACCTTGCTTTTTTGAGAAGATTAATCTTTCTTTTACTAGCTCTCTAGAAGTATGGATAAAGGCAAGAGGATTAGAAACTGAAGAAAACATATGAAGCAGGCCTCCTGATCTATATGAGGACCAACTGAACAAAGGCTATACTGATTCCTCATCAGGAATTGAGATCTACAAAAGCTTAAGTCTTTGCCTTTTACTGAATGTTGAAGCCCTAGCAAAAAACATGGAGTCATAGCTGCCTTTCTAATAGAATCATCCATCATTGTTGACTACTTGTAAGAAAAAAAAAATCACAAGTTGTCCCTCATAAGAGGCTCATAACACTATGGTATTAGAAGCCAAGTGGCATCTGTGCCCTGAATGTCACAATAGCATGCCATCGAGTGGACCTTTTCTCTTGGTCACTGCTTACTGATAATCATGCAGTCTTTATAATGCTGGGACGTGGCTTTTTCTTTTTATCAGTCTCTAAACAGCATAGGGTATTAGCCCCATTTTCATTCTTTTCAGATAAAATTCAGCTGTAATGGTTCTAACAAAGCATAGTGAAAGTTTTGCTCTTTAGTGGTCCATTTTTAAATGTGTGCTGCTGCTCTGTTGTGTTGTTTGGCTTGAAACAGTCCAGTTGTAACCCTGTAGCAATTATTAAACCAGTCTGTTGCATGTGGACAAGGAACAGCTCTGGTTCTGATGCAGTTTGAGTGTACTGTGAAGTAATTGGGCTTTTTGAGTACATGATAAAATAGCGCACTTTACTGTCAGTACATTAAAAAATTAAAATCTGCTCATTTTCGAGTGACTCAGCCAGCCAATTGCTTAGGAAATTGCTCTTAGTCCTGGTATTATCGCACACTTCTGTCCACAGTTTGGCTTTAACTGAATATGCCTCTGGGATTTCAGAGAACTGTGTACATTCAGAATAAGTGTTTTTGTTTTGGGCACACCGGACAATTAAATACATACATATTAATAAGATGATTATAGCAGACTGTTTGGTATAATAGCTTTTCTAGTCTTTGGCAAATTTTGAAGAAAGAAAAAATAAGTTTCGAGAAATATGATCTTACCTCTGCAATAAAAATCATACTCAAATCATAGCATGACTCAGAATCAGAAAAATTAGGTTTAGTATTGGGGTTGTTACTAATGTGGCCTTAAGCAGATCACAGGACATTTCTGGACCATAGTTTATTCATGCCAGAAATATTAATATTGGCCTAATGTTATTTTCACTTGTGAAAATCTGTGAGACTATGTATATTTAGTTGTCATACTGTTGAAATATAACTTGTTTAATTTAATATTTTAAGAAATCATAGCCTGATAAATGTCAGTTTCCCTCCCCCACTCCCATTTTATAGCTTCTTGTAGCCTTACAGTGCTTTTAGCACAAGGAACTGGTACATATTGATGAATTAACATGAATAAGTTGTTATTATTCTTGAATGTTTCAGTTTGAATGTGTATTACACAGATAAAATAAGATCCGCTTTAGGTACACTTCTAGGAGAAGGCTGTAAATTCATTAGAGGTTATGGAGTCCTCTATTATCATTATCTTTTTACTTGGCTTATTTTTTGGGGAAAGAAGCGGCAAATTGGGAGTAATTGTAGGACCTTTAGCCAGGTCAGTTAACCTCTCTAAGCTTTAGTTTCCTTATCTATAAAACAAAAAAAGTTGGATGAAATGATCTCCAATGTCTTTTGTAACCCTAAGATTATGTTGTTCTCTCCGAAGTATTGCATATAACTTTGGACAGCATGCTTCTTTCACTTCCAATAAATTTGGTTTATTATAATGGCATTTTATCGTGGCAATGCCTAAGTAATTGTTTCTTTTTTAATCTTTCAATAGATTGAATGCCAGTGGGCTGTGGAAACATGAAGGATTCAGGTTATTTTCAGTGATACTATATTTCTGTTAACTCTTTAAAGTTCTTAATTTAAAATATGTTACGTGATTTCTATAAACCCAGCAACTGTTTTTTTCCAGAATCTATTTTTTTTACCTGTAAGAGATGTGGCAGCATTGATTCTGTTTGGTTGAACACTGGAGGATAGAACCATTGTTATTCCATCTTAGTGCAGAAGCAGAATGGTATAGTTGGAAGAACAATGGGATGGGAATCAGGAGAGCTGGGTTTCAGTTTTGGTGGTTTGGTAGAAAGATTTGAATTTTAAGTTAGAGGACCCGGACTTAAATCTTGGCTCTGCTGCTTAATTCTGAATCTAACTGTGAGTCATTCACTTCACCTCTTAGCCTCAGTTTCCTAAACTGTAAATTGAGGGGTTAGCTTTGTTGATTTTGGTTAGGTTGTGAGCTCCTTGAGGGCAAGGATTCTGCCTTTATATCCCCCAGAGCACAGTTCCTGGTACATAGTAAATGCTCGTTGACTTGACTCAAAGATGTCTTTATCATCTAAATCCAATACATTACTCCCCTCATCTGGTTTGTAGGAGTGAGTAGGCACTTATTAGCCATGTGACTTTAGGCAGATCACTTAATCTCTATGAGTTTCTTCATTTGTAAAATTGCGTATAATACTTGCACCATGCTATTTTACAGGGTTCTATAAATTGTTAAAGGGTACATAAACGTGAATTGTTATTGCTTACTTTGCAGGATAGGAATGGGAGCTTTTCAGTGAGTTAATCTATCAAATATTAATTTATTAGGCACCTACTATGTGTCTGTCTCTTTGCCTAGGGGCTGTGTTGCTGAAGAGGATGATTAGCCAGTGAAACCTGTCTTTTGTTATGACCAAAGGTCAAGATTTGTTTTTAAAATTAATAAAAAAATTTTTTTGCCTCCATTTTTTCTTTTAAATTTGCTTTGAAAATAATTATTTTGTCCCTTCAAGATTGAACAAAACAAATTCAATTTGGACCAATTCAACTTAAAGGTTTGTTTTTTTTTCTTTCTGAAAGACAACTGAGATGCAATATATTGCTTTGGAGATCAGGTTTGAAGTCTTTTAGTATACCCTTTGAACATATTTAAATCATGCCTCTAATCACATTATCTGTAGTTTGAATTATTTAGCATCTTTTGGGGATTACATTTTTTATTCCTAATTATATGACCAAGATATATACCATGAAATATTTATCATGTAATTATGACTAAAATGTATGATTTTCCCAAAGATGTGAATTATAGCTTTAAGTACCCTATACTTAATTAAGGGGAGGTAGAGGATTAGAAGTAAATGTGAGGGACTGTCTTTCTTTTTTTAAAAAATCTTTAACTGATTTATAAGATTCATTGCCACAAGAAACAAACAAAAGCAAATTACCCATATTCTTAAATATTCCTTTCATTTCCTGATTTAAAAAAAATTGACCAAGAAAACATGACTATTGACTTACTTGCCTTCTCTCCTGTCTATACAAAAAAAATTTTTTTTTTAAGTAGAGGGGCTATCTTTCTCTAAAGATTTCATTCTTTAAAGTTTTTTGCTCTGAAGTTGAGGATGAGAGCAAATATTTTAACAACAGACAGGGTGGCAGGGATCCACTTGAACAAGCAGTCCTCTTTGGTTCCTGTAGGTGCCTTCAGTTACCTGTAGTATTCAGCCTCTTGGATACATGTGCTCAAACCTTAGAAGTTACATACTCCTTTGTAAATGAAGCTAACCCACTTGACCTGCCTTAGTAAGGGCATTATGGTTTTGAGAGGGTTTACCAGTAGTGGGAATATGTATACGCTGATTGACCTGGTTGTTCATAATTTGTTAAACTGAGGCTCTTGGAGGGCAGAGGCTATTTTATTCCTGAGCCTAGCACAGTGCTTGGCACAGAGTATCTATTAAATAAATGCTTTTTGATAAATTAATTAGGCATATAATCTCTAGCTGTGGAATAAAGTGAAGTTGAGTAGATCAAACCCTTGGCTTCATTTAGTGCCTGAGACTGGGATATTATTAAAGCTGGAAATAAGTGAACCATTGACTGGGCCTTGGAATCCTTTTTTGATTCTAATAAAGAGGTTTGTTGTAATGATATTTATTCTTGTAAGATTCGTCTTGTGGCCTGCACAGTTTTTCTGATATAACTTAATTTCTTTGGGATTTTTTCTCTTTCTGTGAGTTCAGTGTAATTCCAAGTCCAAATTTCTTTCTCTTACATCATGCTACCTTGTCATCACCTCTCAGATACTTGCTATTTATTATCTGCTAGATTCAGGGACTTTAGAAGGTACAAACACAGTACAAATATAACAGGTCATATTCTTTAGTTACTTTTGAGTTTTCAAGGTCTGAGTCTGATCAGTTGATATTTAAGTGTGCACTAATCACTAGGGATTTGTGAGAGAGATAATGTGTGAATAGTTGAATGCCTGCCTGTCCTGGCTTCTAGAAAAATAGCTTAAAGTGCAAGGCTGACATAGAAGAGCAACGTGTTTTATGCATGCTGCTTTGTACTTTAGGATCTTCTTCAACACTTGGAAGGACTTTGTAGATGTAGGTGTTTCCAGTCCCTCTTTAACTTAGGAGGTGGTTGTGGACTTGGGTGGACGTATATCACTTCATAGACTCAAGAGGCTCAACTGGAAAGATTCTTAGAGATAGTGTAATCCAGCTATTTAGTGGCAGAATCAAAACTTTAGCCTAACTGCCCTCTCTGTATTCTGGGTTTTAATGGGGAGATAATAGGTGCCATATTTGGTAATTCTCTGGGTCTTGCATTTTTTCCAAAGCCAGAGGGGCACATCACTGGAGGCCAGGCCCTTAAAAAAAATTTAAGACTACTGTTACATCCACCATCCAAAGCCAGATCATCCCAGAATAGTATGTAAGTTGATCTAGCGAACACATTCTTTAACTTTTAATATTTTAGTGAAAACATTTTAAAAAATGGGAATTCAGGAAAAAATATTGAAAACTCATGACTAAAAACATTAGAAATGATATCTTGATATAACATGTTATACATTAATTACATTTATGATTTTCTCTGATACTGTTTAATAACAAAAGCCACATATATATGAAGTCTCCATTTTCTGGGTTCTTATGCACTATTTAATTTGAAATATTTGAGTTTAGAAATTTCCAGAAGAGTTGTAAAATTCCTCCTCCTTATTATTGTGAAAGACAGTCATTTTTTCATTTCTCAAATCTAAATTTGAAGATTAAACTACTTGATCATGTCTCTGAGATAAAAGAAATGGAAACTGACTTTGTTATAGATAATGATAATAATGATTATGATATAGTACTTTTAGGTTTGCAAAATACTTTACCTAAATCTCATTTTATCCTCACAACAACCCTGGGAAGTAGGTGCTATTATTAATTATCCCCATTTGACAGATGAAGGAACTGAGGCAGACAGAAGTTAAGTGACTTGACCCAGGTTACCCAGCTACTAAATATTTGAGAGAGTATTTGAACTCTGGTCTTCCTGGATCTGGTAAATTTTGATAGCTGAAATCTTTCTTAAACCCAAATCTCTGGGGCTCTCTTTGCTTGGCCTACTATAGGTCCCAGGCCAAGCCCCACCTGGTCATTGTTTGGGCCCTGATTGTCTCTGAGTAAAGGTAAATAGCAGTTGTTTCTGTTTTGGCCAGAAACCCTGAGGGACTCCCCTGCCTGATTGGTTTTGTTTTCTTTTTTTGGGGGGGAATAGTTACAGAGGCCATTCTCTGCCTCATTTCTTACTTAGCTTTAATTACTGAATGGGCTTTGCTTCAGTCAAACTGAGACAGGTTAAAAGACATTAGTTTAACAAGACTCCTATCTCCAGTTGTCCTGATCTATATCTTGCCATTGGACCCAAATGACTCTGGAGGAGAAAGTGAGGCTGGTGACTTTGCACAGCCCTCCCTCATTTAAATCCAGTTCACTTGCATGTCATGGCGTCACCTCCCTGATGGTCATGGTCCTCTTTGAAAATGAAGGACAAACAATAACTAGGGCTCTGTCCACTGTGGACACCTAGCTTCTTTGGGCACAGTGCTTTCAGTGGTTTCCAGTGTTAATAATGATAGCCTTCTCTTCGATGTGTATTTCCTTTAAAGAAATTAATTATTCCAGAGAAAATATCTTTATAATTAGAGTTTGTGGTCAGCTAGGTGCATAGTAAATAGAGTGCTGGTCTTGAAGTCAGGAAGACTCATCTTTCTGAGTTCAAATTTTACTGGTGACGCTGGGCTCCATCCCCCCAAAGAAACCCCCCACAAAACTCTGTAGTGGAATTGGGGTGTGTGTGTGTGTGTGTGTGTGTAGATACTCAGTTGTAAACAAAAACAATTATATGGCGATAAACACTTTGAAACTTAATTAGCCTGATTGATTTTTAATTTTGAGATATATTCTGTCACTTGTCCTGTTGTTGAGTCAATAGTGGCCAACTCTTCATGAACCTATTTGAGATTTTCTTGGCAAAGATACTGGAGTAATTTGCCATTTTCTTTGCCAGCTCATTTTACAGATGAAAAAGCTGAGTCAAACAGGGTTAAGTGACTTGCCTGGTATCACACAGCTAGTAAATGTCAGAGGCCAGAATTTGAAGTCAGGAAGATGAATCTTTCTGACATCAGGTCCCTCACTCTATCTGCTTCGACACCTAGCTACTGTAAATCCTTTTGAGATTGCTAGGTCTTACTAGGATTGTCACCATGTCACTTTGAAGTTTCCAAGAACTTTTCATCAAGGTGTGCAGAATAGCATCACAAAAACTTAAGATGGTACTCAATTTTCATCCTATAGAATTTTCCTGGATGGTTATTACAGAATTCTGCAGGACATGACATTGATACTTGGACAGTGATACCAAGAAAGCTATTCTTCAGATGCTACTAGTTAGTTAACTAGGATATTACGTGTGTTAACTCGGTTAACTGAGTATATTTATACATTTTTAGAGGCAGCGCAGAATAATCCTGGAGTTTGAAAGCCCCTGGTTTGAGTCTTACTGCTAATACATACCAGTTGTTTGGCAAGTCACCTAACCTCTTAGTGTCTCAGACAACTCAGTAATAATAATAATAATAATAGCTAGTCTTTATATAGTGTTTTAAAGTTTGTAAAGTACTTGACAAATATCTCATTTATCCTTACAACAACCTGGGAAGTGGGTGCTATTATTATTCCCATTTTACAGATGAAGATACTGAGGTAGACAGGTTAAGTGACTTGCCCAGGAACAGACAGCTAGTAAATGTTCGAGGGAAGATTTGAACTCAGTTCTTCTTGAAGCCAGATCTAGAACTCTGTTCACCTCACTACCTAGCTTACTGCTGTCATTTATAATTGTAAGTCTACAAGTCACAGAATAGTTCTAGTCTATCTTAGTAAAGAGAGTTTCCTTAAAGAATTAAAAATCTAAACAGTTAGGAGGAAAAGTAGATTGGATTGTATTTGGAGAATTGTATAGCATTTTTACTGATCCTAAGCTTTTCCTTGATGCAAAATTCCATCCTCTTAAAAACAATATTCTTCCAGTGTTTCTGTATGGCTGGAAATCACAGTATACTAAAATCTGAAAAAAGTACAAATAAAAATTTAGGTAATTCAAAGGGCAGTAGACATGTATGCTAGGTATAAGTAGGGTGTAACATTTCAGTGAGTTGCACACAAAAAGTAAAATTTCATGCAGAAAATGTATGATCACAAAAGGAGGTGGACTGATCTCATAATAACAACAGGGGATAACATAAAAAGCTTGGAGTTTTGTGCTTCAGATGGAAAGGTTTAAGCTCTAGAAGAAAATATCCAGTGTGTTGAGTAGTTTCTCAGTGAGAGGATGTATTGGATGTTTTTTTCATATGAACATAAGTTGTATAGGATGAGAAGGCAAAATGGGTTGAGATATGCTCTATTGATTGGAGAGATTTTCCACATTATGAGTTCATAAGTCCATTAAAATAATATGAAACAAAACCTTATCCATTCATATTTTAATGTGATTGTCAAATTAGGACCTAGTAAAGCTTTTTTTGTTTAATAGAAATGCAAATTATCTTGTTGAAAAATATTTATGTAGATTAAAATGATTCAGATATTTTACAAAAGGCCTGGTATTTGTTCAGAGACTAGAAAACCATGACATTATGCCACAATAAAGACCAGTCTGCAGGTATGCCATGATTTTGTTGCTCAAACAGAAAAGGCAAAGTAGAGCTAGTGAAATGTTTTGAATTCCATTTGAAAATCCCAGGTAATTAGAAATATGTGAACAAATGAATGATAAGTAGCTTTGCTTACACTGTTACTACCTTCACCATTCTGGTGGGGTGACACAAGGAGCCCCATTGTGGGCATCAGGTCTTAACTCTGCCATTGAGTAGCTTGGAGATAAGTAGCCAAGGTACTGACTCTTGGGGTGTCATCTGTGAAGTGTGGTTCCAATAGTTGGTCTCCTAGGAATGATTTAAGGACACAGTGGGTTAAGAGATCATATGAAATCACTCTGAAAAAGCTTTATATGACATGTTGAAATAAAGCATTATTAAATTTGTCTTACGGAGGGCCTTTATTATCCTGTGAAATCCTGTAGCCCAAAATGAACTTTTTCCTGCTGGTGCTTGAATAGTGTTTTGTTTACATTGCTTATTATTTATTTATGTGTTGTATACCATACACTACATTATAAGGTCCGTGAGGGCAAACTCCCAGTCTTACATTTTTGTATCCTTAGGATATTTTCATTTCCTAGGCATTTAATAAGTGGCTGTTGAATTGGACTAGATTGAATTAAATTAATGATTATCAGCCTGTATTACTGGAACTTTATAACTTGGATTCTTCTCCCTCGTAATTTCCCTTTGTTTATGTCTCATATACTTTGGAATGAGGAAAGACTGATAAAGCATTTATTCAGTGCTTCTGTGTGCCTGGTACTAGAAATACAGATATAAGCAAGGGATACAGCCCTTGCCCTCAAGGAGCTTACATTAAAGTGAGAGAACACTCTGTATTTCTGGGTGTTGGCAAGAGATGAGGGTAAGAAATGGGCCGTGGCATGATAAGACAAAAGCTTACCAATTTGGGTGGGTGGGTGGATAGGTGGCCTGAAGAGGTTTAAATTTTATGGAGATTTCAGTAAATTACAGCTTCAGTCTCTTTATTTTGGGACTTTAAAATATTAAGCTGCATTTGTCTGTTATCAACCCTCGCCGTATTTCATCTTTCACGTCTTTCATTGTTTTTATTTCATTCTTTTTCATCTTTTCCCTCTTAATAACTGAATGTTTTTCTTCCTTTTGTCTTAGGGAAACTGGGTCTCAGAAAGGTTTGGAGTGACTTGCCCGAGGCCCCAGAAGGAAGAAAAGTCACATATGGCCACAAGGACAGTAGCTCAGGCCTGGCTTCATGTTCCCTACCCTCCTGTTTACCTAACTTGAAACTTTCTAACAATATATGTCTGTTATGAACACTCTTATAGTCCTATAAAAACTGATATTTAGCATTTGGTTTACCTGCTGTTTCTTGGGCTCAGTTACTTGTGCTAGACTGAGAGTAATGTTTGCATCTTCATGACAGAGGAATACAGAAGAGGTAGGAGGAAGAATTAGTAATATAACCATTTGTATATGTGGTGCTTTATGGTGTATAAATCGCTTTTCTCACAGCAATTCTGTGAAGTAGATAGTAGTACAAGAATTATATTCAGTTTATAGGCATATAGAATTGGAAAGGACCTTAGAGAGACCATTTAGTCCAGCCCTTTATTTTACAAACGGGTAAAAGGAAACCCTGATGAATGAAAGGACTTGGCAGAAATAACACAGCTGCCAGAGTTGGGATTCAGATTCTGTTTTTCTTGCAGACCTGCAATATAGACGTTATCAGATCAGGATAATGAAGTTTGCAGAGGTTAAATGCCTTACGCTTGGTCACAGGGTTGACTGTTAAGTGCTGGAATCAGCATTTGAACCTAGTTCTTTCCAGTGCTGTCTTATCTCTCACACATATTCATGTTCACCAGGGGCAGAAGTGTAAGGGACGTATGTTTTACACAGGTTGAACAACTTTGTACTCTGTGTGTAAAAAGTATAGAACAGTATAAAAATTACAACCCTTTTCCTCTGTTACTATATTAAAAAAATATCATTTTTTAATAGCAAGACCAAGCAAGCAAAACAGTGGAAACAAATAAATACATAAATGCTAAATTGAAAAGAAAGTAGCATTAGCCATTGTCTTCCTTTGCCTTGAAGGAAAGTACATGTATGAGCAACCTTGTAGAGGGACTTTGGACTGTTTGAAGGCTTGGTCTCTAGGAATGGAATTGGACCCTTCTTCCCTTCCTAATTCTGGTTTTCACCCACGATAAAGCCTTTTTAGATATTGATCATTGTTAGCTCTGTTTCTCAATATAACTAAAGAAAACCATTTCTTTTCCCTTTTTCCTGATTCATTTCCACATTTCTCTTATATGGTCTTTTCAGAAACATAATGTTACTAGGATTATGACAGTAACTTCTTTTGAAGGAAGATTTTTTTTTTCCAAAAGAAAGGTTGAGAGTAGCAAATGAATTAGTTACTGTCATAATAAAATATGGCAATTAGTAAAAGCAAAAGTGGGGGAAAAAGGCCTGGTATCTGTTCAGTGACTAGAAAACCATGACATTATATGATACAATAAAGGCCAATCTGCAGGTATGTCATAATTTTGTTTTTGAGTGAACACTGAATGAAACTGTCTTCATTTAAAAAAAAATGGATGTAGCATCCTGAGCCTCAGGATCTTTCATCTGTTATCCATCCTCTGTCACAGTCTTGAGGAAGTACAATTAAAAAAGGAGTAATTCTTTTTTCAAGTCAGTTTCCATTATTATGTGAGATTATGAGTCATTCTAAATCCTGGTATCCAGGAGAGACACCCCTGCTCTGCAGCTCCTTTCAACAGTTGTTTGTGGCAGTTTCAGCCTCTTTCTGCCTCTGAAGCTCTTTATTTTTAAAGCAAGGCAGACGAGGCCTAAAATTATTCCATTAAAGAGGGGCAATTTTTGTAATGGGACTTAGAGTGCTCTGCAGAAGTGCAGGCAAGTTTCTTCAATATCCTGAGCATTATTCACTCATTTAGTTAAATGATGTTTCTAATTCCCTGGTAATTACATGTAATGAGGCACTTTTTCTCTTCTTGATGAGACTTTAGCTTAATATGAGATGGCATATTTTTTTCTTCCTTTTTTTTCATGGGGATAATTACCCCTTCCTAGGAAAAGCAGGGTTTGTTGTGCAGAATATAGCAAATTATTTTATTTCCTGCCATCTTGACTGCCAGTAAATTATAAAATTAAGTTTCATGGAACATTAGCACCATTTTGGGAAAGGCTTGAGACTTTTTTTTTTAATTCATGTACTGCTGTCCTCTGGGATCATAGGGGCCATTATTCATAGAATAGATGTTTTTCTGCCAATTCCAAGTATTCAGATGTATTAAGGCTGCAACATAGATTTAATTTTCTGGATGGTGTCCAGTATAGAATGGTCTTGTAATCTTCTTTGTGCTCAGGTAATTATCGTTACAAAGTTAAGTAATACGTTCCCTCTTTTGACCACCCTCCCCACAACACTCTCCCTTCCCTCATTATATGTCAAATTACTTTTTTGTATGTGTGTGTTCTATTTCAATTACATGCAAAGCAACTATATTTGAATCACATGAAGGTGGTGACACTATTAATAGGTAGGAAGTTCAGAGTTAATAGAGACGTTACTTAACTCTACCTATTTTTAAAAAAAAAGATGTAAAGAGAAAAATACAGGAATAACAGCATTAATTAAGGACAATGTCATATTGAATTTTCAATTTTCTGGGCTCAGTTTTTCTTAAAATCTTTAAAAGGTTTTATGGGGGGAGGGTTGACTTTTTGTTTTTTAAGAACAATATTTCAGTAAGAAATAATTAAAAGAACATGTTTCAGGATAATCATTCTTAACTATATCAAAGCATAAATCTCAAAATTTTCTTTAGTATACTACCTGCTTATCTGCATATTTCAGGCTTGTATATATTTACCAATAATATGTCCACTTACATAATTTTCAAAAAAAATTAGTGTTCCTATTCTCCAGGGGCAATGCAAGTTATTGAAGAAATGAAGTCGTTGCATTATAACTGGTTGATGTACTGGGTTTGCAGTCAGAAGACCTCTATTTAAAGCCCTGACATTTATTAGTCATATGAATTTGGGCACAAGTACTCAAAAGGCAACAGCTGTGTATAATTCTTTTTCTATTTTCCCCAGTGCTCAGCAAAATGTCTTTCTATAGTTGATATGCAATAAATGTTTGTTGAATGAATAAATGAGCCCATCTATGAACTGAGTCAGCTTACAGAAGGCAATTCTGTATCTGAGTAGTAATAACCTTTTACATTTATATAATGCAGAGCATTTTTGGGAAATGCTTTCAAATGCATTGTATCATGTGATTCTGTTTTTTTCAACTTGAACACACCTTTTAATTCAGGATTGAGGATAGGGGCCAAGAATGGCATATGGAAGAAGTGGAATCAAGCAGGTTTTGCAGTAGAAGTTTAGATATCCAGGTTAGATCAAGAAGTCAGAGTTGGAGAGGGGGAGGCAGCTCCAGGCTCAGGAGGATCTGGTCTCAAAGTACTTCGTTCTCCTCATAGTCCCACACCTGGAATCATGTCCCGTCTGCTGCACCCCAGATTGTGGCTGAGAGCACTTGACCAGACTGAGGGCGAAACAGGCAGAGAATTCTCTTGTTGAGGGCCACAGCTCAGCTCAACTCATAGCCAACACCCAAGGAAGGCTGGGTCACTTCAGCCACCATCACATCTGCTGCTGCAACCAAGGCAGGTCTTGCTCATGAATGAGTCTGTCACCCCCTGCTCATGAATGAGTCTGTCACCCCCTGCTGCCTCTTCTCTGGGCGTGCCCAGCTCTGGGGCTGGTGTGCCCCAAAGCGCCACAGTCTTGAAACGATGCGCCCCTAGAGGGCCCGATCCTGCCTCCTGCCTCGGATCTCACCAGCCCAGGCTCTTTGGGCTCCAGGGCCCCGATCTCCACTCTGTTCCTGCCCCAGAGCCGATGCTGCTGCCATCCCCGCCTGTATCATGTGATTCTTGATCTTGTTATTTGTCAGCAGACTCAGTTGACAAATATGTGGTGCTAAGCTGAATCTGAGACTCCTTTCCCCCAGTGACGTGACTTATTTTTGGACTATGATATATGCACAAGGGCAAAATCACAGAACCATTTAAACAATCCAAAGAACATATATGCCCCCTGAAGGAACTGGAGGAAATTTTCAGGGTTCTTTCTTTTGATCCTCCCATCATTACCTCTCTGCCCTGTTGCTCTATTTCAGGCATTCTTTAATCCTGAGTCTCTTGTAAAAATATTTTAATGACTGTATTTCATTCTAATTGGTTTCCTTAGTCGTTTTATGTATTTTTAAAAATGTATTTCAAAATACTGTTCTGAGAAGTGGGATAAGTTTCATCTCACTGTCAAAGGAGTTCATTAACACAAAAAATGTAATCCCATGCTTTATACTGGTGAACCTAGTTGATCTAGATGGGTCAGGCATTTTTTGGCAGCTAAGGATGTTGATACCCAAAAAGAATGACTTTCCCCCTTTATTTCCTAATCTTTTTTCTTTAAAATTTTTATCTTTTCTATTAAGAAACATCAAAAAACATTTCAGTGTACAAAGAATATGGAAAGTATTCTATGTGAAACCTTTTGTTTTTAATGTTTTTTTAAATTTAACAGGGTAGTGACAACGTTGCCCTGTTTGTGTTCTTTTGGAAACTTTTTGTTTTCTGTATACTGAAAAAATATTTGATGTTGTTTTTCTTTATCTCCCCCACCCCCATTTTTATCAGTATCTTCCAAACTCACACTTTGTAACAAAAAAGTAGAGGTTAACTGACTTGTCTAAGGTTTATAGGATGTCCCAAAAGTCTTAGTGCAGTAGACTGAATTACGTGGCAGAAGTAGGACTAGGACCCACATATTTACCTTTATGAAGTTTTTTTCAAACTAGAGTCTTTCTTCGGGGTTGGGAGGTGACTCTAGGGCCATTCCGTTCTTTGCTGCATAGATTCTCATTTCCTTTCATCAAAAATAGAAAGGAAGACCCCATATGCACCAAAATCTTTATAGTAGCAAAGAACTGGAAATAAAGATAATTATTGATTGCATAATTGTGCTCCATCAGTTTTTAAACATTTTGGTTTCAGGGTCCCTTTTATGCACTTAAAATTTATTGAGTATTTCAAGGACATAAGATCTGTTCAAAGGAACAGTCTGCCCTGATTATGCCAGTTGTAGGATAGCAGACTTTCTGAAAGAATACTGACGTACTGAAGAAAGACGGGCCCGTGCCGACTTGGTTATTGACAGGTTTTTAATTTATTAATTGGAGAAGTTTACTCACAAGAGGCCAGTCGTCGTGAGCGGCAGCGGGACAAAATGTTAGATCCCCACACCAACTCTAGGTCAGACCTGGTATTATATAGAACAAAGAAGGCGTAGTGCCAGGGATGGCCCAGGTCTTGTGCAAATTCTCCCATGGGATAGTTGGAACTTCTTTTGCAGTTTGCATTGTTACTCTGTTTGTGTAGGTCATATTCCCACCATACATTACACTCCTGGTAATCTACTCATGCAGTCTTTTTGATAGTATCTTCTGCAAGGTTCCCTGAGTGGTCCATAAGTGGTTTGGTTATCTTATCATGTGTGGGGAGCAGAGGAGCTCAGCGCTGGAGACACAATTCATAACAATATAAGTATAAGGTATAAGTAGGAAAACAACATGAATTACAATTGTAATTTTCTTCTTATCTTACCCCAAGGGGGATGAAGGAAGAATCAGTGGCATTTGGTGATTAGTGTGAGAACTGAATTTCTGAACTTATTATAAGCTAGCTAAATTTCTGCACTAAGTTGAGAGACAAAGAAACATGGCTTGGGCAATTTTATAATACATTGGGGGGTGATACAGAATAAAATCAGTTACAAAATGGAATCAGAATCATTTGAGTTTTTTCAATTTCCCCCTTTTGTCAACAGGAGATCTGTCACAGTTTTCCCTGACTGGTCATTGTAAGAGCAGTAAGATTGACTAATCTCAATACGAGCCATAGCAAGAATATCTAAAGCCATGGACAGATTTAGAGGGAGAATTCACATGACATCAAGATAACTGAGAAAATTGAGTATATAGACATAGTGGAACAGAAAGACAAAGTAATACAATAAAAGATCTCTTCCTATATTTGAAAACATAGGTAACAATACTCTTTGCAGATAGAGACTCCCTCCTAGGTTCAATGGTTACACACACAAATTTACTTAAAAGAGGCTGACTTTACTCCAATTATAAGAAAAGATCTGGGATGGGATATATAGACATACTAGGTAATTAATTCTCAATTGTAAACAGAGAACAGTACATATCAAATGAGTTGTAGTAAAATATGTTTAGTTGTTAACCATACTCAAATGGAATAGATATTACACATTGACTATTGCCCTAAGAGGACTGATTGCAATGAAAGTGTATTCCCTAAAACAGAAGGTTTTTTTTTTACTTTAATCTCATAAATGAATAGATGCATATCTTTGTTTCACAAGGTTTGTTTGGTTTTTTGGTTTTTTTTTTTTTTTTACCTTTGTCCAGTTGTCACCATAGCATTTTGAAAGCATGAGATACTTTAAGGACTTAATTTTATACATGACTATGTGTAACTATTAACAGACAGATGACAAGTCCAAGTACTAATTTACTTAGTTGTTTGGGATATGGAATGACTACACATTTAGTTTGAAAACATTAAAATCTTACATAATTGTATTGTGCTCATATGTTTTGCTGATCACCTGCCATGGCTATAGAAATTTGCTGCAAAAGGAAAAAGCAAGGACATGATTATAACAGCATTAAAACTGATCTTTCAGCCCCAAGCCTAAGGGCACAAAATGATTCAACACGTGTTTATCAGGGTAAAGCATATGGCCTATGGGCCAGTTGTGGCCCAACAAAGGATTTTGGGTGGCCCATGAAAAATGTAGAGGATGTAAAAGTAAAGTTGTAATAGTTGCTTTGTCTGTGCCCTGCTTAACCCTCCTTCCACTAGTCACTGTTGTGCCCATCATGTAACTTGGTTTGTGGGTTGCCATTATGCACTCTCTCCTATTTGTCATGTGACCCACAGCAGCTGACTGTCATTAATCTGTCTCTAGTCTGAAAGGAGCGAGTCATTTTTTTTTTTTTTGCTGTGTCTTCAGTCATTACTGGCATTGAAGAGAGACAAGTGAGTGCAGTCATGCCCCAGCGCAGCTGACACCCGCTATGTGATGGGCGGCAACAACGCAAGGGCTGCTTCCCCTCCCTCACTATGCTGCCCTCAAAGTTATGGCCCTCCATAAAGCAAAAAAACAACACCAAAACCCATGAATGTCTGGCGCGCTTTCTTAAGGCAGTGGTTCTCAACCTTCCTAATGCTGAAACCCTTTAATGCTTGTATGTAGCCGTATCTGCACGTGGCAGACCTGCCTGGAGACGGACAGAGGAGTGGTGTCTCGGTTCCTAAGACCATCGGAAATATGTGTTTTCTGATGGTCTTAGGTGACCCCTGTGACCCCTGTGACAGGGTCGTTTGACCCCCAAAGGGGTCACGACCCACAGGTTGAGAACCGCTGCTCTAAGGTCAGACGCTCAGCTCAGTAGTTTTTTGTATGTGAGCAGTTGGCTGTGGAGACATTTTGGTTCTAACATTAAAATTTTTAGGGTGACTTTGTAAAATGGGTGATAAAAAGAAACATAAGATCAAATCAGAACATACAGTGTTTTATCTGGAGTGGACAAATAGATACTTGTTTACTTACATGAGAGACAAAATATTGTGCCTTTTTGCTGAGGAGTAATAGCAGTTCTGAGGGAATATGATCTTCGTCACCATTTTGAATCAAAACATCCTGACTTAAACAAATTGGACACCAGTGAAAAATTAGTGTCCAAAATGTTCAGAAATCTCAGTGTGGAACAACAGTTTTTCAAGAAAATTAACTCATAAAATGAGGCAGGTATTAAAGTTAGTTTTCAGATTTCTAAAGAAATCTATTTCAAACATGCTTCTGGAGTACAATAAATTTGTTGCTGACAAGAAGTGTAATATGTCCTATTAACTAAATGTAAACAATTTTTAAAAACCCTGAAAAATGTATTAAAACTGGTACTAAGCAAAGTAATTTTTTTAACATTAATGTGTCTTCATGATAAATAAAAATCTTAAGTAATAAGTGTAATGAATTGATATTAATTGAAATTTCCCTTTTTTTAAAAAATGTGGTTTATTTGCAAAATAGTTTAATCATTAATTATATCTTTACTTGGAAAGTGAGCCACTAAAAACCTATCTGTGGCCTGAAAAAGTTTAGCCTATTTTAATTTTTACCCCTACCTACTACCAAGTTGCGCAGGTCTGGGATAAAGTATCCTTAATTCTGTTTGATTTCAAGTAAGAATCACAGTTACCTAGTGATACAGAAATAATTCCACCTCATAGCCAGACTCAGTATAACCAGGTGGGAAACATTCTTGTTCAGATGGAAGTAACACAATGGGGAAACCGAGTCGAGGATCCTACCTTCAGCCATGCCAAGGTCATCCCCTCAATCTTTGCAGATACAGACCACTACCTGTCATGGTTCAGGATCTCACTCCCTCCGAGTAACTTGTGGCATTTCTCTTGTATGGTGGATTACTGACTTGATGATCCTTCAGGCAATTATACTTGAATTCAAAACTCAAAACAATATCAGATTACAGTCCCAAGAGATTTTACCTCAACTAGCAAGTTTCAGTAATCACAGTTTGGGGCTGGTTACAGTTGTTTTCACTGTCATGGTGTTGCAATAAGCAATAAAAATTTACTAGGATTCACACACACACAAACACACACACGAGATTTCACTTAACATCCATCCTTTGTTTTTTTCTC
This sequence comes from Pseudochirops cupreus, assembly GCA_028627135.1. Taxonomy (NCBI): domain Eukaryota; kingdom Metazoa; phylum Chordata; class Mammalia; order Diprotodontia; family Pseudocheiridae; genus Pseudochirops; species Pseudochirops cupreus. The sequence continues at coordinate 509,490,094 of CM053582.1, forward strand.
CTTGAGTTTAGATTCATCCTCGTGTAAAGATTGCTACTAGAAATCACTTCTATGTTAAACAAACTTGTTTATTAACAAGTTCTCGGTAAGCCAATTCATTGTTTAGGACTTCCATAATCCATAACAGACTTTTCCTAGGGGTAATAAGATACATGACCTTGCCTAAACATTGATTTCAAGAAACCTGGCAAGTGTATAGAATACTTGGCTGGTAAAGGAGATTAAGGAAAAGCAGTTGATACTGGCAGAAGGAAAATCAAGAGAGCAGTGACATGGCAACCCGGAAGGCAATATCGTGGTGGAGATTGTAAATAAATCATGCCTAATACTTCAAAGATCAAAAAGGATAAGGATTGAGAAAAGACCATCCAATTTAGATTATTGGTAACTTTAGAGAGAACTGTTTAAGCTGAATGATGAAGTTTGAACCCAGTTTGCAAAGGGCTGAGTGTGAGGGAGAGGAAGTGGAGAGAGTAAAAAGCTTACTCTCCTTAGGAATTCAGCTGTGAGAGGGAGATTATTCATAGCATGAAAGTTTAAGGATTTCAGGAAAGAAGTGAAAGTTTGTGTAGTGGCTTTAGAGTTTAGTTGTGACTTCTCCCAGCTCTATTCAGTGTTTTGTGAGCAGAAGTGGCGACAGTGGGAATAATCCAGGGTTAGGGTTTGTTAGAGCATGTGCAGTGATAACAAGGGTTCAGTGGATTTGAGAGTAGGGTGCTGGAGTTACAAGAGTCAACTATGAGTCATGATTGGGAAGGGGGAAAGTAAAGTCAGCAGAAATGATGGCCTGAAAGGTGGAGGGATTAGAGGTCAGAATGAGCATGGAAGGATAGGTTTAGAAGGGAAAAAGACAAGGAGAAGTGGAATGATAGAAGGCCATGATCAGAAAAAGGAATTTAAGAGTTTTGATCAAGGAAGTGGAATCCTTGTGGGTGATGGTGAGGTTAAGTGTATAATCATTCTTGTGTGTAACTGAAGTGGAATGGGCAAGCAGGTGATAGGATTCGAGGAAATGGAGTAACTGGGAAGTTAAGGTTATTTGTTGGAGGAAACCTTAGTCTGTATGTTGAATCTCTTGCTCTTTGCAAGAATGTGAGAATTCAGGGTTATGGCCTGTGAAGCATCGGAACACATCTGAGGAGGCTCTCATTAAGCCATCAGAATACTACAGTGGTATCTGTGGTTATTCCAAAGAGATTAGCCAGACAGCTCACACGGGAAAAAAAATGAAGACATTGCCTATCCTCTCACATGCAAGTGGATGGGTCGACCACTGCCAGTTCATCATTATCTTGGACAGGCACTGACGATTCACATTGAGCTAGATGCAGAATTGATTAGGAATAAGAAAACGGAATGGATTGCAGTTGTGCTGTATTTTTGGTGATGGCTAGCTAGTTAGTCCTTGAAACAAAAATCTAGTTGTTTTTATTTTTAGAGTAAGCCTCTTTTAGTTTTAGTTTTAAATTTATTCATTGCTTCTTTTTCCCATCCCTCTAATTTCTCAATGACTCTTCTCTAACCCCAGTAAAACCATTGTAACAGATAAATATAGTTGAAAAAAAATGCATCAACCTTTAGTTCGTGTATGGAAATGCATGCCTTTACCTGTCTATGCAAAGGCAGGAGTCATGTTTGACCATCCTTCCTCTCGAGTCCCAAATGGAAGGTGAGATTTTTAACTGAGACTTGAGGGATGGTAGGAGGAGGAGATGAGCAAAGAGCATTCTAGGCATGGGAGACATTCAAGTTATAAAAATTATCTTCCTAAAACATAGGTTTGACCATCTCACCCTCCTACTTAGTAAACTCCCTATTGCCTCGATCATCAAATCTGGAATCTTTTGTTTTGACTTTTTAAAACCTTTCATATTTGGCCCCTTCCTGCCTTTTCAGTGTTTTTTCTTTTTACTCCATTCCATGTTCTCTGTGGAACACACTAGCCTCCTTGCATTTCCTCACACAAAATAGTGCATCTCCTAGCTGCATTTTCACTGACTGTCATCATGCCTGGAGTGTTCTTTCTCCTCATCTCTCCTTCCTGGCTCTCTTGGCTTCTCTCAAGTCTCAGCTAAAATTCTACCCTTTGTAAGAAGCCTTTCCTCATCCCTCCTAATTTAGTGCCTTCCTTTCTGTTGGTTATTTCTTATTTAGCCTTCCTTTTGAAAATGTTGGAGAAGGTAAGCTCCTTGAGGATTAGCACTTGTTTACCTTTCTTTTTATACTCAGCACCTAGCAGAGCATAAGCATAGTATCTGCTTAACAAATGCCTTTTGTTGACTGACAATGTTCTTCCCCCCTTTTTTTTTTTGCTTTCTTTTTTGGAGGGTAATTGGGGTTAAGTGACTTGCCCACAGTCACACGGCTAGTTTTTGTGTTAAGTGTCTGAGGTCAAATTTGAACTCAAGTCCTCCTGACTCCAGGGCCTAGTGCTCTATTCACTGCACCACCTACCATCCCAACTGACAATATTCTTTTATATTTATTTGCCACAGTTTGTTTAGCTATTTGCCCAGCAGTGGGCACCTACTTTCCTTTACAATTCTTTGTTACTCCAGAGTGTTGCTTTAAATATATGTTTTTTCATATATAGAACCTTTTCTTCTGTATTTTACCGTGGAATATATGTGTTGTAGTGGTATAGCTGTGCCAAAGGTTATATACCATTTAGCAAAGTTTTTATTGTAGTGCAAAATTGCTTTTTAGAATGTTGGACCATTTCACAGCTCTACCAACAGTACATTAGTCTTCCCACAGTCCTTGTAACATTTTCCATTTTTGTCTGTAAGGCAGCTAGGTACCACAGTGGAAAGGAGAATTGACTCTTGAACCAAAAAGACCTGAGTTCAGATCCAACATGAGACATTGATTGTGTGACCTTGGGCAAGTCATATAACCTTTTTTTTCCTTCAGTTTCCTCATCTGTGAAATGGGGATAATAGCAGCTACCTTACAGGGTGATTATGAGGATCAAATGAGATAATATTTGTAAAGAATCAGAATTATGGATAACAGCATACAAATGTTTGGTGGTCATAAGTAGATTGTATATTGCCAACAATGGCTCTCATGCAATAATGTAAGGAAGCGTGTAATTCATTGGAAAAAGAAACATGTTTATCTTGTAACCAGAGTGATGGATGATACATTGAAGGCCCAAATTCTGTACCAATAATTGAAATATTAAAAGGCCTACAGGAAGTTTCCCAGTGCCATCAAGGAGATCTTCTGTGGAGGATTTATAAATGGATATGGATGGGTGTCAAACTTTGTGAAGTGTGTGTGTGCGTGTGTGTGTATGTGTGTGTGTGTTGTGATTTTATAGATCCATTAAAGAAAATATTAAAATAATTATATAAATATGAGGTATGCTATTGAGATATGAATGAATCAATTTAATACACGAAGAAGAATTTACTTTGTGTGGACCCTATATGGTGTTAGATGCATGATAGTCTCTGTCCTCAAGGAGATTGCATTCTAACGGGAGAAGATAACATAATTAACTCTAAGAAGAGACTGGAAATTCCTGGAAATATGTACAGGTCCACTGCTAGGGAAAATAAAGCAAAAAGCTTATCTGTAGAGGTCCGCTGCTAGGGAAAATAAAGCAAAAAGCTTATCTGGGTCCCAGGCACAGATTTTCATGGGAAGAGGATGAAGAGGATGGCCAAATGCAGGTGGCATAGTTTGAAAATGGTTAGCAGATGAAGAAAATGTAGAGTCTTCTTCAAGCCTAGAAGGAATGTGAAATTGGAATCAGAAGACCTGGGTTCAAGTCTCACCTGTGTCACTTTGATTCATAGGAATTAGAGGGAACTTCACAGATAACCTACTCTAGTCCTTTCATTTTCAGATGAAGAGTTAAAGCCTGGAGAGGCTGACTTGTTCGCACTGGTAATCAATGTGGCATAGTGGAATGTGCGAGGGACTTGGGCTCAGGAAAGACTCAGGATCAGTCAAATTCAGGTTCTGCCACTTAGAAGCTTTATGACCTTGGACCCATCTCTAAACCTCTCCAAGCCTCAGTTTCCTCATCTGAAAAGTAGGGATAGTAATACTTGAATGACCTACTTTATAGGGATAATGTAGAGAGGAATGTACTCTAACTTTAAAGCCTATATAAATGTAAACTATCATATATTATATATAACTCAGGTCTTCTGACTCCCAATCCAAGGTTCTTTCCATTCTGGTACACTGTAAGGATGTCTACACCCTTTGTATAGAGATCCCTTTAGAGCAGGGTTGTGAAATATTTTTTAGGGATACAGTATTCATTGACCCTGGATCTTCATTATAGCCCCTTCATTGAGTTGTAACCATGATTAGCAGATGGCATCAGCAGAAGGTACACTTGATGGCTCAGGGATAAAGACACCACAGTCTCTCTGACTTATGTTCTTTTAAAATTTTTCTTAATCTGAATTTAACAAATGCCAAATAAAGTGGCATTTCCAGATACATAGTAGACATTTTTTTCATTCATGGAACTGAGAATTTCTGGCATCCTTCTTGCTTTTCTTTTAAAATGTTATAATAAATGTAGCATGTAACTTTCAAAGCTATCCTGCTTGTCTTATTCTTTCTGACCTTCTCTAACATACATTAAAAAATATTTTCTCCCTTCCTTTCTTCTTTCTTTTTTTCCCTTCCTTCCTTCCTTCCTTCCTTTCTTTCTTCCTTCTTTTTCTTCTCTTCCTTCCTACCTTCCCTTCTTTCCTGCCTCTGCCTTCCTTCCTGTCCTTGGGCAAGTGTCTGCTCTAGTTTCACCAGTGGTAAAAAAAAGAACAAAACACCCGCCTCAGGGTTCTTATGAAGATCAAATGAGATAATATTTGTAAAATGTCTGGCACATAATAGGCTCTTAATAAATGCCTGTTCCCTTCCGCCTGCCCCTTCCCACCAGCACTTTATCCTTGCTGCTCTTCTTCTTTGTTGTCATAGTATTTTGGGCACTCACCTTAGTTTCCTCCTTTGTAAAATGGAGGTAATAGACACTACCTACCTCAAAGCTTTATGACAAGGGTGTTTTCTAAACATTAAGGCACCGCATTAATGTGATTAATAATTACAATTCAATAATATTTACAAAGTTATCTACTATTAATCAACACACATTTATTGATTGCCGGCTAAGTGGCAGGCACTATACTTTGTGCTGGGGATACAAAGAGAAAAAAAAATGAAACAGTCTGCCTTCAGGAAGCTTAACATTCTATAAGAGAGACTACATGTACACATATAGAACAAATATAGACAGAGTGCATTCGAGGTAGTTAAATACAAGAGAGAAGGAGGGAGGTCACCCTCAAGAGGTCAGGAAAGGCTCTTTGTAGCAGGTAGTACAACGGACAGAGCTGAATGTTGGGCACATAAAGATGAATAACAAAAGTCACTCCCCTTATGAAGCTAGTACTTTTACTGGAGAGGTTTATAGACACACTATTGAGTCAGTATAATGCTAAGCAGTATACAAATACATTTCAATACTTGAAGGATCTGCATTTTCATTAGTGTGGATATTTCCTTCAGGGAAGCAGGTTACAACTCTGCTGGTGCTTCTTAAACTGTTGGCCAAAACAGTGACTGCTTTGTAGCCAAACTGGCGATGGGCCACTTTCATAGTTAGGCTAGGGTCTTCCGATGATACATGTGCAGCCTATCAGTAAACATGAAACTCTTGGTAGGACCTGCTGGGATTTGGCCTCCTGCAGGTTGTTTTTGTTGTTCAATAGTTTTCAGTTATGTTCTACTTTTTGTGACTCCATTTGGGGTTTTCTTGGCCGTGATACCGGAGTGGTTTGCCATTTCCTTCTCCAGCTCATTATACAGATAAGGAAACTGAGGGAAACAGGGTTAAGTGACTTGCCCAGGGTCACACAGCTAGTAAATATCTGAGACCAGATTTGAACTCACGAAGATGAGCCTTTCTGACTTAAAGCCCAGTGCTCTATCCTCTGAGCCACCCCATGGAGATGGTTGTAGTAACTCTGTCTCTTTGGGTACCCAAGGAAACTTGCCTGGCATGGGTTTGGGGAAACTCTAGGTTAAAGTGAGATTAGCAACAGGGAGGATAATGTTTTGCCACGATTACTTGTGGGAAAGAGAGTTAGGAATCAGCTTGATTAGTAGACAGCTATTAACAGGGAAGATTTAGATGTTTTATACATATGTATACACACATATAATACACACTATATATACATATATAATAAAACACTATGTATGTGTATATATGTAAGTGTTTTATGTATATATATATACATGCATTTATATGTATATATATAAATAAAATTATTTAACAGTGAAGAATATCAGGTGCTAGAATGGGTTACTGAGGAAGAAATATCCTTTGGAAGTCTAGAAGGAAAGGGCAGATTCTGACCTTCTTGTCATGTCTCGGATCTAATTATTGCCTGGATTTAGTGGTATATGTTAGGTGACTTCTGTTGTAAAATATTGTTTTTTTCGATCATCAAAGATGTTTTTCTTCTTCCCTTTCACCAGTTTAGAAAGACAAACAAAATTATTACAAACGTGTATAGTTAAGCAAAACAGATTTCTGTATTGTCCATGTCCAAAAAAAAGTCTCATTCTGTACTGAGTCTTTCACCTCTTTATCAGAAGGTAGGTATCATATTTCATAATGAGTTCCCTATATTTGGTCATTTCGCTGATCAGATTGCCAAAGTCTTTCAAAATTGTTTATCTTTAAAATATGGTTGTTATTGTGTAAATTGTTCCCCTGGTTCTGCTCACTTTGATTTTTATTGGTTCATACAAATCTTCCCAGATTTCTCTGAAATCATCCCCTTCATCATTTATTACAGCACAGTAGTATTCCATTACCTTTATTTTATTTTATTTATTTTTTGCTTTTTGGAGGGCAATTTGGGTTTGAGTGACTTGCCCAAGGTCACATGGCTGGCTAGTTTTTGTGTTAAGTGTCTGAGGTTAGATTTGAACTCAGGTCCTCCTGACTCCAGGGCTGGTGCTCTATTCACTGCGCCACCTTCCATCACCTTTATATACCATAACTTGTTCAGCCATTACCCAATTTATGGAGGGAATTTTTAGTTTCCAATTCTTTGCTACCACAAAAAGAGGTGCTATAAATATTTTTGCACATCTTTGGATAAACTTTGCTTAGTATGAATCCTCTCTTAATCCACGGTCCCTCTTATTCCCCCTTCTCCCTTCTCCCCTTTCTCTCCTATTTCTCTGTTTAGTGAAATGTATTTCTGTACTAACTCTGTGTGTGTATGCGTGTGATCTTCCCTCCTTTGACCGGTTCAGGTGAGAGAGTTTCTAGTGTCACTTCTCCCACCCCTTCTTCTTGTTTGCACAGACTTCTATTTTTCCACCTAATTATGTGAGATCATTTTCCCTAACTTTTTTTCCCTTCTCCCTCCCCTCTACTGTACTGATGCATGTTATTTTTCCTTTCCCTCTCAGGCTCTCTGTCTGATTAGACTATCTCTAACGTAGGGTTCAGAAGGAACATCATCTACCCATATTAAAATCTAAACAGTATCCTTCTTTAAACCATTATGATTATTCATGTATGTTTACCTTTTTATGTGTCTCTTGATTCCTGTGTTTGTACTTCAAAATTTCTATACTGATCTGCTCTGTTCATTAGGAATGCTTAAACGGCTTCTCTTTCATTAAAAGTCCAGTCCCCTTCTCTGCAGGATCATACTCAGTTTTACTGGTTAAATTATTCTTCGTTGTAAACCTATATTCTTTGCCTTCTGCGATATTGTTTTGCAAGTGCTCCGTTCTTTTAGAATGGTGCTTGCTAAATTATGTGTGATCCTGGCTTTGTCTCCTTGGCACATGAGTTCTTTCTTTCTGGCTGCTCACAGTATTTTCTCTTGACCTGGAAGCTCTGAATTTTGACTATAATATTTTTGGAACATTTTGATGTCCCCCCCCCCCCCACCCCATGACTGAGAGATTTTATTTCTGTTTTGCTTTTCTGGTGGTTGTAAATGATTTGTTCAGTTTTATAATTTTTAAAAAATATGTTTAGGGCTTTTTTTTTTGGTCATGGCTTTCAGGTAGGCCAGTGAGTCTTAAATTATCTCTCTTCAATCTGTTTTCCAGGTCAGTTGTTTTTGCTCTGATATTTTGAATTTTCTTCCATTTTTGTGTCCTCTGACTTTGTTCTAGTATTTCTTGTCTCTTGGTGTCATTAGCTTTCATTTGGTCAGTCCTGATTTTTAGGGAATTCATTACTTTGGTCAGGTTCTGTACTTTTTGTACTAAGCTTAATTCCACTTTTTAATTCTTCCATGGCTGACATTTCATTTATTAAAAAGTTAAAAAAAACTTTTAAAAACTCTTGCTTTTTTTTTAAAGAATTCTAGTTGAAATTGTGCCCAAGCTGCTTTTTTTTTTTTTGCAGTTTTGCTTGCAGATGTTTTGGAACCATTCTTCTCTTCTCAGTTTATGTCTTGAGTGTCTCTATCACCATAATAGGTTTTTGTGGTGGAATTCTCTCCCCTCTCCCCCCCACCCCCATTATTCCCATTTGTTTCCTGACTTCATACTTTATATTGGGACCAGACTCTGTGATAAATAGGAGGAAATATCTGAGCTGGTCCTGCTACTTGTAGCTTTCTCGGAGTATTAAATGTTTTGTTATTCCAGAATTTCAGAGACAGCTCAGACTGAGGACCTGCAAGTTTTCAGTGTGCCTAAAATGCTCTGACTCAGGACAAAGTCTGATCACTCTTTTTATGGTCGGAGTTCTCCAAGATCCTGACCTGAATTTGAGTCTGAGCTTATAAACTCTGCCCTATTTGGAGTTCTACTATCGGCCAACTGGAAAGCTCTGCTGGTTCAGAGTAATAGGTAACTAGTTTTCTCTTTGATTCCTGTTCTTGTTATTCTTCTATAAGCATCAGAATAGGCAGGAAGCTGGGACCTGAGATGCTGCTCTGCTCCTGGGGTGCTGAGCTGTTTAGCTGTATTTTGCTTCTGAACTTGTTCCTTGTTTAGTACACAGCCTAGGGCCCATAACCAGGCCTTTCTCTGGAATGCCACACCTAGACACAGGTCCCTTCCTTAGTGACTCAGAACTTGTAGTAAATGATAGAGCTGCTGGTTGGTACTTCTTCCTGTACTCTACACAAGTTTAGCCTCTTCTGGGCTGGATCTGGAAGCATATACCATCATTCCTATATTTTAAGCTACGGTCCAAAAAACCAAATCCCATTATCATACTCCTTTCTTAACCAACTATTCCCTTCCCAAATCTGCTTTTCTCTTGTGAAGTCTCTGCTTTTGGAAGCAGTGATGGAAAAGCTGTCTGTGATGATGATGATGATGATGATAACTAACATTTATACAGTGTCTACCATATGCTGAGCATTTATGATCGCATTTGAGCCTAAGGTCTTCATTTTCTTGTTCAAGACTTCATGATCTGTAGTCATACTTTCCAGATTTCTTTTTGGCAGTGTCATCTGTGCTCATGTGAATCACCAAATAGAGAGCAGTTACCAGGTTTGAGGAGTGTTAGGAAGCTCTCTCTTACTTCTGGACTATCTCCTCTCCGCTCCCTACTTCCCAAGACATTACAAGTATGTTGACAGTTTTCTCAGTATTCCCTTATTAATTACATATTAATCTTTCTCTGTGGACTAAATAGTTCTGAATCCAAAAATAAGAGTAAAGAACTATGTTGATGGTAATTAGCCAAAGCCTGATTCTATAAAATATGGCAAGGCCTCGTTTGAAGTAATGAACTGCCTCTCCTCTGACTTGTGGACAGAGCTTCTTATTCTCCCATCAAGGGTAGCACATTCTTTTCTTCACATAATTGGTTGGTGGGGGTTGTAGATGTTGAATATCAGGGGAGAGACCTTGACATTTCCTTTTAGCATAAGAGTAAACACACAGATTGGCGTACTCATTGCTGAGGATTATAAATAACTTTTTGCATTTTCATTGACACCTAAACACATGGTGATATATCTTGTAAAATAATTAGTTATTTGATTACCTTTGTTTTAGCCTGAAGTAGAAGACAATTGACAAATATAAATACCTTTGAGACTGATGTGCTGCAGTAAACTAACTTTATTTATTACAAAATGGACTTTTATTAATATGAATTGACAATAATTAATTTGCTAATGTTGATATTGCTAATAATTACATGTAATTCATGAAATATTTATGCTAGAACACTGTGGAAATGATGTTGGTTTCTCTAGTTAGTAATTCTCTGAACATCTCATTTAAAGACTTTTTAACTGGGTATATCCTTAGTGTAGTGATTTTGTAACCCATATAAGTATCCTGCTAAGTTCAAACAAAGTTAAATCTAATATTTGGTTTTTTAAAGAATGAAAGTATGGACTGTTTCCTCTTCATAATTCATTTGTCCTTTTTGTTCACAGTAAAAGATTGTAATTAGAGATAAGCAAAACTGAATCTGGCTAATGTGATCAGTGAGATGTAGTATCTCTCAATACGGAGGCCTGTGGACACAATTTTGTTAATTAAGCTTTATTTTGTTGGCTTTTCTTTAAAAACAATACCCTTCTCTCTCTCCCCTCTGCCAGTTGCTGATTAGTAACTATGGCCCCAAACAGGAAAAAGACCATGTGTCTCTAAGATTATGTGGCTGATGTAGAAATTTTTAACTTCTTTCACAACACTCTAGACCTTTTTTAGCTGGGCTACTTTTGTGTAATACTGTGGGCCTGCTTAGAGAAATAAGTGGATGAGAAAACCAGATTAATTCAAATAATTTTTAAGTACCTACCATGTACAAGCACTATTCTAATGGCTGGAGTAAACCCAAATATTTCTCTTGAGTTTATTTTATTTATTCTTGAGTCATCTGATAGGAAGACAGAAACAAATAATTATGATATGTAGAATGTAGTAAATGAGTGAGCGATAGTTCAAAGGTGAAAGAGATTACTTTTTTCCAAGACAGGACGAAAAAATTCTTTTCAATAAAAAGAGTGACCTTTTCAGTAAAGCCCTCCAGTGTTTCATTAAGGTATGGGGGAGAGAGCATAGATTACTGAAAGCTGTTGTCTAAAAGGCCCAATCCAATTCATCAAGTGCTTGGTAACTAACTTTTTTTTTGGTCTTTTTGGAGGGCAAGGCAGGGCAGTTGGGGTTAAGTGACTTGCCCAGGGTCACATAGCTAGTAAGTGTTAGAGGCTAGATTTGAACTCAGGTCCTCCTGACTCTAGGGCCAGTGCTCTATTCACTGTGCCACCTAGCTGTCCCTGTTAGCTGCCTTCTTAAGCAAGGCACTGTGCTGGGTACGCAGAAAGAAAACCCAATTCATTCCTTGCCCTTGAGACTCATGCATTCTATTAGGACTTTTAAGTACAGATTTAGTTATGATCTCTTGTCCAAGGACAAGCCTAATTAAGACAAGACAGATTTACCACCAGAAAATTGATTACCAGGTGATGAATTTGGGTATTTAATTTTTTTTTGTTGTAGTAATTTATAAAGACCCTTTTCTGAGGCACTAGAAAGGTTTGTGATTTGTATCAGTGGAGGGAGGACTCATACTAATGATGTTGTGGATCTTTAAGGCTGAAGTAGGTAGAAGAACCAAGAAGTTCTGTACACCTGGTCTCAATCTACCCTCAAACTACTACTTACTAAGTCCTATGATTCTAGCCAGGAAATGGCCCCACTCATACAACTGCCCTATGGAATTCCAAGTTTTTCTTCTTGGTTTTTCCTAAGCTAATCTACCACGTCAGAAAAGTGGAAAATCAAAACCGTACAATAACCTAAATCTAATTCTAAAGTGTGGTCATAACAGTGTGCTTGTATGCCATTAACATGTGGAATGTCTATGTGTTCTGTAGACTTTGTGCTGTTCTTAGCTGTGCACTTTGAGAAAATAATTTGGATTTATATAGTGCTTATAGTAAAAGCCTCAGATTTCTCCCCAATGTGATGGTCTGTCTTATCAATACAAGTGTTCGTTAGTGATGCTGTATGATTGCACCCCTGATCTTGTGGGGGGGATGAGCAGTTGTCTCTCTGGGCTGAGATTATTTTTATTCTGAACCATATTTCATTCAGCAAACACTAAGCCCTTGCAGCGTGTAAAATGCTGTGCTAAGCATCGGGGGAGCAAAGACGAAAGTGAGATAATCCCTATTCTCAAATAATACGAGGTCATTATAGGGGGAGAGAGAAGTATTAAGTGGGAGGGAAGGGTGAAGGCGGGTCAGGGCAGCTTCATGGAGGAGGTGACGTCTGAGTTTAGCCTTGAGTGACATGAGGGGTTTTTTAAGGAACAGAAATGAGGAGGACTACACTTCAGACAAGGGAGACAGAAGCGGCACGTTGGGTTCAGGAAACATCCAGTGAACCACTTTGACTGAGACATATATTATGTGTAAAAGGGAGGAGTGTAAAGCGCCCAGAAAATGAGTAGGAACCAGATTGTGTAGGACTTTTCATGCCAGATTGAGAGATTTGTATTTTATCCTTTAGGCACTAGGAAGTCACCAAAATTTTTTGAGCAGGTGAGTAATATGAGCAAATGTGTCCCAGAAGTAGTAATCTGATACCTGTGTGGAAGATGAATTGGAGGGAGGAGGGATTGAAATCAGAGAGATCATTTAAGGACAAGAGGTGATTAGAGCCTGAAATAGGGTTGTGGTTGGATGAGTAAAGAAAATAACTTCAAGAGCTTCTGTAGAAATAGAATGGACAAGATGACACCTGATTGAATTAAGGGTGGGGAATCAAGGAGACTATGAACCATGCTGGGTGACAGGGAAGATGGTAGATAGAATATAGAATGATGTAGAATACACACACACACACACACACACACACACATATATATATATAGAGAGAGAAATAACATAAGCTAATAGAATAATAGAAAGAAGGAAGTGTTGTGGGGCTGGGCAGAGATAGTTTTATCTTAAATCTGTTGAGGATGAGTTGCCAATAAGACATCTAGAAGATGTCTAGCAAGCAGCTAGCAGTGGGGATTGGAATTCAGGAGGGACTAGAACTGGGTTCGTAGATTTGTGAGTCATCTGCAGAGATGAATTAAAAAGTAAGAAATCCTCAGACTCAATGACTTGCAAGGTACTTCCCTCCCCCTTACTTTGCCATTAACATATAGGGAACCTTTATATATCCAATCTTTCATTCAAAGCAGCAAAGCATTGCTAAGGAAAGAAAAAAAATCTAAGAGACCTTGAATATAACTTTGCCTTTGCTTGGGTATAATTCTAGAAGATTTCTATTCTTTGGAAAGTAAAAATGACAGGCTCAATGTAATGGAGATTTCCATAGGTGGTTGAAGATCTGTGCCCATATGCTTAATTAATCTGCACTACTATCTTTCCCTCTTTTCTACTCACTTTTTGGACAAAATAACATGGTGAAGAAGGGGAAATTATGCAAATAAATGTAATTTATTATATGAGTACAAATATGGAAATACTTTCTATTCTCACTTTCTTAATTTTGACAACTTTCTATCTCTGTGTGTGTGTGTGTGTGTGTGTGTGTGTGTGTGTGTGTATCCCATTGGATAGAGTGCCCAAATAGAAGATATTATGGATCCATTAAAGTGTTAAGTATGTTTGTATGTGTATAACACTATATTCTGTTCTGGTAGCTCCAGGTAATAAGCCATTGTCTTTACAGACAAGAGGCTTAGGGAGTCATAAATGTAGGAAAGGTATAGGTGTGATCAAAATACTTGCCAAAGAACTATTATTTTAAATTCTGTAATAACATCCTAAATGTTTATAGCCACCTGTATGTTACATGTGACAGAGTGTCATTTAAAATTGCTTCTCACAAATTTATTTATGTAGTCCTGTGGACTGAGGGAAATCTTTATAGTGGCTTAGCTACGGATATGACAGGGCAATTCATAGCTTAAATGAATATATATTCTAAGACATCTCAGAGAAGGATAGCATTGGACAAGGCCAGGAACATGATTCTCTACATTAAACTGAAGTAGTAAAAATATAGCAAGTGTTTATTCTTTGGCTAAAACATACCAGAGATAGTGAAAGAATTGTGAACACGAGATTCTTACCATTCTCATCCATTTGATGAAGTTCTTCCTCATTTCCCCCAGTGATAATGATCTTCTGTCCTTGAACCATGCGTAGTATTTTCTTTTTTGTAGGTACCTTGTCTGATTTGGAACATCATTCACTTATCTCTCAATTCTGGTTTCAGACATGTTAGGGCTTCATTGTGAACATATTTTATACTAAATAATTTCTCTCAATTCCCTATCCGTTTTTGTTGATCTCTTTTGTTTTTAAGTGGCCTACATTTCCAAATGTATTCTTCCCTCATCCCCCTCCCACAGAGCCATCCTCTGTAATAAAGAATTCGAAAAAAGGGAAGAAAATTCTCAAAACTAACTAGCGTTTCACAAAAAACTAATATTTTACATAGTGTTCTCCACCCACAGTCTCCAGCTCTACAAAGAAGCTGGGATAAGTGCATTCTTCTGGCTCTTCGTTGGGACCAATCTAATTCATCGTAATTTGGCAGCATCTGGTTTTGTTGTTGTCTTTTCCATTTATGTTGTTGTGGTCATTATGGTTCAGGCAACTACGTGGCACAGTCAGTAGATCATTGGGCCTGGTGTCCGGGAGACTTGAGTTCAAAAATGGCCTCAGATACTCACTAGCTATGTGATGCTGGACAAATCACTTAAACTCTGTTTAATCCACTGGAGAAGGAAATGACAACCCACTCCAGAATCTTTGTCAAGAAAACTCCATGGACAGTATGGCCCACTGGGGCATGACTGCACAACAGGAAGTCATTGTTTATATTGTTTTTCATTTTCTGCTTTTGTCACTTTGCATCAGTTCAGATAAGTTTTCCTGTGCTTCTCTGTATTCATCATATTAATTTTTTCTTAAGAGCATAATAATATTCAGTTATATTACCTATCACAATTTAGCCATTCCCCAATTAATGAGCATTTACCTTGTTTCCATATCTTTGCTATTACAGAAAGGGCTATTTTAAATATTTTGCTGTATTTTGGGCTTTTCTTTTTGTTGCTGACCTCCTTGTAGTGTGTACCTACTTGTATAATCTCTTTTCAGAGGTTATGGATAATTTACTCCAGAATGTTTGGATGAACCAACAATGCATTACTGCACCTATCTTTCTACAACTTCTCCAACGTTGATTATTATTCCAATCTTTTGTCATATTTTCTGATTTTTCTAGGGGTGAGATGAAATCTCAGAATTGTTTTGATGTAAATTTCTCTTATTATTAGTGATTTGGAGCAGTCTTTCATTTGGTTAGTAATTTGTAATTATCCTTTTGAAAACTGTTAATATCCTTTGGTTACTAATGATGGTTTCTGGACTTTATATGTTTCTCTTAGTTATTTTTCTACCTTGGATGTCAGACTTATTTCAGAGATATTTGATACAAAGATTTTTTTCCCTCCTTGAATTTCAAATTCTGGTCATTCTCAAACTCTGGTCCACATTTTTAGTAACCACTGTAGGAACATGACTCGGGCAAATGAAAATTATAGAATAAAACATTTAATCAGTTCAAAAATTAAAAGTAAGGTAACAGGGAAACACATTTCTGAGCAAATGTAATCTCCTCCTTTTCCCCTCCCCAGACACCGTGAGAAACAAATGCTTACAAGATTCTTGCTCCAGTTTGGGAAGGAGTTTTAGCCTTTATTGAAGTCAATCGTGCAGTTGCTGATAGAAGTTGCTATCATCTTGGTACCTTTGCTGCTGTGGCTTGTTTCTTTGTTCTCAGCAACTACTCTCAACAACTAGACACTTGAGATCCAAGTCAAAGCCTTTCCTATGCCATACGTACCTCGGGTCTTTTGATGGGGCCTTGGTCAAGACAGTAGTTTGTTTGTTTTTTTTTCACTCTAGCTTCCACTGTACTTAATATGTATTCCATGGACATCAAGAAATCTGTATTACTGTTAGATTTGTTTTGGCACCAGATAACGCCATTTCTCTTTATTTTATTTTAGGTTCTTGGGGTCTGGGCCACCCAGAAGAACCTTTTAAAAGTATCTTCCCAGAAATATCACACCACTCAGAATGCACTCCTTGGCTACATAGTGCCTTGAGAATTGATATCCTTTCATTTCCAAACATGCCCAGTACCCACTGCACTTACTCTTCTACATGTACTGGAGTTGTGTAAGGATTGGATCTCTAATAGATTGTTAGCTCTTTGACAGTATGATGAGTCAATGATTTTTACACCTCTTTGTTCCTCCCCTGTATGTACCTCCTTGCCCATCACAGTTCTCTTCACATAGTGGGTTCTTAACATGGGCTGGAATGCATGGTCAAAGTGATAAAGAACAGGATGAAATTGGTGACTAAAGGTGGGGTGCTTTTTATATTAAGACCAAAAGTGAAGAAGCTACTATCAAAACTTTAGCATGAAGGTAAATCTCATGGCAAAGTGAAAGAAGAGAATGCTGAATTTTAGAACCGTTCCCCCCAAATGATATCTTTATGGAATCCAAAAAAAAAAAAAAGCATTACAATTGACAAGTCTAAATTAACCTAAAAGCTCTCAGCAGGAGAGTCATCTAGATAAAAGGCAAACTGTCTTACAAATAGAACATGGGTCTCCAAACTTATCTCAAGGTTGAAAAAAAGTGCTCCAGGTTCTTTAATAGAGCCAAATTTGACCCAATAGCTCCCAACTACACTCTGGCTTCAAGAATCCCCTGGAAGTAAGTGCAGGGGGGAAGGGCCAATTTTTTAATTTGCAGAAAATTGCTGCTTCCCCAACTGTGAATGGCTGAAAGGCAGACAGAGAGCTAATAGAGTCCCAGGGATAGGAGGCCTTCCTAGACAAGGACAGCTGTATATCATTGACAAACCAGAACGCTGAGCAGTTTTACCAGTGGGATGTGAACCTGAAAGAGCAACAGAAGAGAAGCAGGATACTGAACCAGAGAACGGACGCCTGTACCCTTTTCTGAGATCTTCAGCCCTAAAGAGGGAGTCAGTGAATCATGATGCAGAATGTGACCTGAATTCAAAACTCGTTCTGCTACTTACTAAGTATGTGACTTTGGTCAAATCCCCTGACCCCACTAGGTCTTCATTTTTTCATCTGTAAAATAAGGGAATTTCATCTGTAAAATAAGCTTTCAATCTATGAGGATGCTATGGTAAAAGTCGTAAAGTTGACGGGGTCCAGAATGATCAGTAGATATTTGCTGAACACCTAATATTCATTAGTTGCTTTATTCGAAAATATTTCTAAAAAACCAACCATTAAATAATTCACACATTTTTATTTTGATTTAAAATTTACAAGGTTCTTTATTTGTGACAGTCCTGTGGGGGAGATTGTACAAGTGTTATTATTTCTACTCTATCATTCAGAAAACTGAGGTTCATAGAGATTAAATGTCTTGTCTAGTCGTACAACTAGGTAAGTGTCCCACCTGGGGTCTGGAACCAGTTTTTTGACTGCATGTCTAATGTTATTTCCACGAGGTAGTACCGTACATTGTTTTCTATGTGTAAGGACCCAGTTTGGACAGCTAGAGTAGTTACAAAGAAAAACAGACCTTGCCCTCACATAGCTTATTGTTGAGTTAGGAAAATAAAATATGTATGCAGATACAGAGTAGCATACATTGAGTGCTGAGAGGTTCATACAAGGTACTGTGGAAGTTCAGAGGAAAGAAATAATTTCTGGCTGAGATAATCAGGGGGAAAATGGAAATGGAATCATTTGAGTTGGACCCAGAGCTATGGATGAAAGGGAATGCCATAGCCAAAGGGAATGACATAACCAGAAGTCTGTGACAAAGATTTAGCAAAACAGTCCAATTTGACTGAAAAGTAAAATGCGCAAAGGGAGGGAATATAGTAGCTAAAGCTAAAAAAAATGTTGGTTAGGGTCAAATTGTGGAGAATGTTGGATGCTGGACTAAGAAATTTGGATTTTATTCTGGTCAATAGAAGCTATATTTTGATATTTTGGGTAGAGGAGTGACATAATAGAGCCGTGCATTAAGATTATTTTTATGGCTACAGAATATAGAATGAATTAAAGTTGAAAGAGTCTGGAAACTATGAGGCAGTTAGGAGACAACAGTAATCCAACCAAGATGTAACCAAAGCACTGTTACAGTAGAATGGGAAAGTAGGGGACAGTTATGAAAGCTACCATGAAGGAAGATTCACAAAACTTGGTGGCTAATTGGAACGAAGGAAAGATTTTTTGAAAAATTTAGATTTTTCAGCCTGATGGATTGGAAAGACTTAAAGAGGAACTTTAGCAATATAGCCACCAATACCACTGCTCACAAATTGCACTTAAAAATAGATTTCTTAATGCACCAGGCATTCAGAAAGTCATATACTGGCACTGAATCTCTTCCATTCTCAAGGTGTGACTAGTGACTTTCCTAGGAACATGCTTTAATGAGGTTATTTGGTTAGGGACTTGCAGAATGGGAATGAGGGGTAGTGGAAGTATGCTGTAAATCATAAAATTCTAGAGTTGGAAGGGGCCTCAGAGGCTGACTAATCCAACCTGTACCTGACCACGAGTCTCTTCCACAATATGCTTGACAAGTCATCTAGTCTTTGCTCAGAGACCCTCAGTGAGAGAGAATTTGCTGTATCCCCTGAAGACATTTATTCACATTCTGAAGAGCTCTTAGCCTAAATCTGCTTTTCTATAACCTCCATACTCTGTTTCTGGGGCCAAGAATGAGAAAATTATTATATTGTCACTGTCATTTCTAGGCTAAATACACTAAATCCCCGTGCAGCGTAATCCTGAGGCCTTTTATCAATCTGGTAGTCCTCTGTGTACACTCTCTACCTTATCAGCATCCTTCTTAAAATATGCTTAGAAACTGAGCACAAGACCAAAAAACTGAACAGGGCAGAGCATCATTTCCATAGTCCTGGAAACTGTCTCTTATAATCCTGCCCAAGAATGCCTTTTTCTTGGCTATGGTTGACTCGTTGGGTTTGAAGTCCACAAAAACCATTATCACTCAACCCAGGTGCTACCTCTCTCCTACAAAAGACCTTTCCTGATTTCCCTAATTGTTAGTGTTTCCAGATCCCCACATTACTTTTTAATTTATTTTGTATATAGTTTGCATTTAATTAGCTGTGTATGTGTTATTTTCTTCTTGGAAAATGTGAGCTCTTTTAAGGTAAGAACTGTTTAATTTTTGTCTATATCTTGTGCCTATAATAGTGTGTGGCAATAGGAAGTGCTTAAATAAAGGCTTGTTGAATTTTTTTTTCCAACTCAAAATTTTGTCTGGCTCCCCTAGTTTGTACTTGAGAAGCAGATTTCTATTTTAACTGAGTTATAAGACTTTAAATTTATCCCTGCTGAATTTAATTAATTGGATTTAGTCCCACTTTCTAGCCTGTAGAGATCTTTCTGGGATCCTATCATTCTACCTGTTTCTTCTAGCTTTGGGTCAGCAGGAAAATGGATGAGTGTGTTATGTATGCCTTTATCTCAGTTGTTGATAAGAATCTTCAATCTTTAGGGCTATGCACAAACCCCTGCGTTTCTCCACCAGATACCCCTTTCCAAGATTCTATCAAACTAGTATCTTTGGGTCCACATGCAAAGATGACAACCTACATCTTTCCACCTTTTCCACAAGGAAATCAGGGCAGTCTTTGCCAAATGTTTTTCTAAAATCAGATAAACTATATTCACAGTGTACTCCTATTTTCAGTCTAGTACAGCAGTACTCTTAGAAAAAGACAGGTGTTTTCTTTTGACTTGAACTGATCTTGGTGAAGCTATATGGATCCTTTTTGATTCAGGTCTCTCTCTCTTTTTAATGTTCACTAACTAGCTCTTTTTTTAAATAGTGCATTATATAGTTTGGTCAGCATTCAACTTCTATTTCTTTAGCCTATAATATGTAGACTTTTACCTCCTTCCTATTCCTGGGAATGAGAACATTTGCTCTTATACAGGGCAGCAGCTTTACTTCCACAAACAGTAGCTCAGCAATCACATCAGTCAGATCTTTCCATACCTTGAGATGTAGTTAATTGGTGCCTGGTGGCTTAAACTGATAAAGGGCAATGAAGCACTGTTGCCATGTATCTTGAATCTCAACTCCCTGTCCTCCATTTTTCTTCCACCTGTGCTGATTCCAAAGACTGTTCTTCTCAGGAGAATAAACAGAAGCAAGTAAGTGAGAAGTTTTATCTTTAGCCTCCATTGTTGTCCTGTCCACCGGAGTAATGTTTCTGCCCCTTCATTTTGAATCTCCTCTTTTCCAGCTTAAACAAACAAACCCTTTTAGTTGTAGTTAGTACTACTTGCCAGCCTTAGCTCTTTCTGAAGTTTGGCACTTATACAATTATTATAGGACAATCATTCTCTTTTTTTTTAAAATAAATTTATTTTATTAAATTTTTTTT
>CM053582.1:509511043-509548904 GCA_028627135.1 Pseudochirops cupreus
ATTTTGAGAATCTCCCATCCCTACTGGACTGACTTCCTGTGAATAATTTTAGTTGATGGAATTCTACCAATCCTTTCTCTGAATCCTCTGAAATCTTTTTCCCCAAATTCAGGGCACATATCAGTCTATGCCTGTTTTTCTCTCCTCTTTCAAAAAATCCTAGATAGATTTTGTCATTTCTCTGCAAGATTCCCTTCTTTTTATTTCTGTAACCAGTTATTGTTAGTGAGATCCAGGTTCAGCATAGCAGTTCTTCTTCTTGCTGCTTTTTGGAGAACAAGAGTCATTGTTAAGACAAGTGGAGACATTAATTTCTTTGCTTTTTTAGAGAGAGTAAAAGTGAGGGGAAAATATAGGGGAGGGAGAGAGGAGGAGGAGGAGGAGAGAGAGAGAGAGAGAGAGAGGAAGGGAGAGAGAGAGAGAGAGAAAGAGAGCAAGAGAGAGAGAGAGAGAACGCGAACATTCTAGTCAATGTCAGAATAGTTGAAACCCCATACCTCTGTTCCATGCTAGTGCTGTTTTCTGGTCTCATTTCTTCTTTCTGTCCATGTGGTCAGTCTCTACTGATCTTAACTCAAATGCTTTCCACCGTGCTTCTCCCTCTAGTTTTAGATTTCCTCACATGAGAATATCTTGTCAGTACACAATGCTACTCAGTCCCTCTAATGCTTCCCACCTTTCCCTTACCTTGTTACTTTTGAATAAAGTATATCTTTCTCGAGCCATATTCTAGTGGTTGATCCCATCTCACCAAATTTCAGTGATACCTATGAGATTAAATTTTCTCCTTCATTCACCTTGCTTGTTATGTATACTCTGTGCATTCATGTAGACATCTTAGGCAATGGATTTTACTGCTGGCTTCTTTCTTGGACTCTAAATTCTTGTGAATTTCTAGAGATCTCAACTATTTTTATTTTTCTCTAAATTCAACTACTCTAGCTTGGCCAGATATACATATATAATTTTCTCATTCCCCTTTCCTTTTCAGTTTAAAGCCTTTTAAAAATTAGATTTGCAAGATTTCAAGAAAATATTGTTAAATATACTTTACTCCTGACCAAGAAACCATTATTATTTATATTGTAAGAAAAAGTATGTTCTCAGAACCATATTCTTAAACAACTGTTCACTTCTGGAATTTGCCTTCTCTTTCTGAATTCCTTTCCTTTGATTGGTAGCAGCCATAGAAACAACATCTGTGCCCCTAAGTTTCTTGCCCAGGATTACACAATCCTTAGCCATGTGTCTAGATTCCCTCTGGCAGTAAAACTCCTGCCTACATGGATCATCATAAGTGGGTCCTGGTTGTCTGATCTGAGGAGTGTTGGGATAGCTTCTGCCCCCTTCTGCACACATGCCCTGCAAAGACAACAGACTTTCTCTGTCATTAAGGCCATGTCAACACATTGTTTCCTTAGTACCTCACAGCGTGGACCCTTACTGGATGATTTTGCACTTGTTGATTCATGTTATCTTTCCTTGGGTGACCAGCAGTGGCTTGTCCATTGTCCTCTCTTTCAGGCAGAGTTTCATTCAAAAACTTTTAATTCCGATTTCCTTCTCACTTCCTGACATAGGTCAACAATCCCCTATGATTTTTCAGATCTTTTTTCTTTTTTTTTTTACACTGAAATCCAACAATCCCTTCCTCCCCTTCCCGAAGTCTTCTTCAAAAGCAACATGACATTCTCTTTGATAACATGGAAAGTGGAACAATTTTTCCCCAACTCCCTTCCCCCCATTTACCCTTTCTTCTGGAAGGTTGAATAGCCCCTGCAAGTTGAAGAGGGGGGTGGGAAGGAGAGGAAGACTATGAAAAACAACATCAACATATATAATCCTGGCCACATCCAGAGAGAATATTAAATGAAGGCAAACAGAAAGCTAATAAATTTCCTAAGATAAAAATATGAATAAAATAAAACCTATTGCAGCATAGATGTAGGGGATGATGTGAGTGGATATTTAATTTCCCCTTTTTCTGCGTTCTTCCAGTTTTTAGCCAAGGTCCTTTGTCTCACAGGAATTTTCACCCTGTGTGCTAATATGAATATTAATAACACCTTTTAGATTAAAACTGGAACTTGAGATGATTTCCCTAAGGGGAATCCTTTGGGTTACTAGAATTAAACTGGAAAAAAGATGCCAGGGAAAGAGAAGTAACCAGGAGAAATCAGAAGTGCCTTGAGTTAAAGGTAACTATTTCATAACTTCTTTGGCCCTAGAAATGAAACTCGTCTTTTCAGTCTGCAGGCAATGGCCTCCCGTGTACCTTTTCTATGTTTAGGCTGGCCTGTGATTTTAAGATAAGTCAAAAATCAGTTCCTTGTAGGCAAAGAAGAGAATGGTTAGGTGAAACCATGATGCAAAGAAAAAAATTAGCCCCAAATGCCTTGAGTGGGAACAAACAGTCAAAACAGGACAGATGAGGTTAGGCCTTCCTGCCATGTGTGACAGGCAGTGGGAACTTTTGATTCATGACTGGGGAGATTTGTTTCTTTATACATTTAGGGAAGAAGAAAGATTGTAGATTTAGTTTATTTTTTATGTTTCCCAGTCAAGATACCTGCATTCTAATAGCCCTGCTTGTGCAGTTTGAAAGCTGACTTGGACAAGTCATTTAATTTCTGTGGGTCTAGTTCTTCAGCTGAGAGAATGAAAAAAAAAAGTTAATGTTTGATATTCAATTATCAACCCCTTCTCTACCTACCTTGTGGGTTTTTGTTTTTTTTTTTTCAGTCACGAGATAACATTTGGGGAAAAAAAACTTTGAAATGTGAAAAATTCATTAGAATGTGAACTACTTGAGAATAGGGACTGTCTTTTTGTATTCATATCTGCAGAGCTTACCATAGTGCTTAGCACATAGTAAGCAATTAATAAATGCTTGTTGACCACAGAAAGCCTTTTCATCATTCCACCATTATGTTTAGTTTCACCTCTGGCAGACCTGAAAAGCTGTGTGGCTACTATGCTGCTCACAAACTTTTTCTTAGCTCATCCCAGCAAGGACCCTGTGAAGACTCAGTTCCCTTAAAAGCCACTTTGCTCTGTTCCATCATCGCCGACCACCCTTCATCCCAGCCCACCCTCACCAATATGTTACTGGTAACTGGATGCAAGGTCATTGGTATGTAGACTGGCACCATTCCTTCCCTGCTAGTAACCAAAACAAGTCTGAACACATGGATCAGCAGCATCATATGCTCAGTCAAAGGAGGTCCTTCTATAGAGCCTCCCTGTACCTTCTATCTTGAGATAAACCAATGTGCAGAAATTCCATTGTACTTTGGGCACTCCCCTTCATTTTTATGCAGTCTTGGTCTCTATTTGGTGATATTATCCTTCTGTTCCAAACTCACTCTGTCTGGTAAAGAATTTTTAAAGAACATCCAGAACAAATGTGAACAAATTGATCTATTCTTGATAAAGCAACATCAGGAAGGTTTGTAAGAGGTAATGAAAACCGTAAAACTCAATTCTTTGGTAAGATTTGGTAAAGCTGGCAACAGGAGCAATACTAAAACCTACCTTAGACTCAGCTGACATCAATCCCAAACAAACCCTTGGTTCTAGTGAAGCCCACTGGACTTCTTACATGTTCTATACTTGTACGCCTTTCCTTATGCTGTTCCCCAAAAGCTCCAGAATGACCTCAGTGTTCTCATCTGCCTATCCAGAGCCCTCTATCCAACCAGTGTTCAAGTCCACTTCCTCCATGAAGCCTTCTCTGATCTCGCACACTGATCTCTCCTTTCTTTGGTCACTTGTAGCCTTTGTTGTCTGTATCTCACATTTTTACATTTATCATTCATTTTCCCACATTATTTTTGAAAACCTGCTATATAGAGAGCGTGGTGCTTGGCACTGGGATTACAATGAAGAGTGAGATATGGTCTCAGCCCTCATAGAGCTGACAGTCTAGTAGGAGAGAGAAAACATATGTACACATTCAGAAGTCAATAAATATTTAAGTGTGTGCTATGTCGTGCATTGTACTGAGTGCTGGGGATAGAAAGACAGTGAATGACCAGTTCCTGATCTTGAGCTCACTGTAATACAAGATAGAACGTGATAGGACAATATGAGATGTAAAAAGTGTCCTGGGAGTTTGGAGGAGGGAGAGACGACCTTTGGCTAGGTGGGTCAGGAGAGCCTTCATAACAAAGGGAGGAACTGTCAAAGGGTAGGGTGAGTTTAGTCCCTTTTCATACTTAATTCCAAATCAAAATCTGGAATGGGTTGATGACTTTACGGTTGCACCAACAGCACAACATCTTCTCCAACAATGATTGTTCTTATAAAATCAGGCTTTTCCAACCTTCTGAGCTTCCTCTGTGGTTTACCTTTAGGTCCTGAGTAGAAATGTGAAGACTGGGGGGGGTGGGAAAGGAATAATTGATAGAGAGAAAGTAGGGGTAACCATGGTGACTGAGGAAAAGCAAGGTATTATAAGAAGAGTGCATGAAAGGCAGAGCTGTCAGCTAAGAAAGAAGTTTGTTCTACTAAAAATTCAGAGGCTTAAAGAATGAGAAGTTGGAGGTGGGTGAAACTACAAATGCACCCCTGAAACCATCCCTTTCTTCTGTATCTTTCCTATGTTTTGTCCCCATTTCCTTCAGAGCTCCATTTCAATGATGCTAGATCCATCTCTGACCAAGGGGTAGAAGATAGAAGTGGTAGAAACTGTGATGATGAGAAAAGATAGGGAGGTTGGTGTCTGTCACAGTATAGGAGACTAGAAATGATGGGTAGACAATATCTCCCTACATGTCCTAGCAGTCCACAAGGCATGTTCTACATTTAAAATTTGAGTAACATTTCATGGGATTGTAGATTTAGATCTGAAAGTGACCTTAGAGACTATTGATTCCAAGCCCCTCATTTTACAGATGAAAAAATTGAGACAAATCAAGGTTAAATGACTTGCTCAGGGTCATCCAGCTAGTTAAGTGTCTGGAATGAGATTTGGACCTAAGGCTTGGTAATTCCAAGTCTGGTGCCTTATCCATTACCCCTATGCTGCTGCTCAGGAACAGTTCTAAGCCCCTAGGTGTTCTAGGTCAGGAAATTCATAAATAGGGGTTGTGACATCACGTGTCTGGCAGAGGTCCATTCTATATCTTTTCCAAGTGTAATCTTCTGGGCCATTATGCTGTTAGCATGCTTCTAAGCTTAACCAACCGTCCAAGCGATGCTATAGTAGTAGTGACTGAGACAGTGGTGTAGTGAGAGCTACCATACAAAAGCCATATGTTGCAGACACCATAGGAGAAAAGGAATCTATAACAAGGTGAGGACCCTTGTACTGTAGATTCAAATACGGACTGCATTGTTATTCCCTCCTCCCCTAGGCTCTTTCAGTGGTAGATGATGCACAAAGAAGCCCGAGAAGTACAATTCCAAAAGAGGCCAGAGGCAAACAAAGCAGACACATTTTCTGTTGTTAAGACACAAAATCCTTACATTTAATTAAAACTTACCATGGCAACCACCAAAATACAGAGCAAGAAAGCTGTAACTTCTGAGATAAAAAGCCCTTGTGAGGAGGGAGACTCTACCACTAAGTGGCAATGTCAACTTTCTTTGATTTTCTTTTCATACCTTCAATTTTAAAAGAATTATCACTCTACTTAAATTTTTTTAAAGATTTATCTTTATTGGGGCTTTTAGTCTAAAGTAAATATAAAAAATGCTAAGTTCTTATAGTCATCCATATACTATAAATCAGTCCTGCATAAACGTTTCTTTCTCATTCTTTCTAGTCATATTCTGTGGCTAGAAATATGTACCCAATTTCAGGACAATACAGCTGAAGCGATGCCCTTTTCCAGGATATCACATACATCTGAGTTTTTGATGTGGGATTTCTGCTTAATTTGCAACTATAACTGGGTGACTGAGTGGGTTAGAATATGATGCCAATGGTGCCAAATTTGTAGGCCATTAGCCTCTATGCTTATGCCTTGGGCACTCTCATATTAGGACTCTGATCAACTCTTGCTGTTGATCATCCCAAGGATCATTAAGTAGGAAAATGGAGGAGGCTCAGGGGAAACTGGGTCATATAGTACATAGAGCATTAGACTTGAAATCAGGAAGACCTAAATTTGAAGCTTGCTTTGTACCCTTACTGGCTTTGTGACCCTAGGCAAGTCATTGGACCTCTCCGTACCTCAGTTTTTCCATTTCTTGAGTGAGGGAGTTAGATTCAGTTGTCTCCAAGTTCCCTTACAGCTCTAAATCTATAGTTCTGCCAAGCCTATCCCCATTCAAACCTAAATCAAAGTATGTTTCACTGATGTTCAATAGTGCCATCTACCAAAGCATTCTTATTACTTCAAAGCTCAACCAGATGAATGGAACCAAAAAAGGAAGACATTTGAGATTATACTAATATATGTCAAATGATTCATAACTTCATTGGTATTGTATGCCCTCCAGTGGGTCATCACTCACATCTTGGAGTAAACCATTTTTTATGAGTTTCTGGGACAAAAACATTGGCTACCAGTAGTCCAACTTTTAGGATGAAGTTTTCCACATTTGGTTCTTAGAGGAGAGAGATGCATTGTCTTGTTGCTGATCTCATACTCATCTCATACTAACCAATCTTTTCAGCTTGGTTAGACCTACTAGAATTTGAGCTCTACCAGTATCACCTCCAAGGGTACCACTACATGACAGTGAAGCCTTGGAGCAAGACTTAAGGGGAAGTGCCGAAATTATTTTTCTCCCCTTCTCTTTTTAAAAATAAATAAAAATTTTAATTTTGGATTTAACAAACTCCAAATAAAACAGACATTTCCATCTACATAGGAGAACAGAAAAAGAGGATGGCATGTGAAATTTCTATGTGTCATGTAAGCTTGCTTTCATTTTAAGGTATATAAATTCAACCTGTAGCTTTCAAAGCTATTCTGCTTGTCTTTGCTTCTCTGTGTTTTATGCATTTAAAAAAATACTCCAATTACTCTTTTTTCCCTTTTTTAATTGTTACTCTGTCACTTTTGTCCCCTACCCCACTTTAATCCTCCTCTGTTGGCAAACGAAAAATAGCCCTTGCAACAAATATGCATAGGCAAGCAAAATCCATTTCCACACCTTGTCTGAAAATGTTAATCCGTGTCTTATTCGGCATCTTGAGCCAACAGTCTCCCTGTCCAGAGGCATGTAGCATTTGTTATCGTCAGTCCTGTGGAATAGTTGGTCACTGCATCAATCAGAGTCCTCAAGTCTTTTAAATCTGTTTTCTTTACAATGTTTTGTGTAAATTGTTCTCCTGGTTCTGTTTACTTCCCTTAGATCATAGAAGTCTTCCCATCATTCCCTGCTACCATCCATTTCATTTTTAGTTAAGGTACAATAATATTCCATTATATGAATATCCCCTTACCTTTCAGTCCTGGCTACTGCAAAAAGAGCTGTTATAAATAAATGAACGAATGAATACATATAAGTCTTTTCCTTCTTTTGGCATCTCTTTGGGATATAGGCCTCATAGCTAGG
Source organism: Pseudochirops cupreus (assembly GCA_028627135.1). NCBI lineage: Eukaryota > Metazoa > Chordata > Mammalia > Diprotodontia > Pseudocheiridae > Pseudochirops > Pseudochirops cupreus. The sequence goes on from CM053582.1 coordinate 509,518,556, forward strand.
CCATAGAATATGCGCTGTTTGGTGACTTTTTAGACATTGCTTTCCAGAATGACCTTTGGACCACTTCATTAGTGAGCCTGTTGCCCATAGCTATTCTAGCAATGCTCATTTTTCTTTTATTTGTTATCTTTGTTAATCAGATGGGTATGAGATTGACCATCAGAGTCATTTTTCATTTGCATATCTCTGATTAATAGTGATTTGGATCATTTTTTCTTATGATTATTGAAAGCTTGAATTTCTTCTTTTGATAACTACTTGTTTATGTCTTGCCATCTATCTATTGAGGATTGTTCTTGTTCTTATAAATTTGAATTAATTACTTATAGATCTTGGATAGAAGAACTTCATGAGAGAAATTTGTTGCAAAGAGTCCTCACACCCCGCCCTCCCCCCCCCCCCCCATCATCTTTGCCTATTTCCTTTTCCTTTCTAATTTTAGTTTTATTTTTTCTGGTGGAAAAGCATCTTCATTTTGTGGAATCAAAATTGTCCATTTAAAAATTTTTAATCCTCTCTGCCTCTTATTTGGTGATGAACTCTTTCTCTATCCACAGAGCCCAAGGTACTTTCCTCCTTACTCCTATTTGTTTGTAATTTCATTCTATAAAACTAACCCATATATCCTTTTATAACTTATTGTGGTATACAGTTTGAAATGTTGGTCTGTGTATGATTTCTGCCAGACTATTTTCCAGTTTCCCAAGCATTTTTGTTTGAGTGAGCTTTCCCCCCAGTAACTAGAGTACTTGGATTTATAAAATACTTGCTTCAGTATGTTGTGTGCCTAGTCTGTTTCACTAGTTGACCCGTTTTTAAACCAGTATCAAGTCATTTTGATGATTACTGCTTTGTAGTATAGTTTGAAATTTGGTACTGGTAGGCCATTTTTTTTCTAATTTGAAATTAATGTCTATAAATTTATTCTTTCTTCCAAATTCTAAACAGACCCAGAGTTGGCAATGTGGAAGAAGAGTTTGTTTTTTTTAAAAGATGTGCCTACTCCAGAGATGACATCTTTGCTGACATTTCTGCTGTCCTGCCCAAACTTACTGGGTTGACCATGGCCACATTGCTTTAATCCTCCTGTGCTTTAGTGTCACCATCTTTAAGAAATAGACTTTTCTTTTGGTCTTCATGATGAAATTATCACAAGTTTCCAGTTCCTGTTTGCCCTCAAAACTCAGTTTCCTTCTTATACTCAGAGGACTTTTGTATTAACCTACTAGTGTCTCAAATTTCTCAAGCCTGATGGTGTGCCCTGTAGTAAAAAACTGCCACATCTGAGGTGAAAAGTGTTAGCTGTGTCCAAAATACCCATTTGAAGTTGATTTACTAGGCTAGTAATTGTGAGGTAACATCCAGCTGCCTTATTACCCTAAATTAAATGCATATTAAGGACACTTAAAATTAAGTGTTACAGATGCTTCTTGGTTACATATGAGCTGTCACATGGCAAATAGGGTCAGGAGATATGGGGGCTATTTATCCTTGGATTTTTCTGACAGTAGGCTATGTGCACAGCCTTTGCCATAAAAGCCACAGATGTGACCAGTCTCTGGAGCGAGCTGATGCAGGGGACCGGCTAATTCTTCTTTTATGGTAATGAAAGACATTTTTCGATCCTGGGGAGAGATTGAACTTCAGTTCAGAAAGCTGATGCTGTGGTGCAGCGATTAAGTAGGGGCTCTTCAGAGGCTGCAGATGAAGAGGGTTATGTTTTAAGAGCCTGAGGTCTAAAATGCATAATGATTTCTTAGGTCATTTAAACATCATGACTTTCCCTGAGGGTTTTTTCTTTTAAAATTTCGCACCTTGGCCTGTCTAGGGCCAAGGTGGATTAGGAGCCAGAAACTGGACCGAGTTCAAAGAGGATTCTGAAGCATATTGTTCCTTTTTCTGACTCTATGAAAGGAGAAAAATTTAAGAATAAAATAAAGACAGATAAGGTTCACTAACTTACAGAAGTGATGTGGTCATGTAGTATCCTAGAATTTCAGAGCAAAAGGGACCTTATGATTCAGGAAATTCCAATTCCTTCATTTTACAAAGGAAACTGAGGCCCAGAGAAGGGAAGTTACTTTGCCCAAGGTAACACAGCCAGTGGCTGTGTTGGAGTGTGAGAATTTTAGGCCTTTCTGAAAAAAAAAAGGGGCTTTTCTTTCCTTTTGCCTTCCTCTTCCTCGATGTAGGCACCTTTCCAATTTATCTTCTTTCTCATTCCCTCTATGAAGTCAACGTCAAAGCTGCAACTGAGTCATAAAGGCCACATGTCTACATTGGACTGAGTGAGTTTTGACTACAAAGAAGTTTCTCAGCAAAGTGCTGAGATGTTGCAGACAGCTCCAGGTGAGTCTGTTATATGACTGCACAGTTAGAGGCAGCTGTAGTGTAGTAGAAAGGAAAAGAGTAGGAGTCGGATGTCCTGAGTTTAGTTTGCCAACTAAATCAGAAAGCTTCTGCTGACATTGATGATCCAGGACCCCAGAGGGCAGATAACTACTATTCCCTTCTGATGTCTAGGAGTAGCTGTGGAGTTGAGATTTCAGAGACTAGTGAGTTCTTCATTAACAGTCAGCCAGTTGACAACCTGTCTTTACAAAAGGGTGTTGACTGAGAGTCTATAGCAAAAAGAAGAATTGGAAAATTTTCCTTCTAACTTGGGGCATGCTCTCTCCTTGTACACCCAAGCTCTCTGGGGAGCTGAAGTTCAAACTCGTGTAGAGATTATGCTTGGCTAAGGACTACTGATTATTAGTTCTTATCTCTCTTGATGGAGAAATTCCCCTTAGGGGAAACTACTGGATTCTGAAGATCAATGTCTTTCTGAAGTTCATAGCCTACATTTCTCTTTGTTATAAGGGAATCACAATCCCTGAAACCATTGCTATCCTCAGGTGACTGTCTTGCCATGTCTGTACACAGGTGCTTCCTCTCTCATCAGCTACTACCACTTATGTGCCACTAGAGTGCCACCCTGCCCAGGTGGACTCTGCTGCCAACTCTGGTTGCCAGGGGGACTTCTGATGGATCTTTTGAACTCCTGTGGTTACCTGGGCACTTCTATGTCAAAATACTCGTTCATTTGAGATTAAAAAATAATGAACACACAGGGAACATAACTTCTCTGTGTCTTTGGACACACAGCCACCAGGTGGGCAATAAGTCAGCTGCTGTTCCCCCACCCAGCAAATCATGACATGTTTAGCTTCACTCACTGTCAGGAAAGAAAAGAGATTGAGAGGTTTAGTTCCTTTTGCATGGAAACGCGGTTTTATTTCAGCTCCTGCTGAGTCATCAATATCTCCATCTCTGTAGTCAGTTAGAAGACTTTGCATCATCACATAGTTCTAGCCCATTAGTCATGCTTGGTTGGAATGAAGTTTCCAGTTTCATATGTTAGGTTGGAACCAGGCCTGGAATATGGCATGTACTTTGCATAATCTACCAAGAAGGGAAAATATGAGCATACCCTAAGGTCTAGGCCCTCATCAGTAGCCCACTAGGCTAATCCCCCTACTAAAAACCTGTAGGTTTGCAAGCTTTCCTAATATCATAGGACAGAAAGGAGAGAGATGTATGGTGGGGGATCTTAAAAGTAACAGTGATCAGTAAAAATACCCTTTCGTTCCTAGTATTCAGATAATATGACCAGTGGGTAACTAGTTCTTTTTTAAATATTTTATTTTTTTCCAATTGCATGTAAAAAATTTAAAAACTACTAATTTTTTAAAAAAGTTTTGAGTTCAAAATTTTCTCCCTCTCTCCCGTCTCCCATCACTGAGAAGACAAGCAATTTGATATAGGTTATACATATGCAATCATGCAAAACATTTTTAAAAATAAATTTTTATTGATGTATTGGTTTTGCATTGCCTAAATTAGCCCTACACTCTCCTAGAGAGCCATTCCATACAAAAAAAGACTCTTTTTTTTTTAAATAAAGAGGAAGAACACAACAAGCAAAACTGATCAACACATCACTAAAAAAACCTGACGGTATGTACAGTGTTCTACACTTATTGGCCACCTCCCCACTGTGCAAAAAGGGAAAGTATCTTTGCAGTCAAGCTTGTTCTTTGTAATTTTGCAGCATTCATATTTTGTGTTTGTTCTTTCCATTTACACTGCACATAGCCGTTGTGTTTATTGCTTTCTTGGCTCTGATTACTTCACTTTGCATTAGTTCATGTAAATCTTTTCATTCTACTCTGTGTTTGTCATATCTTTACAGCACAGTAATATTCCATTACATTTAAATCATCTACAATTTGTTTAGCTACCTCTCAGTCTATGATTACTGCTTAGTTCCCAATTCTTTGCTATTGCAAAAAAGTATTATTGTGAATATTTTTTTTTCTATGAGGCCTTTTTAAAAAAAAATCAATTGTCTTTTTAGGGTGTTGCCTAGCAATGAAATCTTTGTGTCAAAGGATATTAACATTTTGCCTACTATTTTTTGCATAATTCCAAATTGTTTTCCAAGACAATTGTACTGAATCACACAGCTCTTGCAACGTTGTATTAGTATGCCTGTCTTCCTGCAGCTAGGTGGCACCATAGTGATAGAGTACAGTGCCTGGAGTCAGGAAGACTCAGCTTCCTGAGTTCTAGTCTGACCTCAGATATGGTCTAGCTATGTGACCTTAGGCAGGTCACTTACTCCTGTTTACCTGAGTTTCCTCATCTGTGAAATGAGCTGGAGAAGGAAATATCAAACCACTCCAGTGCTTTTTTTATTTTTTGTTTTGCCAAGAAAACCCCAAGTGGGTTCATAAAGAGTCAGACGTGACTGAACAACAATCTTCCTGCAATCCTTCCAAAAATGAATTTGCATATTTTATTGTTTTTTTTTTATAATTTTTGGGTGTGAGAAGAAAGATGAGGGTTGTTTTATTTTGTGTTTCTCTTATTATTAGTAGTAATTTGGTTTTTAAAAAATTTATTAATAGTTTTGAAAACTGTTCACATCCTTTGACCACTTCTCTTTTAGGGAATAGTTTTTAGTCATATATTTTTGTTGGATGTCTAAATATCTTAGAAACTAAAAACTTACCTGAGAAATCTGATACAAATATTTCCTTCCCCTTCTATCACTTCCAATCTTATCTTAGATGTATTAATTTGTATCTACAGAAATCTTTCAATTTCCTGTAATCAAAATGATCTATTTTATGTTTTGTACTTACCTCTATCCTTTGTTAAAGAATAAATCTCTTGGGGAGACAAGCCAGCATGAAGGAAATAGGAAAAATTGTACAGTTTAGCTTTCTTCCCACATCCATTCCCACTACTCCAACAAAAATTTAAGAATACTGAGGACTAAACAGAAATCTGAGGAGAAACTATGTAACAGCTTTCTAGTTGAGGATCACAAAATCGATGTGCAGGCAAGTGATGAGGGAAGGAACCATGTAATAGATGGGTTGGGATCATGTATTCAGCCCCCTAGGGCTCTTGAGTCAGGGATGCTCAGAGCTGAACACCGATTTAGCCCCACTTAGTCCCCTGGGCCAAGCCACCAGTAAGGGTAACCTGGAAGCGTTGGCAGAGCTTTAAATTAGGCCATCCCAGAGCAGATCAAGGAATCAGCCCCTGCCCAGATCAACAGGCTGGATGGGGAGTACAGATTCAACAACTAGCTCTGAGCTAGGAGGGAACTGATCACTCAGCTCTAGACCTAAGCCAACACTAAAGGGTCTCCCAGAAAGTCCAGGAGAACAGATCCAGTGTCCAGAGCTCTGAGACAGCCCAGAAGGAAAGTGGTCATCCAGAGCTCAGGGCCAGAGCACAGATTCAGTTCTAGTCCAGGCTAGCAGCTCAGGCTCTAGAGTATAGACTTAGCATAGACTCAGTGTTCAGAACAGATCTTGGACTCTACACAGGAAAGCAGTGTAAAGTTGTCTCCCTACATGGAATAATTTACCTGTCAGATTCATGGATAAAGGAAGAATCTATGACCAACCAAGAAATAGAGAGCATTATGGAATGTAAAATGAATAATTTTAGTTACCTTAAATTAAAAACTTTTTGCACAAACAAGACCAATACAGCCATGATTAGAAGGAAATCAGAAAGCTGAGAAAAAAAAATTTACAACAAGTTTCTATAAAGGTCTCATTTTAAAAATATATAGAAAATGGAGTCAAGTTTATATGAATACAATAACCACAATTGATAAATGGTCAAAAGATATGAACAGGCAGTTTTCAGATGAAGAAATCAAAGCTATCTCTAGTCATATGAAAAAAATACTCTCAATCACTAATGATTAGAGAGATGCAAATTAAACAACTCTGAGGTATTGCCTCATACCTATCAGACTGGCTAACATGGCAGAAAGGGAAAATGATAAATGTTGGAGAGGATGTGGGAAAATTGGGACACTAATACACTCTTGGTGGAGTTGTGAATTGATTCAACCATTCTGTAGAGCAATTTGGAACTATGCTCAAAGAGCTGTAAAATTATGCATGCTCCTTGGACTCAGCAATGCCACTATTAGGTTTATATCCCAAAGGGAAGAAAAAAAAAAGAAGGGCCTATATGTACAAAAACCCATTTATAGCAATTCCTTTTGTTGTGGCAAAGAATTGGATACTGAGAGCATGCCCATCAAATGGGGAATGGCTGAATAAGTTGTGGGATACGATTGTGATAGAATACTATTATGCTATAAAAATGATGAACAGGCGCTTTCGGAAAAAGCTTGAAAAGACTTACATGAACTGATGCAAAGTGATGACAAATTAATAATTAGAAAAAGTTTTATAATGATTTAAGTATTTGCATTCTAATGGGGACAGAAAGATAATACAAGTATCCCTAAAAACCATAATTTCAGCAGATATCATAAAGGGCGTCAAATTAGTGGAGGAACTAGGAGGGGTTGTCACATTTTGATATTCTTGAAAGGAGAAAAGGAAGGGAAAATACAGTATGGAAGAAGAAGGGAGGAAATGGGAGACTTATACACAATCTGGGATGCAAGTAGAAGTTACAAATGAGGAAGAGATGGGAGGAGTAGGTATCACTTGAACCTCACTTTGAATCAATTCAGAGTGAAGTGCATAGAAAGAGAACAATTTATATCATATTTGTAAAAATGAACAGCTTTAAACTCAAGAACTCTGATCAATGCAATGATCAATCATTATTCAGAGGATGGATAATTTAGAATAACACCCACCTCCTAACAAAAAGGTGATGGACTTAAATGTACAGAGTTGAGACATGTTATTGGACAGAATGTATTTGTTGTTGTTGTTGCAGAAATTTGTTTTTTTTTTCTAGGACGGGGGGGGAGTGAGAGGGAGAAAAGGCAGATACTTGTTCATTAAAAAAATAAAAATTAATATAACAAAACAAAACAAAACCTTTTAATTATAGGTGCAAAGAGGTTTATACTTAACTAATATACCAAGAAGAAGGCTTTCAGGATCACAAAAAATAATGGCTTATATACATTATTTACATATAATTTTGTGGTTATGAAGCATTTTTGCATTTTTTTATTTGAGCCTTAAAATATCTCCCCAAGGTAGATAGTGATAATATCCGCATTTTCCAAATGAGATAATTAAGGTTAAGAGTGATTTTTCAGTATCATAGAGCTAATTTTAAAAAGTGAATGCAGGGGAAGAGAACCTGTGTTCAAATCCCAGTTCTGTTGCTTATTGCTTGTGTAACCTTGGGCAAGTCATAATACTTTTTGTGAACCTCAGTTTCTTCACCTATAGAGCAAAGTGGATAGGCCAATGTTTAACAACTCTCAAAAATGTTTAACAACTCTCAAAAAAATGTACACATGACACACTTTTAAGTTTAATCTGTATTATTAACATTTTCTATTTCACTTTATTTTTGTATACCACATTTTGTTCAACTGTTCCCCAATAACTGGATATGAGATGGTTCTATTTTTTTTGTTATTTTACTATTACGAAAAATGCTGCTGGAATTATTATTATTATTTTTTGGAGGGGATGGCAAGGCATTGGGGTTAAGTGACTTGCCCAAGGTCACACAGCTAGTAAGTGTCTGAGGTTGAATTTGAACTCAAGTCCTCCTGACTCAAGGGCTGGTGCTCTATTCTCTGTGCTACCTCCCTGCCCCCTGGAATTATTTTTGAAAAAAAGAAAATGAACCGCTCCCTGCCACACTGCTTCCCTTTTCCATCAGTAACTTAATTAGGATATAGATAGATTACTGGCATTATTGGCTCAAATGTTTTCGTAGCTCTTATCACATAGTACCATATTGCTTTTCAAAAGGACTGGAAGATTTCATAGCTCTGACAGTAGCAGTATAATAGTGTCCATATCTCCCCATGACCCTGTCACAGAACTGCCAATTATAAAAGCCAATAATTTTCTGATCCCTAGAAAGTATAATTCATAAAAATCAAATGGATTACCCTTTTCACAATTTTGTAACAGCAAAATTAAAATCGGAACATGATGCAAACATTTTCAATCCAGAAGACAGATTTAAAGTTGTATTGATGGTCATGCTTACCCAGAGTTCTTGAGTTACAAATTTAAAAAGGATTTTAGGCCACAAATTATAAAATGTTGTTGTCACAAAATTCCTTTGAATCTCTGAAGGAATTCATGGAGGGGAGGTGGGACAGGAAAGGCTTTGGAGAATTCTACAAGGAAGTCACCATCAAACTCTACATTGATACTAGCAGCATGAAATTGGACAAACTCAACTGCAGCTCAGAAATGTGATAGCTAAGTAAATATTCAATATTTGTGCTTTATTGGAATATATCTTCGGTCAGGATGGAGCTGTCTCCCTTTACTTTTCACCTTTCCAGTCTTAGTAGCACATTGGGCCTCTGTCTCCAGGAAAGAATTTTGGTTCATTAATAATCCCACAAACATTTATGGTTAATGTTTATTAGGATCATAATAAAAAGGAAAAAATATTTAATAAAGAAAAGACATACACTTGAAGAAACATGCACTGTAAGCATGGATAGATGAAAAACCAAATTAGGCATGATCTTTGCCCTTAAGAAGATTGTAGTCCATTGTAATACATGGATAGAGGTCATGTGCACAGATAAAGGCCTCTAATACAAATTAGAGTATAAATACATAAGAGAAAATGGTTGTATGAGATCATAGGAAAAAGAAATCACTTTCAGTAGCTAATTTCATTTACACAGCAGTGAGACTACCCTTCCTGACTTTTAGAACCCTTTTTCGGGGTTGTAACTAACGGGTGGTGCCATAGAGAGGTGCCAAGTGTGAAGTCCGAAGACTCATCTTCCTGAGTTCAAATCTGACTTCAGACACTTCCTAGCTGCGTGATCTTGGGCAAGTCACTTAAACTCTGCCTCAGTTTGCTCATCTCTAAACTGAACTGAAAAGGGAAATAGCAAACTGCTCCGGTATTTTTGCCAGGAAAACCCCTGAAGAGGTCACAGAGAGTTGTATGTGACCGAAATGACTGAAAAACAACAACTAATGGGCCAGAGTGTCAAATATTTTAAGTTTAGTTTGCATTCTTTTCATTTGTTTGGGAGCTTGAGTTGACTAATGGGAGCCATTCTAAGGAGCGTGCATTCATAAATCCCACGGAAACTTCCAGGAACAATATGTGACCTAGTGTTTGGGTGTGTTGGGTGTGTACACTCTCGCTGCTTCAGACCTTGTGATGACCCAGTGCTGAAAGGACTTGACATTTTGACATTACATGGTAAACCTGAGTGGTGCCTGGTCTTGCCCCCTATCTTGATAGCTGTAGGGGTAGGCTATTACATCAGTTAAAAGAAAAGACCTTATTGGCTGGGTTTTTCTTCTTTCAACCCTAGATGACATTATGTAACAATCTGAGACTTCCAAGAAGGGTTCAGGAAGAGCTGACCGTTTTCCACTTGTTGTGGTGACCACATTGTCCATGTGGCAGCTAGTAAGAGGGGAAGCTACTAGAGAAGCTTGCACATGGGCCCCTCACTGCCTTTTCCATGTTTGTGTTTGTTCTTACCTGTTGTTAGGTAATGAATATTTATCTGGAAATGACTGTGTCCGTGCTTGAAGTTGACTTTGTGAGTTCGAACAGTCTAGAGTTTTGGGGGTCTCTTGAGTAAATCAGATTGGTATCAAAGGAAGCTTCTTTGTTACAGAATTGGCCAAGTTTAGCCTATTTTACCAGTTAAATTATTTAGGAATTATTTGGACAGTGCAGAGGTAAGGTGAAATATAAAATGCTTGATCAGCAGTACTGAAAACTACTTATTCTCTGATGAGGTTTAAACATCAGCCTCCCATTATAGTATAAGAGTAATTACAAGTGATAGAATCCTGTTTTAATTCATTCTGTCAATATAAGCTGTAAGGTCTTTTATGTTTCACGTTTCTCTTGTGCATAGGAATAAAATACTTATCCCATACCTGATTCATGAGTATCTTTTTACTCTCCTTCCCACCCCCTTTTGGGGAAACAATATCCGTGAGCCTGAACCTAAGCCTTAAGCAATTTGACCTTGGGGTACTGGATTGGGAGTTTATTAAGCCAGAGAATGTGAGAAAAGAGAGACTAGCACTCCTCCCATCAGAGGGCAGGCTCCTCAAGATGGAAAGCAGTTGGATTTCATTCCTGGTTCCGTCGTAGAGGGGCCCCTTAGTGGATAAGGAAGTGGCACAGTATCACATCTCTTCTGTTCTCTGGGCCCAGAAGCTCTTTCTGAGTGTTAGAATTGATGTTTTTTGAGTATAACTTGAATGGAGTTATCTTCTTTTACTTATGGCCCTTTCTAGCCTTAGTAGCACATTAGGCTCATGTCTTTGGGAAATTATTACAATTCACTAATTCTTTTAACAAACATATAAGGTTAATGTTAAGATCATAATAAAAATAAAAAATTACCCCCATTAATAAACTTTTTAAAAATAAAAAGAGCTGTCTATGTTTGTTCATTGAGTGAAATGCAAAGATGAGACATTATCTTTACATTAATAGAATCTACAGTCTTATGACAAGAGATTAACGTAATACAAATTAGGATGAATACATATGAGAAACATAGAGCTCTGTGAGATCACAGGAAGATGTCACTCCAGTTATCTCATTTGATCTAACAATGAGAATCTGCCCTGCAATTCCTAAATCCCCTTTGGGGATTGTAACTGATAGTCCAAGCCTCCAAATCCTCAACATTTAGTGTGGATTTTTTTTTTTTGCTCTGAATGCACGATCTGTTGTACCTGACCACGGCGAAGCTCATCTGTCTCCTTCGTACACACTCACTCAGTCTCATGAGATTTCTGAGCAAAGTGTCCCCTCAGCTGATTGGCATTTCTCAGCCTAGAAGTGCTTAGTGTTTGGCACAAACCTTAAATTTCACTGTATATTAGCTCCTTCATATTATTTATCTGGATGTTAAATAAGACCAGTCAGGTCAAAGAAGCCCATTGTTTAAGCATTTCAATTTGGAGAAATAGCCATTTATCCTTACCTTAAATAATATTTCTTTTTATTGATCTTTTATCTTTTATCTTTCTATACTTTGCAATAAATTGCTCCTCTTTCCTTCAGTCCCATTGTAATAAAGAATAAAATACACTTACCTTTTTTTTTAAAAAAAGTTTTAATATGCATCAAAGTCTTCTGAAGGAAGAAGAAACTGTTTTGGAGAGAGTTTATTTAGTTAGCTGGGTAGGGTAGCAGGGTTGGAAGGTCTAAATTTTCTATATATTATTCCAGTTGTCAGTTCATGAAATCTATCTGCTTTGATTTGCCTACCTAGGAAGCAGGGGTTTACTTAAAAGTAATACCCTTTACTTAAAGTGCTCTGCCCAGTTACAGGCTGTGTGTCCAGAAGGTGCTCCATAAATATTAATTGAAGATAATGCTATGTAGTCCTGGCCAGTAATTAGCACAGGACTACTTCTGTTAGGTCAATAGATCCAACTTGGATGGGGTAAAAAACAAACAAACAAACAACTAGTTCTAAGGAAGAAGGATATAATACTTAATCTTCTCATCTGTGAAACCCTCAGAAGGAAGGTAAAGTACATTATATGGTGATAAGTAGCAGGTTTGCTCTTTATGTAGTATATAAAATTTTCCAGATGGACTGTTGGTTTGACAGGAGGCTTAAAGATAATGAACTGAAGGAAAGAAGGAAAACATTGACACAGCCCAGTTAGATAGAAAATATGCAATTTGCTCCATGGGATTGCTTTCCCCAGATGAATCACGCTGGCTTGCACTTCAGTTACAAACAACCTTCAAGTTGGACAATTGCCAGAAAGAGAGAGAGAGAGAGAAAGAGAGAGAGAGAGAGAGAGAGAGAGAGAGAGAGAGAGAGAGAGAGAGAGAGAGAGAAACAGCTTTCAATTGTCTGGAATGAGCTTCAAAACAGGCAACTGGTCCTGATGGAACAATTTTAAACTGCCAGTCTCCTTATCTGATGTCGACATCATTTTTCAGAGGGGGCAACCAGTTCAAATTAAATAGTTTTACTGCAGACAGTCTGTCTGTCTGTCTTTTCTTTCTTCCCCACCCCCTCTCCATTGAGCTGTTTGGTGGAAGCAGTGTGCTCATTTTGGGAGATTGGTCCCCAGAGGATAGATGGGAAGTGGACTAAAAAACATGATGAGAAAAACAATTTAAAAATAGAACGTTTAAAAATGTATACTTACACACAGAAAGACATAATCTCTTAGCAAAAGAAAGACAAAAATGTAGCCATTGGATAGTTCTACAGTAGGGTGCCCAATTCCTACACATAGTGAATTGCATGACAAGCCCTCTTGAAATTCTCTGCTTTATTTGCCAATGATCTTCCCTATGGACTAAAAGTTTGACAGGAAAAATAATGAGCACAAACATATGAGTTGGCTCGAGTCAAATAGGGCTGCCTTGTAGCTGTGTAGAGAGATGGGAGAGAGCATCAAAGATCACATGTTGATCCAGTTGAAATGGGTAAGGTAGAGTTCTTAGGGTTCTTAGAGTTCTGTATTATTGTCCCCAGTATTTTTTAGAGCCTTCCTTTTTCACTTGCCGACAGCTCTGGTGATAATTTAATGCTTGTAGCTCTGTCCTAGTGGAGGCTCTGGAAGAACACACTGGAAAAAAGAAGCAAAATGCAAATGATTGGGCACTTGAGTTTGGAGAACAGGAATGCCCTGCGCAAAATAGGTAGGTCAGAGTGATTGGGTGACTGGAGAGGCAGCTAAGAGCCTTCCCTAAAGTTGGCCAGTGTCAATTTTTTCCTAGAATCTTCAATTCCTAGCCAAGGGTTCCTTTAAAATATGATGGAGCATCCATATTTTTGAAGAAATAAATGTTACCCTGCAGGTGGTAGTATTCCCAAACACCTGATATCAGAGACAAAAAGGCGTGGGGGTAGAAATCTAGGTTTTATGTATTTTTTGAGGTCTTTGATTTGCTTAAGGCCAGTGGGGCAGTGGGGTATAAATTGGGGAAAAAAAACCTAATGATTGTCAATCATAAGCTTCTCCTTTGCCCAGCCCCATCTACTAGACAGCTGTCAAAATCATTTTGCTAAGACATGCCTGATTTAGAGAGAGGAAGGGAGAGACAGAGAGAGACAGAGAGAGAGAGAGGCATAGGGGATAGAGATTTGATTTCAGAGTAAAGAAGAAAGAGTTCAAGTCCTATCTTTGATGCATTCTGGATATGTGACCTTAAGCATATCTCTAAGACTGTAAGTGGCATTCTTAGAATATAGTCACTCTTCATCTCTGCCTTTCAGAATCCTTATTTTCTTCAGCATATATGTGACCTCTTCTGTGAAGCCTTCACTGATTTCTCCAACTTAAAGTGTTTTCTGTCATTTCAAATTTTCAAATAGCACTTTATCTGCATTCCTACTTGGCTCAGGCACATCTTACCTTGTATTATTGTCTGTGAATATGTCTTATTCCTCCAACAAAAAGGAAACTCCTTGAGGTCATTGATTCCATTGTTAAAAGACCTAGTACAGGGCCTTGCACATAGTAGGTGCTTAATATAAGTTGTTGCAATTAAAGACTTCTTCAGATAGATGTGGTTTCCTGCTTTGACCCTTAGATACCCTTGAGCTAATCTTGCAGAGCTTTGATTCCACACCTTCCCCCTGTCCCATAAAATAGAAATAATGATATTTGGCACTCTTTTTCTTATAGGGCTGTTACTGTTGTGAGGATTGAATGAGATGATGCATGCAAAGTATTTTCTAAGCCCTAAGCCTTTAAAGTGCTATCTACATGTCACTTATAATTAACATTTTTGCATCACTCAATTTCTCCTTACCATCCCATCTAATGACTTTATCATTGATTGGCCTCATCCTTCCTCACCTTCCTGAGTCTTTTTTCTTATCCTAGAGCTTCTTCCATCCCTTAGAACTCCTCCCCCCCCCCCTTTTTTTTTTGCCATGGACTTATAATGCTCTCATGTGGACCCTGGCTGCCCAGAATATCTTTTATAGCATCCTACCTGGATTGTATCCACAGATAGAAGTTATCCTTTCCTTCCTCTTTCTCTAGATCTCTACCAAAAACTCTCGTTTTCTAATATAACCTGAGTTCCAGAGCAAAAGCTTTTGTATGGAACTCTTTCCTTGTTATTGGAGATTAATGCCCTTATCTGTGTGAAGGGCAGGGGAGAATTGGTGAGAGTAGAAAAGGGAAGTGCTTTGCTGTCTTTGGATCTTTGAGTTTCTTCGGTCTCTTTGAGTTTCTTTGGTCTCTTTGAGTTTCTTCAGTCTCTTTGCGCTTCATAGTCACTTCAGGCACTTTTCTCAGTTTTGAGAGAGAAGATGGATGATGCCAACCTTACTTCAGTTGCTGAAGAGAAAATAAACCTGGGAAGAAGTTGGCTTGAGAGGAGCTAGCAGTCTCCCTCATGTCCTTTCCCAGACTAGCTCCCCTAGAGACTTCAGGGAAATTCCCCTTCAATGAGATCTGAGACTCTCCTAGTTGATCTAAGTTACCTTGCTCCCTCTGGGAGAGGTTCTTTCCTCTATATTGTCTGGTACATATTCTCCTATGTATACCTTCTCTGATTTCTGTTTTACTATCAGCTTGCATAAATGCATTTCTCTGCTATTTACTATGGGTGTTGCTACTTATTATGGGTGTTCATTGTGGAACTGGTATTTGGTGGGAAGGGAGTCAAGTCTGCCTTTTCCTATTAATGAACAGAAACCAGAAGTTTAGCTTAAACCTGAAAACTACGTCTCCTAGACTAATAACATTTAAGGGAGCAGACAGATATATATAATTCTAGCCTGATATACTAGCTGCAGTTAATTGGACTTCCCCTTTCTTCGTCATGTTTGAGTACTCTGACTGGTACCACCCATTTCGTTTCTCCTCCTCCTCAATTATTTTTCATCTTCCTTTTGATGTGGTCTTCCTGTATTAGATTGTAAATTCCATGAGTTCAAGGAGTATCCCTTTTATATTTGTATCCCTAGCATTTAGCACAGTGCCTATACTTAGTAGGCACTAAATAAATGTTGACTGATTGATCTCAGGGCAGACAAAGTGAATGCTTTATATGACACTGGCTGATATTCCCTGCTTTGCCATTTCTACATCTCCATTACCCCTCACCCCAAACCCCTAATAGAGACCATAGGTTGGACTTTGAACTTTGAAAATTACTATCACTACTGCTGCAGCCACCACCCCCACTCCCACCACCCCCACCCCCACCCCCACTCCCATCACCAGCACCACCACCACCAGTCTACCACCATCGCCAGTCCACTTCCCCCACCCCCCCACCAACTCCACCCCCTGAATTCTAATCATGGCTTTTCAGGTGCTTTGTTGTATAACCTGAGGCAAGTCACCTACCCTCCCTGAACTTCAATTTCCTACTTTGTAAAATGAGATGATCTTCAAAGCTCCTTCCAACTCTCACGTTAGGTGATTCTACAAAACAATGCCAAGTTTCTAGAACTGAGAAAGCAAACACCTAAACGCAGATATCTAGGAGGTAGACAGGCTATCCTCATCATACAGATAGAAAAGAATGGTGCTTTTATTTTTGTAGTGCAAAGATGCTTCAATGTACTCTTATTTGTCTTTTAAATAAATCTACATGGATCAATACTTTGGGAAAATATTTTTTTCCCTTGAGCCTGATGAATTCCAATTTGGAAAAGGGAAAACTATTATTGTCTGCATGTCTATAATAAACCCATTATCACCTGAAAGGTTTCCAAACTCTGTTTTTGGCTCAGATGACACATTTTCATTTGCCTCCCTACTCACCAATGGCTTGACATGCTTAGGGTCTTGTCAAAGGAAGACATAGTGTCGGTTTAACCCAATTGCTTAGCTCCCATAGCCACATCCCAACTGCCTGAGAACAAATGAGGAGATGAGACTGCCAGCTGAAAATAATGTGCTGCTTCTATTAACCCTCAAACTATTGAACTTGACACAAAATAATGGGTCTTAACACTCATGGATCTTGTGAAAAATGGAATGAGTTTAATTTGCTTGAAGTTACACTTCGTGGAAACTTTATTACTCCATCTGTCACACAGTTTAATCTATTTTCTTGGATGTGCCTGGGAAGTATTTCAACTTCATGCAGAATGTCTTAGATTCTCAAGTCTCTCAAATTTGCTAATTGGGCTGAAAAATCAAGAGGCCATTTGGTATTGTGGAAAGTACACGGGAGACTGGAGTCCTGAGTTCTGGTTCTGTGTGGTCTTGAGTGAGTTGATTTTTCTCTCCAGGCCTTGGTTTCTTCATTTGTAAAGTGAGTGAGTTGGACTGGAAAATCACTGAGGTTACTTCTAATTCAAAATTAATTATATGTAAACAGAATTTTGATGTGCTTATATGAAGATTTTATATTAAAATGCATTTATTTATAATGATCTAAATTAAAGAATATATAACATGTGGATATATTTAGTATAGGCTTTTAAGGAGTTATAAAATATCATTATATGTAAATCTGGGTATTAAATTATACCTATCATATATTATCTATAATTATTGTACATAATTATAAACATACCTACATATTATTTGTATATGTCTTATATGGGCATATGTGCAAGTGTATGCACAGATATATATGTATATATAATACATATTTTTGTTTGTGTCTGTATGTATAGCTGTGGTTTTTTGTGTGCAAATAGATGAACACAAACACATAGATACACATTCAGAAGCAGAGTGGTGTAGTAGATATAGAGCCAAGAAGACCTGCATTCAAATTCTGTTTCTGACACATCCTGGACACAAGTCACTTAGTCTATTAATTCTCTGAGAAACTCTCTAAGTCTATGAGTTTTTGAGGAAATGCTGGCATGTATTGGCTCAGGGAATTTTCTCACTTGAGAGTTTCTTATATCAGTGAAATCACAGGTCAAATTCATTATAGGTATCCATAAACAGACACATATACTAAATTCTTCCACCAATGCCTCATAATACTGCGGGAGTGACTTTGAGTTATTAAAAGTCAAATCTGTTCAGTGGAACCCAGGCTCTATCAGGTCCTACAAAGCTGAAAAGACTCTGAGTGATGAATTATGGGTCCATCATCTAAGAACCAGGATCAGAGAGGCTAATTTCTAGAAGTTTGGTCATTGGGTGATGGATTTTTTTTTATCATAACAAGTCGTGAAGATTGACTCTTAAGGCATGGAGTAGTTGCAGTCTACATGAGTCAAAGGTATAGAAACATTAATAGATGTTCAGTCTAAATGTAGTTCACTCTTTCCATATCCTGGTAGTTCTGGAAATCAGCTAACTGACACAACACAACACAACCATCATTTGGAACCTGAAGAATATAATTTCCTCCAAGTAATCTCCCACATGTGTTGCTTAAGTTGTATGGGTGGCTAGATCCTCTTAGAGAGCCCCCTTCTCAACACCAGTATAATCTGGATGTATTTTTACCATCGTCAGGACAAAGAAGTTGGACCATTTGATTGTACAGTCCCCCTGTCTCCCAGGGTCAGATCTATTCATTAATCAGATCAGAACTGGTAATCCTACAGGAGCTCTTTAAAAAATGTAAAAGAAGGATTCAACCACACTCTCTACCCTTTACTGCACCAGAGCTCCAGCAGAAAGCTCAGGCTCTGCCGCTGCTCTAGACCCCTCTATCTGGGACTGGTATCATCTGTTACCAACAGCTCACTTGATAAGTCAGTTGGCAGAGGTACCAGGATCCATATCTGATTCAATTCAAATCAATACAATGAGCATTTCTTATGTGAGGACTAGTTAGAGAAGTTGGGGTTTTTTTAGTTTGGAGAAGAGAAGAATTGTTGGGAAGGTATTACCTGATTTTTTTTTTATGATTGTTTCACTGAGGCTTTATTTTATGGAGGCAGTATTAATTATAATTGGGAGTCAAGAGTCTTGCCATCAATTAGCTAGACATTGAACAAATCATTTTACCTATTTTGACTCTTTCCTTCCTTCTTCTTTCCTTCCTTCCTTCCTTCCTTCTTTCCTTCCTTCCTTTCTCCCTTCCTCCCTCCTCTCTCCCTTCCTTCCTTTCAGCCAGTGACAGTTTCTTTGAAAACTATCCTAAAGTTTTAATGACGTCCCATTACAAACGGCACATGGCAAAAAGAAAGGAAGAAGTGAACAAACAAACAAAGAGAAGCCCATAACCCCAAAACAAAACTCCTAGGCTCTTAGACTGTATTGAAAGGATCCGGGTTTAAACATGAGATGGCCTAGATGATTTCTAAGGTCCTTTCCAGCTCTAACATTTGGTGAGTCTATACCTTTGGGAGGTAAGTTTGTTGCCCCTCACTTAGAGTTTTTCAGGCTGAGGTTGGATGATCCACTTGTTAAGTATGGTGTAGGGGGTGACACCTATGAGATGGCCTAATATGGAAGAAAAGGGAAATGATAAGTGTTGGAGAAGATACAGGAAAATTTGAACATGAATGCATTGTCAGTGGAGTTGTGAACCGATCCAGCCATTCTACAGGGCAATTTGGAACTATGTCCAAAGGGCTATAAAACTATATATACCCTTTGATTCAGCAATACCACTACTAGGTTTGTATCCTGAAGAGATTATAAAAAAGGGAAAGGTCCCACATGTATAAAAATATTTATAGCAGCTCTTTTTCTAGCGGCCAAGAATTGGAAACTGAGGGGATGCCCATCAATTGGGGAATGATTGAACAAGTTGTGGTATGTGAATGTAATGGAATACTATTATGCTGTAAGAAATGATGAACAGACAGATTTCAGAAAAACCTGGACTTATATGAACTGATGCTGAGTGAAGCAAGCAGAACCAGGAGAAGCTCATATACAGTAACAGCAACATCGTGTGATGATCAACTATGATAGACTTGGCTCTTTTCGGCAATGTGAGGATCCAAGACAATTCCAAAAGACTTGTGATGGAAAATGCTATCCACACCCAGAGGAAGAACTGTGGAGTCTGAATGCAAATGAAAACATATTATTTTTACTTTTGTTTTTTGATTTTTCTTTGTGGCTTTTTTCTCTTTTGTTCTGATTCTTCTTTCACAACATGATTAATGTGGAAATATGTTTAACATAATTGTACATGTATAACCTATATCAGATTGCTTACTGTGTGGGAGAGGGGGCAGGAAAGGGAGGGAGGGAGAAAAATTTGTAACTCAAAATCTTACAAAAATGAATGTTGAAAACTATCTTTACATGTAATTGGGGGAAAAAAAAACCCATACTATTAAGTGCAAAAAAAAGGCATGGTGTGTGGTGGGGTTTGCTTACGTGTATATTAGACTAGTTACCCCTCTGAAGTCTCTTATAACTCTGAGATTCAGAGATACTATGAAATATGTACTTTAGAGTCTAATTTGTGCTTCAGTCTTCTGGAGTGGGCCCTTTGAATATCATAGGAGAGGATTGGTGAATTGTCAGAATTGGAAACCATTTTCTTTCTGGCCTGGGGAAAGATCATCAGTGCTCAAACCTTTTCCTGGGCTTCCTCATGCAATTATTAATAAGTGGCTTCAATCAAGCCTGAGTCGTAGATGAAAATGAAAATAAAAACATTTTAATGGGGGGGGCCCAGGAGTACTCCTCCATTACTTCACAAAGAGTCCATCCTTGACAAACCGTTCTCATATCATGAGGAAGAAGAAAGCCATCATCTCCCCTTGGTCTAAATTGCTAGTGCTCTCTTTTGGAATCTCTCATCTGAAAATTATAACATGCTCTGATGGATTACTGTCAAGTACCATTCCATCATCTGGAAGTGTAGAGGAAAAAGGGCTTTGTTTATATCTGATGATAAAAGTAAAATATTGTTAGTTTTTGTATCTCCATGAGACATGTTTTTATTTTCTCTAAGGGTAGCTTTGGGTGAGCAAAAATGAAATATTTTTATAGCAACGCTAAACATTTGAAGGCTTAGAATTTTTCTGAAATTCATTGAGACGAATTTAGTGTTTTAATACATTTCTTTCCCTGGTCTACTTGTAACCGATATTTCCCATCAGTTTTTCACTGTGTGGCCAATTAGGCCCATAATGAATCAATTACATCCAAGCTAACGTTTTTTTATGGGTGCTGGTGTCAGGACTTTGGAGCTATTGAGTCCTTCAGCACTCTCTGCGGTAAATATCGATTGCCTTCTTGTCATTTCACAAAGCAAAAAAACTGAAATCAAAGATACATCAAAATGAAGCTGAAAGATGATTGGGGGGATGCATTGTGGGAAAAGCAACTGAAGATTCAGGGAACCTACAAATTGTGGTCCCTAGCACTACGAACTGGTCTATGGAAAGGGATTCACTCTCTTCCCTGGTTCTTGTTCTCTCTCTCTCTCCCTCTCTCTTTCTCTCTCTCTCTCTCTCTCTCTCTTTCTCTCTCCCTCTCTCTTTCTGAAGAAGTAAAATGTTTTGTTCCAGACAACAAAACTTTTACCTCTCTCATATTTTAAATATTGCAGCTGAAAACATCTTTATCTGTGTTATATAAACAAACAAAAAAACAAAGCTGAAGCAACAGCTTAGGTAGGAAAAATAAAAGCTTTCAGATGCTGTCAGAATGGATCCTTTGGTAAATCCCCCTCCCAGCATTCCCTTTTCCCTTCCCCCTTCCTTGAAAACACATTTGTAACCATTAGTTTGGTGTCGTAACTGTGATGAAGTGTGGTGGTGCTCTCACCTCGGTGGCTGCAGACTAGTAGAACGTGGCTGGCCAGGCAGAAGAGAAGTTGAGGCCCCTTTTAGCCTGGAGACCATGAATCATGTCAGGCTGGCTAGTAACCCAAGTTCCTCATGGCCCCTTTTTCCTCACACCTCCTCTTACTTAATTTCAGCCTAAGGGATACTTTTAAGAAGATTTTAAAGCAGGAAAACATCTCTTCAAAGGAATTGTAGTTACATTAGAAACTAATTAGCAGTGCTTAGGGCTATAGATCCACTGCCATACTTTACACTGAGGGCAATTCATCTCTCAAACACTGAAATGTCATTACATAATAGATTAAGAACACAAGCTAAGGCATGCTGGTGGAAAATGGAGTAAAATCCTGGGTCTAGAAGTAAGGAATAAAACAATTGTGACAGAATATCCCTGACCTCTTCATGTAGCAATTTTTAATAGCTCGTGGAATTTACATAAAAAACTTCAAATATCTCATGCATTAAAATATATCACTGTGGTTCATTGAATGGAACTGATGCTAACTGGCATTTATCTTTGCAAAGATTACTTTTGGAACAAATTTTTTTTTTATATCTTTTGCAAAGCAGATTGTGATGGTATTCTGCCACTTTTCTACTCCCAGGAATTCCTCATGCCTTGTCCCTGCTTCTGGATGTTGTTAGATCTATCTTCCACGACTTCTTGATTGAGAGATTGAATATGGCACCCTGTAGTTTGGAATCCAGTATTTCTGTGTCTGATGGCATTTCATACGTAGCATGACACATGGGAAAGTGCAGTGTATCAGAGGAGATTTGAATTCTAGACTCAGTTCTCTGTTGCTCATTAGATGTATGACTATGAACAAATGGCATTCTATTACACCTGTCTCCCATTGTGAAGTGACTGGACAGATAGGTAAATTTCATTTCAAATTTTTAATAATACATTTTCATCATCAAAACTCAAGATGGAAAGTACATATCATGAGTACATATCATGGGTGCAGGTAGATGACCTAGTGGATAGAGTACCTGTTCTGAAAGTCAGAAAAATTCATTTTCCTGAGTTCAAATCCAGCCTCAGACACTTACTAGCTGTAACATTGGGCAAATCACTTAAGCCTGTTTGTCTTGATTTCCTTATCTGTAAAAAAGAGCTGGCAAAGGAAATGGCAAACCACTCCAGTATCTTTGCCAAGAAAAATCCGAATGGGGTCACAAAGAGTCAGACATGATTAAAATGACTGAACAATAAGAAGAACATCATGGGTACATATGTTATTTACCATAAGGGATAGAACCATGAAATGTCAAATGCACCTTAGAGATCTAGTTCAAGCCCTTCCTTTTGTAGAGGTGAAACTGAGGCATATAGTGAGAAAAAGATTGCCCCAAATCACTCATCTAGTGAGTAGCAGAGCCAAATCTAGAACCCCAGTCTTATGATACCAAATCCAGAGCTCTTTCACTATACCCATGTGATTGGTTTCCTAAAATGTATCTTCCACTGCTTGGTCTTGGATCACGGACACTTAGCAACTTCATTTTTATGTACCTATATGTGTGTGTGTGTTGTGTGTGTATATGCACATATATATGTAGTTTCAAATTTGAATCCTTGCCGAAGATTAATGAAGAGATAAAAATTTTTCTCGAGAGCATAAGAATATAACAAACAGCATAGTAACTCACACTCATAATCTGTCCCATCCAATAATTTATATCTGTGAAGATACGGCAGGCCTTTATGATATTACCCCTTTTTTTTTCTGAATAAAGAAAGCCTATCCTAAAAACGAAACAAAACAAAAAAGCTCAAAAGATTCTTTCCTGATGATTCAGGGAGAATTTTACCTCAGTAGACCTATGGGCCACTTGGAGTCCACGAAAAGAAGGGGCTGCATGGGGTAGTGGTGGAAGGGCATGATAAATGTGTTGCAGTGGGCTGAAGGTCATTACACCCTTTGACAAAAATGTATTCAGAGGTTTCATTAGCTAGACTGAAATTAAGGCTGGTGTCTGTGGGGTCATTTTCTTCCAAGTATAATGCTATCAATTCAGGTGGCTACTACCTGGGGAATGTGGTGCCTGAGTTTTATTCAAAGAATTGGGTTTCCCATTGGAATGGATAACTCAGATCATAGATTGGAGAAAGATTTCAGTCATTTATGCCTTTTTTATATAAATAAGTCTTCTATTAAAATAACAAGACATGACAATGAATAGAGATACGGGTAATGTATCTTGATAGCATAGAGAAGTAACCTCAGCAGGATGATCTAGGTTTAAGTCCCAGTTCCAGGAGCAAGCCCTGACATGCATTGGTGGGAGTTTGCTCCCTGACAATTCCCTCCCTGACATATTCCCTGACAATATTGGTTAATAAGCATATACCATGTGCGGGGTACTTTGCTCAGCACTGGGAATAAGTATAAAGAAAAAGAAAGCTGTTTCCCTCAAGGAGCTTATATTCTAATGGGGAAGACAACACATAAAAGGAAGCTGTAAAGGGATGGGGGGAGGGGAGGAGGAAGAAGGTACCCACTATAGTAGCTCGATGGAGAGGTCTGGAGGAACACAGTCTCATGAGAAATGAGGAGACATGAGACTTTTATCTGAAAAACTGTCCATAAAAATTTTCCTCCAATTTTCCTTCTGGTTTTGGCTGCATTTATTTTATTTGTACAAAGACTTTAATGTAATCTAAATTATCCGTTTTACATCTCACACTGCTTTCTGTCTCATGTTTATTTATAAATTGTTTGTCTACCCATAAGTTTGATAGGTAATATGTTTCATGTTCTTCATGCCAAGTTGGGAGTGGTTGAACAAATTGTGGTACATGATTGTGATGGAATACCACTGTGCTAGAAGAAATTAAATGGTAGAGTAAAGGTAGGGACTCACCTGAACTCTCCCCCAAGCCCCTCCAAATACCTTTAAATAATGACTCTAAACAAATCCTAGAGTGTCAGAGCCCACAAAAAGATGGAGTGAAACAATTTTCCAAGACAACTTATAAGGTCAGCAGGAAATGTCTGTTGCACCAGGGTGAGAGAGGGGCACAGTTCGCTGTAGACCGTACCAGTGCAGACTGGTCCAGCAAATCAAGAATAGGACTCTGGACAACTGAATCAGTGGCAGCAGTGGCAGTTTCCAGACCTCTCAGCTCACAGACTGGGGACTGGATAATGGGTGAGAAGGAGATTTACAGGGATCTCTTTGCTAGCACCAGAGGCAAGACTCTGTTGCATTGCTTATACTTGGATCTGGATTGCAGTCCTGGGTCTTAGTCCCAGTGTGAGGAGGAGCACTAGCACAGCAGAGCTTGAGGCTGCAGGGAAGCAGGGACCCTGGTCACAGTTCCATGGTTGAAAAATGCTTGTGGTCACTCACAAACCAGTGCACAGGACAGGAGAGTGGTAAATACATCTCTCCCTAGATCATACCACCTTGTAAGAGCCAAAAACTTACAGGTCCCCAGAACTACCTCTGAAAATAGATGCACAAAATCTCCAATGCTTGGGACAGTGCCCCTTCTACTTGGAAAGCAGAGCCCCACATTAGCATAGAGTTAAAAGCCAAGAAGTAGTCTGGGAAATGAGCAAACAACAGAAAAAAAATTCTGATTGTAGAAAGTTATTATGGTGATAGGGAAGGTTAAAACCCACACTTAGAAGAAAATAACAATCTCCAAAGAAGAATATGAATTGGTCTCAGGCTGTGGATGAGCTCAAAAAGGATTTTAAAAATCAAGAAAGGCAGAAGAAAAATTGGGAAGAGAAATGAGAGTGATGCAAGAAAATAATGAAAAAAGAAATAAAAGAACAGAATGGGCTAAATGGTAAAAGAGGCACAAAAATCCAGTAAAGGAAAGAAGCCTTGATTTTACACACACACATACACATGCACGTATGCATGCACATGCATACAAGCATACATAAACATATTTGTGTCTAATGGCAGGGTGGCAAGGGGAGGAAATAAAAAGTGGAAAAAAGTTACATTAAAAAAAAGAAAATGAAGAAATGGCTGACCTGAGTGGAACAGAATGGAAGTTCTGGAAAGAAGCATCCATTTGGAGGGAGGGGCCCCAGGAGTGAGGGCACTCCTGATGTGTGAATTAGAGGACTGAAGTAATCTTCCAGCATGAAGAGGTCTTGTGAAAACAACAAAAAAATTGAACTGATTTCTAATTTTTAAGCCTTAGTCTCTGTCTCATCTCTAGGCCCTGAAGAATGACTATACAAATTCTAGAAAGGTAAGCATTTTAGCAGAATGCCAAATTGTAAAAAACAATTTGAGAGTTCCATACAATGGATTACAATGGAGTTTTACCCGCATAGTATAGTAAGCTCTAACTCCTTTGGGAAAATGTTGGATAGTACATAGGGCACTGGGCTTGCATTCAAGAATCTGGGTACAAAGCCCACTGAGTTGTGTGATACTAACTAAGTCATGTAGCATCTCTAAGCTTCAGTTTCCTCATCAGTAAAATGAGGGAGTTGCATTTGATAGCCTCTTTCACATCTAAATCCTATTATTATCATCTTTCCAAAAGATACATATCTCCATTTAACTCAGTTTATTTTCATTTTCAATGATTTTTTCCCCATTCTTCAAGAGTGTATATTGTAGCTGGAAATAGATATTGTTTGTCAATTTATAGGGTCAGCATGGGAAAGAGGAATATGATCTATAAATTTCTAGAATAAAGTAAAAGTTAGAGGTAGTTTACCCTCAAAGTTTGGTATTCACCAAGTAGATGAAGAAACAAGACCCATAAAATTACAGGGATTTGACCATATTCACAAAGGAAGGAGTTCACACAGGACACAGCTTGACACAGCGGATGGCCTTGAAACCAGGAAAATCTGGATTCAAGTCCTGTAGGCTGTGGGACAGTTCAGTGTTTTAGGCAGCTCTCTGAAAATAAAAGTTGCAGAAAAAGTTAAAAAAAAAAAAGAGTGTATATTGTAAAGAGGTGGACAAGGTTAAAAGAAAAAAGCCCTGTATAATTCAACCATTCTGTTTAAGATAAATTTCTTCTCAAGACGTATTGTGGGGAAAGTACTAACTAAGGAATATTTTTGGCCAAGGTCCTATCACAACCTTACTAATATGACATTGAGCAATTTCATTTAGCATGTTTGGATTTCAGTTTCCATATCTGTAAATTAGGGATAATTTTTTGTTCCCTTGTGAAATTATATAATAATATGTGAAACAAACATAACCTTTGAAAGAAGGATGATATATAGATTCAAAGTACTAGTATTTATATTCTAACTATTTTAAAAACTGACGAATATTATTTAAATTCATGGTAAGTGTGTGGGATTTGTTAATGAAGCACATTAACAGTGTCCTATCATTGGGTAAAAATAACCTGTGGATATGGTAATGTCTAGAAATATTGCCTTACAAATTTTCGCAATTGTAATTGATCCCTACCTCCCAGGAAATGCCCAAATATCATCCATGTTTCCAACAGTTACCATCATCATCCCATTACTAGTATCCAGGGTTCCAGAATCTGTAGGGAGAATTTGTGAGTCTGAGTAAAACCTACCTTAACTGAAATAACTTATACCTTTGATCCCTTCATCACCAGGGACTTGTCTGGCTGTATAGTCTGTGATGTTACACATCTGTCAGCTAAATCAGAGACTCAAATACAAAACTGAGTACTTGGGAACATTATGTGGATTTGTGGCACTCCCTGGAGGACTTTGGGTACTTAAACCAATGAATGTATTTCACTGAGACATAAATATAGTATTTTCATCTGTGACAGATATGCCCATAATCTTACTCTAGTGAGGGTCAGGTTATTGAGCCTAGTTTTTCTCAGAGAAACTCACTGACATTTCTGAAGATAAGAAGTGCCTCAGAGCATAAGGCAATGGGCAATGTGTATGAAAATGAAGCTGGCATCTTTGGCAGTCACAAAGTTCTGGGCTGGGAAAAAAATGGATACCATTTTAATCTGAAGCCAATACTTTCTCACATCCAAGCAAACACAAAAGGGGAAATAGTTCCTATATAATACTCCACTAGATTTCTAGTGAGTAGAATGGATGGGAAGGTAGAAAAAAATCATAGGATCACATATTTAGAGCTAGAAAAGACCTTTGGAGTCATTTAATGCTGCAGCCTTATATTATAGAAAACTGAGACTCAGAGAAGGCCATTGACTTGTCCAACTTCCCATAGGTGGTTAAGACACAGATCTAGGATTTGAACCCAGGTCCTCTGACTCCAAATTCATTACTCTTTGTATTGCATAGGAAAGAGCATGTTAGAAATAACTTCTATTTCTTTAAGTCTGGAATGAAGGAAAGGCACTGGGACCCCTGAGCAGATGTGGGGTTATATCTGCACTGGAAGGAAGGGCCAAAACCCCCTTTTCATGCATCTATAAATGCATAACTCTTTTATTGCTCTTTGACATTCTACCTTCCATTAGTGTATTTGCCAACATTTCTTATCTCCTTTATTAGATTATCAACTCTGTTAGGGCAGGCACTGGGTATTCGTCTTAGTCCTTCCTGCTGAACCTAGAGCATAGTAGACTCAATAACTGTCACTGGGATGATTCACCAGAATATACCTTCACCTGCTGTATTCCCAAGCTGCCCCCAACACCACCACATTCTCTTAACTGGCATCCTTAGCTTTAGCCTCTTTCCCCTTTAACCATTCCTGTAAATAGCTGAGAAGGGAGCTTGGCTGTAGAAAAGAAACCATAGCAACCAGTCCAATGATCCATTGATCAGAACATCATATGGTTTAAAAATTTTATGTATTTTTATTTTTTTCTTTAAATATTTTTCAATTACATTAAAATTTTTAACATGAGTTTTTTTAAATTTTAAGTTTTAAATCATCTCCCTATCACCTCTCCCCCACCTCTTGAGAAAATAAGCAATATTGATATTATTTATACATCTGAAGTAATGCAAAACACATTTCTATATTAGTTATATTGAAAAAAAAATCCCACACAAAACAAGAAAAAGAAAGTGAATAAAGTGCACTTCAATCTAACTTTAACTTAGAGTTCATTAGTAGTTCTCTCTCTGGAGGTGGATAACATTTTTCGTCATGGGTCCTTTGGAATTGACTTGGATCCTTGTTTTGATCAGACTAGCTAAGTCTTTCACAGCTGATCATTGTTAAGCTATTGTATCCTATGGTTTTAGGCCTTAGAAATCATCTACTACAATCCCATTACATTACAGATGAGGTGGTGAAGGAATTTTCTCAACTTCCCATTAGTAACAAGGTCCAGAGCCATAATTTGAACCTGTTACCCAATGCTGTATCCAGTGGCCACATGATGGTATTCATAGCTCTTCTTTGCTCTCAAACTGGCATTTCAGATTGGAGAGCACTACTTCATGTTTTAAACCAAATAGGTCTCAGTGACATCCTTTTGGCATTGTCTTTCATTCTATTTGGGACTAGAATAAGCACCACTTTCCCTGGGTTCTGTGAATTTCAGAGGCTTAGCATTTGTGGCTGTTTCCGGTCATTTACTGCTATGGACCCCATATACTTGACTCGTTGTGGTATCTTCCTTGTCATAGGATAGTCCTATGATGGCATGACCCATCTTCTAAACGTTGTGACTGTTTTTTTTAGTGATAATTAATGATCTGCCTTCATTTTGAGAAGTTTAGTAACCAGGGGTAGTAGAGAAAGACAATGTGATTTGACCTTACCTGAGGAGAATGAGTATCGAAGTAATAACACACAATAGCACCAACTAGCATTTATATAGTGGTTCCATGGTTCTAAAACTCTCAGCAAATGTTATCTCGTTTTATTCTCACAACAACTCTTGGAGGTAGATGTTAATGTTATTATCCTCATTTTCTAGATGAGGAAATGGAATCAGGCAATGGTTAAGTGACTTGCCCAGGCTCACACATCTAGTGAGTGAGGCTGGATTTGCTTGTTACTTCCTTTTCCTTTCCTCTTTTTTTTTTTTTACCTAGTTATTTAATTCTTCCTCTCTTTTGTTCCTTTTATTCAAGTAGATTTCCATTGTCCTCTTCTCCCCTTTAACTAGTCCTATTCATTAGTGGTTTTTTTAATTTCATTTTTGTACCCTTTTCTAGAGGATTTTATTCTCTTCATAATCAATCTTCTCTCTTTTTTTTTTTTTGTCAATTTAAGACCCTTGTTCTCTGGTTCAAGACTCGTATAATTATCTGGTCTCTATTCTCTGTATTCCTCATGGAATCAAAACTTCCAAGCTATCCATTCTGGGTCCTTTTCTCTAGGCCGTTTCTGTGACTGCCTTATAGTGCTTGCTCCATGGATTTCCTTTTCCATTATGTCTCATTTCCAGAACTATGTCAATTCCTGGAGGTGATAGAGAGATAGAGAGGACCCTGCCCTATGGTAGGATACCTACTCCTATCCCCTACAATGTCCCTGATCATGTAGCTCACCATTGACCTATACCTTCCCCTGGTTTCTTTCTTTCCCAACTTGCCTCAGAATCTCCTCCCTGGGTCCATGCCCTCATACTCTTCCAGGTGCACATTACTCCTAGGAGTTCCAACTCTCCCTCCTCCCAAGGTGGGATGCATGGTCTTTACAGGTACTAAATCTCTCAGACAACACCCAGCACAAGGTTCTTATCTCCTTTCACAGAACATTTATCTACCCATTTATCGGTGGAAGCCCCTCCCATTAATTCTTCCTCACCGCTCTTGCTCACCCAATCCTCTGCAGGCTCTTCTCTTCCCTTCATTGTTAGCACTTGATTTGACTCAGGCATATCACACCCTCCCCTCTACCTTTCTGCTTTCCCATTGCATGCACGTTCCCATTTTATAATTGATTTTCTTCTAGGTGGGATGCCAGAAGGTTCTGCCTGTAATGCTTCTGGCCCACCTTTCCTGGTACCTTCCAGCTGATTTTTGCCTTCACCTCTTCTTCTTGTATACATTTAGAAAAAAGTCCATTCTGGGTTTTTCTGTTGCTATTGCTGACCCTGGCACCTACGTTTGTTCACCCTTCCAGCATTTCTGTTGTCTGGGGCATTCAAGACGCAAATAATTTCTTCAGCTCTGGTTTTCTTTCTAAGAATGTATCAAATGCCTCTTTATAATTGAATGTCTTTTTTATTTATAGCTAAGTTCAGATTTGCAGGGTAGGTCACTCTGGACTACATCTTGAACTCTATAGCTTTGTTGAACACATTATTCCATT
>CM053582.1:509549404-509582894 GCA_028627135.1 Pseudochirops cupreus
CAAAGAGCTTCTCAGTCTAATGAGAGAAACAACATATGGACTGCCTCTATTTGCAATGTATTGTGCTCCCTTCTGGCCATATAGGGACAAAAAAATGACTTAGTCCCTGCCTGAAAGTATTTTATAATCTGCTGGGGGTGGTGGTGGTAGGGACAAGATGGACAGAGATAAGTTATCTATCTACAGTGTATGGAGTGGGGGGGGCGCAGTTCACAGGGAGACTTGATCTGGATAAAAGACTCTTGAAAATTCAAAGAGGAAGAAAATACTCTTAGCTGAGAAGATCAGGGAAAGTTTCATGGAAAAAGTACTATATGGGCTGGACCTTGAAGGAAGAGGCTTTCAGTGAGTAAAGATAAGGAGAGAATGTTTTGTTTATGAGGAATGGCCTGTGTGAAGAAACAGAGGTCAGTGATAGAAGGATGAGAAAGAACAGATGAGATTAGGGAGACAGCCTGGGAATATCCCTGCAGAGAATGCAAATTTATTGTTTGTTGATTGAAAAGAAACTGTCTTGGGAGTTAGAACTTTGGAGACGATAAGGAGCTATTAACTCTATTTTTTTTTTAACCAAAGACACACACACACACACACACATAACACAAAACAACAAACAAATAGATCTATGAGTAAGAAAGGGGTCCGAGTTGAGTGAGGGCCTTCTCAGGAACCTACAGCCTTTGTCCACAGGAAGTGCTGATGAGAGCTTCTCTTAGAATGGCAGTGATAAGCAAGAGAAGGAAACCTAAGAGATAATTTAACAGAACCTGGTAATTAATTGAAAGTTGAGGGGGGTGGGGTGGGGCAGAGGATATTGTAAAGCACAGAACATTTCCCAAATGTTGAATCTAGAAGACATAGCTGTAGTCCTTGCTTGTCATTAACTTATGATCTTGGCTATGGAGATGCTGCAATGAATGAAATCAAGAAAAAAAAAGCGTGCAAGGGGGGCAGAGGTGGAGAGAGACACACACAGAAACAGAGACAGTGAGAGAGAGAGAGAGACAAAGAGACAGAGAGACAGAGAGAGAGACAGAGAGAGACAGAGAGACAGAGAAACAGAGGCACAGAGACAGAGAGACACACAGAGAGACAGAGAGAAAGAGACGGAGAGAGACAGACAGACGGACAGACACAGACACACAGACACACAGACACACAGACACAGACACAGACACACACACACACACACACACACACACACACAGAATTCCCAGGGACTGCTTCTCTCCTTTCTTCTACTCTTTTGAGGGAGGGCTGAAGGCGGATGCTGACTTTGTTTCAACGCAGGGATTCCTTAAAGCGCATGTTGAGTCTGAATAGTAGTGTGTGTTCCAATCATTCTCACCGTCGCCCATTGTTCTTTCTCAGTAACTTTGGTGAGCCCCTGCCCTAGGGTATTGGATGCCGCTAATTCTTCCTGCAATTAGTATTCATGGTTAGCTAAGCAGAACTAATGCAACAAACCTTTTTGACTTTGAAGGTTATGTTACATGTTGTCCGAGCGCCCCTTTGGAAATGGCTCTTTATGAAGAAGATAATCTTGAATATCTCTGGGAATTTTCATTCACCTGGTTTTAAGTTGTCCAGTGGCCCTTTTGGCATCTTCAATTTGATTCCCATCGGAAGCAGCCAAAGCTCGATGACAGCTGAATATGAGTACATTGCTGCCCTCCTCCCTCCCTCTCTCCTCCCCGCCCCTCCCAAACTGCCCCTTTCAAGGTATGCTATCTACAAATCGAACTCTGCTCTCCTTGGGGTTTCGCTTCAGCTAGGTCTTCCTGCTCAATCTCATTACTGAACATAGAGAACTTTAATTCACAGAGAAGTCGCTTCTTCATTTTCAACATCCACAGGGATGGTTCTGAGAATTCTGACTTCCAAAGACAAGGCTTTAAAACTCCTTGGAATTCTAATCCTGGAGAGTTCCCCTGGAGGAGATGAAGTAGCCACATCCAGATTTTGTTTTTTATGTTTTCCTTTCGAATGTTCACTACCATTTAACACTTTAAATAGACAAAGAATAAAAATAAAAAGGTCAGAAGATATACTTGGATGATGCCTAAAAATCTGGATCTCTTATAAATGGCAACCTCAGCCAGCTCCACTTAGACCCATTTGAATTTGGCTCTCATCCTGTGGAGGGTACAATTTATTTCCATCCCTGTGAATAGGTTAGGGATGCTTTTTCCAAAAAATGCAGAGCCTCTTTTCTTTTAAATTCTTGCAGTGAGATGCAGTTTGTTAGGAAGAAATTGCATCCACGTTTCTATCAGGCATTATTTATTGAAAACACACAGAAGAAGAAAAAAAATCCAGGAAAATCACCATTTTTGAATTTTATAAGAAGGTGTACTAATTGGTGGTGACTGGATCTTGATGTGTCACTGTTACAAGAAATGATGACAGAAAGAACAAAGGCCAGCATAAAATGTCTGTGATATCTCCTCCCATTCCCACTCCCCCAGTCCCTCAGTAGGTGCTAGATATAGCAGCTTAAGGAAGTGGATAGTTTGTAGAAGAGTTTGCAGGTGAGGAGTGTCTAATGAGCCAATTCCTATGTTATTTACACAGTTTGTGATGGCATCATCCCTATTTTCTGGGAGTGGAAGCTTGGTAAAAGGAGAAAACAAGGAAAGATGAGAGAATTGGTTGTCCAAGGACCTGTCTCCAAGGCGAGTGAGGCTCACTTTCAAGTGTTCTTTACCATAATGAAAGGAACAATGCTTCAGCTATTTGTGAATAAACCTTTTCTTCCTGTCCTGTCCTGTCCTGTCCTCTCCTCTCCTGGCATCTATGGCTTAAGAACTGTGACCACACATAACATTTACTCCAAACTTTTCAATTTATGTTTTAATTTGCATCATATTATACATACCACTCCCATATGTCTCTCTGACTTTGTCTTCTTGTCTCTCTGTCTATCCTTCTAGAGATAATTCTGTAACTTCAAAAGACCAGAGATAGGAATAATACCAAGTTTCACTGAATAACCTAACCCCAGGGGAGAAAGTTTGGTATTGTTTTAAAACATCATTTTCATTGGGTGACACTTTAAAATGAAGATGAATATATATCCTTCTCAGGGAGAATAAACAGTGGAGAGAGTTCTTTCTTAAAAGCTGCCTTGTTAAATATATTTCCATAAATACTAAGCACAGTTTTTGCTTTGATATTAAGAGAAAATGTATTCTTTCTCAGTCTACCAAATGATGATGATGATGGACTCTTTTTTTTTATCCCTGAACATGCTGGTGGTATGTAGCCAACTCCACAGACTGATGCATTTTTAAAACAGGTTGTCTTTGGCAGGGCTTCATTATATGTTTGTGTTCTCCCAGGCAATATTGGGACAATGCAATCTATTGAAAGGCTGGTTTTTTTTTTTTTTTTTAGATATGTACTTCTCTGCTCAGGACAGCAGAAATTTTTGATCAAGTCAAGTACAGGTGATTATGGCTTCCAATGTAAGTCAGTTAACACCTGTAATTTTCCTTGTTCTCTAATGCTATTAGTTATTTCAAGGGTAAAAAAGGATGTTTTACTTAATTTTTTTTTATCTTACTAGGTACCCGTAGCTTAACTTAATGATTTGTATAAGTGATAGTAATTGCTGGAACTACAGTTGAGTATTATTAGCTATAAAATGAACATGGTTATATGTCCAACAGAACTAGCAAGGGACAGAAATGCAGTTGTATCCAAGAGAAAATAATTACAGCAATAATCAGTGTAATTCATGATAATGGCTGAATTGAATTTCACACCATAGCTCCAAGCACTTACACTTAATGAATGTAGTTTGTGCTTGTTTACTAAAAAGGTTTTTAGCAGAAAATCGATAATGTAACTTCAGTGTTTCTAATTGCAAATGCAATTATTTTTTTTAAAGTAGTGGTTCAATAAGGATTTTGTAGAGAAAATTGAGGTATGTGAGTGCTGCAAATGCTGGTGCCTTAATTAGTCTACCTGTACATTAGTGCTATGGTTCCTTAATATCTATTTATTACAACATATTGATTAAAATGGATTTGTATTCAATTTTAAGGCTAGCTAATGTAATAGACATTGAAACTTTTCTGTATGCATTGGCTGTGATTAAAACATATCACTAGGTAATGAGGCTTTCTTTAAATAGATGATTCCAGAAATCATCTTAACACCTGATGATGGTGGCAAGAAATAGGGACTGGGATACTGGACAATTTCTGCAAAGCTAAAGTGACAGTAATAGATATGACACAGAAATCACAACATTTTAAGAATTTGGAGGGACCATAGTGGACATTTAGTCCAACCCACACCCCAAAGGAATTCACACCATAACATACATTACATATTGTCATCCAGCTTCTCTTTAAGACATTCAAGGAAGGGTGACCAATCACCCCTTGAGACAGCCCATTCTACTACAGGACAGCTCTAATTGTAGGAAGTTTTTCCTGACATCAAGCTTAAGTTTGTCTTTTTTGCAACTTCTACTCATTGCTCCTTGTTTGTCCTTTGGGGCCAAATTGAAAAAACCTAATCCTTCTTTCAGATGATAGGCCTTTAAATACTTGAACACAGCCATTATGTGTCTCCCCACCTCTGTCTCCTTCCCCCCCAATTCTTCTCTTCTCTAGGCTAAATACCTCTGACTTGTACTCTTTCAGGAGGACATCAAGTAGAACACATATTCAAATCAGATTGTATCTCTAGTGCCTTAAATTAACTAGGAATGATTTGGATTTGTGCTTTCCCAGATCAAGGATATATTTATAATTATTGTACAAATCTTAATTTTTTTATGGTCAGTGAAATCCATAGATCTAGATTCCACAGAACGACAAACTAGTTGGAAGGGACTGTAGGTATTATCTAGGCCTGCTCTCTTATTTTACCAAGAAGGAAACATCCCCAAAAGGTCAAATTATTTGCCAAAAGTTGTCACATCACTAATTAGCAACAGAACTATAACTAGAACCTGGGTCTCTTTCCTAGGTTCCTTTCACTATATCATACTACCTTTTAATCAGTTCCTTACTACCATATTTATTAGAATTCTGTCAAAAATTGACATTAAAACTTTCAAACACATCATGAAATTAAACCTTAGATTTTCCACTTTTCTGTTCACCATCATCTTGTAGCTGTTAAATTCGTGCTTGATGAGTAGAGTTGGCATCATACTTATTTTGGGAGATGATGTAATCTCTAAGTCTCTAAGTTTAAAGAAACTTAATCCTCAATTTGAACCCTGACTTGATTCACTAGGACTGGGGACTACTATTCTCAGTCTTGAAACATCTCCAGGTATCATCATTTATCTCAGAAGATGTGGTGAAGCTCTCAAAAAACAATTTTAATTTTTTAAAACTTCAAAAAACTATCATAATTCACTTAGAGAGAGAGACAGAGACAAAGACAGAGAAACAGAGAGTGAGAAAGAGACAGAAAGAACAAAAGAAAAAAGAGAGATGAGAGGAGAAAAACAAAGAATGAATGTTAAAACTCTAGAAAGGTTGATAGACCATGATAATTGTCACTGAATTCTAACCACAATGCATTGCGGACCATATTCAAAATGATATTCAGAGAGTCTCAGTTTCCTCAATTCAATTTAATTTAAAACACTTTATATAATACCTTATATAGAGAGAGTACAGTGCTTGGCATTGGAGGATACACAAAGTTTAAATAAAAAGCAAACAACCAAACAAACAGTCCCTGTCTTCATGGAGCTTATAGTCTAGTTGGGAGATATGGCACAGATGAAAATTACTGTAATACACAATGATTTGTGATTGGTATGGGAAAGAAGGGTGAAGTGCTATTTAAAAGGTCTTAGTGAGAGAAGCCAGTACTAAACTAGGGCATGAGGGAAAGTTTCTTGAAAAAAGATGACATTTGAGCTGCACTATAAATGATTCAATAGGTGGAGATTTAGAGGTTTGGGAGAAGTGTGAGAGGAGAGTATTCCAGCCATAGAGAAAAAGATTAGCAAAGAGAAAGAAGCAGGAAATGGAGGGGGTTGTATGATGGAGTCCTGTGGTTCAGTATAGGTTAGCTTAGAGTAGTAAGTAATCTGAGATAAGACCAGAAGAGTAGAATTCTACCAGGTTATAGATGACCTTAAATAGAATCATTCCTGGCACCATTCTGCTAAAGACTCTGTCTCTATTTCTCTCTCTTAAAAATTAAAAATTAAAAAGCAAATAAACAACCCAAAACTCACAATAGTTACCCCAATTATATTAAAAACAGACCTCTTGGAGAAGATGGGTATGGTCTTAGGACCACACTGGATTGTGATATGAATTACCCAACAAATGGAATGGAAGAAAGCCATTTTAAACTCATCTTCCAACAGATTTTCTGTTAAGTAGGGTTTCCCAGAGTTGCTCCTAAAGCTCCTTCCTGGCTGTCCTCCAAACCTTACCTCAAATTCACTCTCTTCTGTGAAGCCTGTCTTGATGGTCTCAGGCCAAAGTAGTCTTTCTCTTTTCTGAAGTTCAGTAGTGTTTGAGAGGCAATATGTAAGGCATAGTGGAAAATGTTCTGAACATGGATCCAGAAAGCCGTAGATTTAACTCAAGTTTTGTCACTACTTATGTGATCATGAACAAGTCACCTCACCTTGCTTTGGTATCAGTTTATTTATTTGTAAAATGGTAAAAAAACAAACAAACATCTATAGTACTCTATACCTCCTAAGGTTATTGTGGGAAAAGCACATAGGATCTAAACCTAGACTCAAGGAACTTCAAAAAATATATTTTGGTGTTTTAAAAATATTTTTCAATATAATTAATTTTGTTCTCTCTTATATGCACTTTGTTTTATGCATTTGAAAATAGCAATCCAAGAAGGGGTCCTTAGATTCCACCAGTTGCCAAAGGGGTGCAGGACACAAAAAAGGTTTCAAGTACACCTGACATCAATTAGCTCCCACTATTGCACTCATGTGATGCTCTATATTGCTAATTATTTTTGCTTTAGCTTTATGGGGCTCAAGGTCATCTTTTTTATTTATTTCAGTCTCTTGCATATAGAAGGTACTCTTTAAATGTTGAATGAGTAATTCATTCTTACAGACATTGAGTGGAACCAATCTTTTTACCTTATAGGATCATAGAGAGCATCTAGACCTACCGCTCTTTTTTGTGCATGAAAAAACTGGGACTCAGAGAGGAAGTAACTTACTCAAGGTCACACAACTAATGAAGAGCAAATTTAATATTTCAACCAAGGTCTTTAGACTCCAAATCCAGTACTCTTTGTACTACACCATTCCCTCACTTTGGCAAATATCTGATTGCTTTCTGTGTTTAAAGTATACCTTTACCTTGGCTGTTTTCGGAAATGAAGAGGCATGCTGGAAATCTGCTTGTGGATGTGTTTGTGTTTGCATCCATACTAATGGGAAACATACACGCATATATGTGCATGCATATATGCGTGTGTGTGTGTATATATATATATATATATATATATATATATATATACCATTAAGTTTTCACATGGTTATAATTTGCAAGGGTAGTTCTGAAATAACAATGCAACAGAATTTCTTGCAGAGAAAGCATCTTATAAAAGAAGGGGAAGAACAAAAGCTACCAGAAGAAAATGTGAATAGCCTACAAACTCTGCATACTTTTCCTGAGCTAATGAGGGGATGATAACAATCTCCTGGTACCTGGGAGACACTAATTTATGGATTAAAAAGGAAGCTAATGCTTATTAAAGCTTTTCTCTCCCCCTTTGGCCCATGTTGCTTGTAATATGTGAATCTGCCTAGGAAGACTAGAAGCTCTTGTTTGGCAGAATGACCTAATATCCTATGCTGGGTAAGAAGAACAACATAACTGTTTGACCAACAAAATGTATAGAAAATGGTCATCGGTAAGTAACAATTATGTAATAATCTTATCCAAAGAAAATGGGGGTGCAAATTAAGTTTATTTCACTGGGAAAACATTAAGGTATACAAAGAGTTCTTAATAAATAGAAATAAATAGTGCAGGTTTTACGCTGTGGCTATTTTCTATGGTTATCTGCCCTTGCTGCTACTACGCTGGTCGCATTTTCTGCGGGGCTCAGAACAGCATTTTACTTTACAAAAACAACTAGCTCTTTTCCAGCCAATGATTACTTGTAATTATGCTTTCCCCTGCTATTATTCTAATAGGCTGTCATGCTGTACAGAGGAGGCGTTTGGAATATACGGCTGCTTTTATGGAGGGACTGCTGGAACACTTAATATAGCTCTATTTTTGAATTATCAGGTTCTATCCTTTTGAAGTCTGTGTTAGTGGAACTCCTATTTATGAGATGTGCTGTGCTTAAAGGTTTGCTATTGATGAAGAGGTCCAACAGAGGCCTTTATCCTAAGTACTGGAGCATTCTCCCTGAGAAATAAACAGCCTTGCTAAAAGGTATGTTGTGTACCAAGGCTGCAAATTACCAGCCAAGTACTTTATAACAGTATACTTCAAAAATACCTTTATGCTTCTTGTTTGTCCTCTTTTCCATAGACATGAGTGACATTTCTTAAAGCATATAGGGAAAGAAAGATATTGGCCACCAACCATCATTCAGTAAGCTGCAAAAGGGTGCATGTGCCATATAGAGCCTTGGAGGCATGGGTCTGCTGTGGATATTATAGAATTGGTAGGCATCAAACAATTTTTGCCATCTTCAGTTCTGTATGTGTGTGTGTGTGTGTGTGTGTGTGTGTGTGTGTGTGTGTGTGTGAGAGAGAGAGAGAGAGAGAGAGAAAGAGAGAGAGAGAGATTTCTTTAACTTTTTTGAACTCTTATTCAGAAAATGAAATTAGCCTTGGCTGAACATTTCCTGGAGTTGGGGAATGAGGCAGGAAAGAGGGTTAAATAAGAAGACTAAACCTGAAAGTAGC
Organism: Pseudochirops cupreus; assembly: GCA_028627135.1. Lineage (NCBI taxonomy): Eukaryota > Metazoa > Chordata > Mammalia > Diprotodontia > Pseudocheiridae > Pseudochirops > Pseudochirops cupreus. Next base: position 509,558,301 of record CM053582.1, read on the forward strand.
TAAGATCATGCAGGGATATGGTCTCTTGTGTGAGAGAACAGTTGTAGATATGATGTCTAGAAAGATCAATGAGAGAAGGCCATAACTAGGACATCTTCCAATAAGATGTGGTGGGGAGAGGTGGGGAAAGCTTGTTGGAGGAAACTTTAGGGGGTGGCAGGTGAATTGAGAGTGGGATGGGTTTTCAGGTTTCCCCAGTTGCCCTCTGCATGGACAAATTCCTGACTTTGACTTTTTTTTCCCCACGATCAACAACTTTGCCTAAAAGTGTCTCCTCGCAAATAAAACTTGCTTGCATGGCTCTTTCTGCTGACAGAGGTTCACCCATATAACCCTAACTAAAAACTGACTGATATACACTCAAAGATTATGCAGTCTGATAAACTGAATTCTCTTTAGGTCTTAACTCGTTCTTAAACTGAAATGAACAAGTTACAAATTTTATCAATAAAATTTTCCATCTGATCTATATGTATCTGTCTATCTATCCATCTATCTATCTATCTGTGAGGGTTTGCGTTTCTTCTGTAGTATCTGTATTTCACTGTGTTAGGCAGAAAAGTGTCTCAGATTTAATAAGAGTTATATAAGTGTCTCCGGTCTTGGAAATATACACAGACAGTAGGCAGAGAGGCTGCTTTGAGTAAGGGCAAATGCATCAGGTTTTCCCCGTGCATTCAGAATTTGCATTTGATTTCACAAATAAGGCAGGCTATTGCTCCAGAGTGTTTGTCTTCTGTTTTTCGTTTGGAGCCTTAATGCATCAGAATCTTGACTCTGTCCTTCCTGTCTAATTCATCTTCACTCATATATTTTACTATTACTGATAGCTTTTCCCTTAAGCTTGTCTATTTACTAGCAGATTTGACAGATGACAGTTCCTCTTTGGAATGTTAGATAGCATTTGTATGGCGGCAATGCCAGGAGCACTTGGAGCGCTGGTGTTGCATATTTATTGATCTTCATATTCCCAATAATCCGATGCATGTCACATTTGACAACATTATGTGGAGAGGTCAGCTAGATGGGGCTAATGAAACTGTTCCAAAGATGGATGTTGTTTTCCACAACATTAACCTTGCAAATAGCTGTCAGTAGTGCATTTCACTATAGGGCTTGGCGTTTGAGACCCTGCCCCCCCCCCCCCATTCTCTCTCCTTTTTTTATATAGTTGACGTTAACATTAAACAAAACCTGGAGCCATTAAATCTTAGTATTTATATACAATAGAAAACACAGACGGCATGGCAATATTCCAAATGAAAATCTTATTAACAGCATATGGTGCTTGTGGCAAAGTCCTGAGCAATTTGAAAATGGGCCCGGCTGTCTCCAATGTTTGACAGATTAGTGAAAAATGGTGTAAAGCCCCAAATGGGAAATGGCTGAATTCAGAAGGATTAAACCAGCAAATAGAAGATTCTGATGCAATTAGGAAGTACAGAGCACTTCTAGATTTCACCCCAGATTTTCCATTCTGAGCCTTCAGCAATCCCAGTAGGTACAAAATAAGGCAGAGTCAAATCTAGTTGGGACTGTTTCATATTTAAAGCCAAAGGGTAAGAACAATATTTGCACCAAAAAAGCAGATTCAAGGATTTGCTACTTTTGAAGAGAGGACATTTCAATGTTTTGGTGCAGCAATTAAAATATCTGATTGCAGGTTCTTGGACCCCCTACTGAAAGGTCTTTGAAAACATTGAAGAGATGTGCTTAAGGGCCCTGTTCTTGCTCTAAGGATTTTTCACTGGGGGTGTGGGGGGGGGGAAGTTATACAGGTGGCTCATTTCAGGGAGGTCAAATTTGAGGCCAAGTGATTTCAAATGCTGCCCTCTCCTTGATCCTCTGTGGTGCTCAGCTATAGCTCTTTAGGTATGGAGAGTCACAAAACATTTTTGAAGCCAACATACTTTTAGTTAAAAGCTAGGCACAAAAGTTGCCCGTGTAAGCTAGAATATTAGAACTTTTAGGAAAAAGAAAAGTCTTTAATTCATAAATAATCTACTTTGGCCCATTTGACATTGAAAGGTATATTTGATAGAATTATTCTTAGGAGTGTTTCCATTCCCAGTTCTCCTCCAGACCAGGCAAAATCATGGCTTTTGATAATATCCACTATGTTTATTTAACTGGATTTAAAAAGCCATAAGCTTGGTCCCATTCTACCATAACTTATGGGTGATAAGAGTTAGAATTTCTTTAACTACTGACTGATAAACCTGACATAAAATTAATAGGAATAGTTTGGTTTTAAAATTTTCTTGCAGTAATAAGAACTCAAGAATTTTCAGATCTTTTTATTTGTTTACTTTTATGAGCTAAGAAGGCTTTAGAGTTCATTTTGGTGAATTCCTTCATTTAACAGGTGAGGAAACTGAGGCTCTGAGAGGGAAAACGATGTGAAAGCTCACAGAGAGTAAGTGGTAGGACTCAGGTCTCCTGACTTATAGTTCAGGATTTTTCCCCCAGTAGTCCACGTTAATAACAATACTTTGACTTTTTTATTTTCCTGGTAATTAACAAGTTCACGTGAAGTGTATCTTTTTACACTAGAATAACCTCACCCCCAGACTAGTACAAATGCCTGCTGGTTGATCTCCTTTCCTCACATCCCTCCCCACTCAACTGTCAAAGTGATCTTAAAATTCATGTCTGATCTTTCTTCCTTCCTTCTTTCCTTCCTTCCTTCCTTCCTTCCTTTCTTCCTTCCTTCCTTCCTTCCGTCCGTCCTTCCTTCCTTCTCCTCCAAGTAAGCTGCAGGGACTACCTATCACTTCCAGAATAAAATATAAGACCTCTATTTGACTTTTAAAGCCCTTTATAACCCTGTCTACTACTATCCCTCCAGTCTTCTTATATCTTATTCCCCTCAATGTACTAACTCAGTGACTCACACTAGAGAGCCCATCTCTCAATACTAGACTTTTCCACCATCTGTTTCAATGTTCTGCCTCCTCCTCTTCTTCTGGCTTCTATGGCTTCCTTCAAGTCTCAGCTAAAATCTTATTTCTGGTAAAAAGCTTTTCCCAGTCCTCCTTATTGGTAACACCTTCCTTCCACTGATTATTTCCAATTTATCTAGCGTGTCTTATTTCGGCATAATTATTTGCATATTATTTGCCCCATTAGACTGGGAGCTCGTTGAGGGAGAGACTGTTTTTGCCTTTCTTTGTATACCTAGCATTTAGCACAGTGTAGGCTCATAATCAATTATTGCTGGCAACTTGATTTATTAGTAGTTAGTTTATTATGCGTTTTCAAGAATATTTGTTTTTCTCATCCCTATACTTATCCTGGAATTCTTTCTTTTACTTGTCTTGAGTGGGGGTGAGGCACCAGCAGAGAGTAAAGGAACCAAGTCAAAGTGAGTGCTAAAATTAGCACAAAAAATGGGTAACATGTAAACAACACACCAAAAGACAAAATACTCATTAAAGGAAACACTATTAAAAAGTTATATGTGATAGGCACAAGTTAAAGCTACCCTAGGTAGCTTTAACACAGGCATGAGCAAATTACGTGGGTAATAGTTGCCATAGTAACAAGTAGACAATATGGTGTTTATGTTACCTTGGAGATGCCCAGTACTTTACCAAAAAAGAAAAAGTTTAAAAAAAAAGGAGACTTATAAAAGTATTTGAAGATGACATGAGGGAGAATATTTTATAATAAAGATTTTACTTCTTATGTTTTAATGTTTATTTATAATGAAAATCACAACCTGCATTTACATATTGCAATTTCCTCCCCTTCACTGCCCCACCACCCTTAAAACAGGATCTTCTTTTAAAGCTTTTCAGTAAATATAACCACTGGAGACACTCCGGGCAGCCATCCTGGATGCAGCCATCTTGGATGGTTGCCATGAGGTAGCTACTGTCACTCAGCCCAGTATGAAGTAAACTTGAGGGTGTCCCTGGACCATGAAGACTGTACAATGGATTATCTAAGGCAAAAGGGAGTGCTCATAATATAAAGTTTTAATTTTATTCATTGATGGTATTTGGAATATTTTTACCAATCAGAACATTTTAGGGAATCTTCAGAAGGTGCATGCATGACTTCAGAAGGTGCATGCATGACTTCAAAATAATGGAAGACAATATAGAATAGGTGTCTGGCAAATGACTGGTGGGTCTTGGTTGTGGACCCAGATAACATTGGCCCCTACTTGGATCATTTTGGCTTGATTCTTTACCTCAATTGAATTTAACATATGGTTCACCTGCTTGTTTGACCTAGTTTGTGTAGACCAGGGATGCTTAACTCATTATGCTTTCATTTTTTCTAGAGGAGTTGTATAATTTTCTAATAGTAAACTACAATCACATAATGTTTAAAGTCTGAAAAATTCTTTACAACCCTATGAGGTAGATAGTATATTTTACAGACAAGGAAACCAAAGCTTAGAGAAGTTAAATAATTTGCTCATTGCCCATAGCTGGTAAGTGTCCGAGGACAAAGGCAAGGTTTACAATATAAGATTATTTTATTCATTAATCGCAGTGGTTCTCAACCTTCCTAATGTCATGACCCTTTAATACTGGTATGTGGGCGGACCCACCTGGAGACAGATAGAGGAGCAGTGTTTCGGTTCCTAAGACCATTGGAAATATGTGTTTTCCGATGGTCTTAGGCGACCCTGTGAAAGGGTCGTTCGACCCCTAAAGGGGTTGTGACCCACAGGTTGAGAACTGCTGCATGAGACCTGGAGTAAGTATCAACTGGCAACTTTTAGAGAATTTTCAGATTCAAATTTGAGGTATGGTTTGAAGCCAAGTCTTCTTAATACAACTTAGCACTCTATATGGTTTCTCTCAAAACAAAATTCCAATAAATTTCCTAGAAGGAAAGGGAAGGGAGGAAGGAAGGAAGGAAGGAAGAAAGGAAGGAAGGAAGGAAATAGGCATTTATCAAACCACTTGTTCTAGGCATGGTACTAAAATACTTTAGAAACATTATCTCATTAATAGATAGATACTATTATCATTTTCATTTTATGAAGCAGAGTTTACATGACTTGTCTGGGGTCATACAACTAGTAAGTATCTAAGGCCAATTTGAATTCAAGTCTTCCTGACTCCAGGCCCGGTGCTTTATATACGTTGTGCCACTTGGCTGCCTTTAACTTTTTTTTTAAAGTGTTATACAGCACTTTTTTTTTTTGCTTTTTTGGAGGGGGAAGGCAGGGCATTTGGGGTTGAGTGACTTGCCCAAGGTCACACAGCTAGTAAGTGTTAAGAGTCTGAGGTCAGATTTGAACTCAGGTCCTCCTGACTCCAGGGCAGGTGCTCTATTCACTGTGCCACCTAGCCACCCCTATATAGCACTTTTTAATGAGATAATAGAAAAAAAAACATGAAATGTACAAGAAACCGACAGTGATAGTTTTTGAGTCAATGAAATTTAGCTCACTGATACAGATTCAGCTTGAACACATGTGTGCTTTAGCCTACATTCTTATCTCTATATGAATAGGACAGATAACTTCTGGTTCAAAGTTCTGATTTCTCTGATTGTTGAGTCCTGAGTCTGACTGTGAATCAGAAGTTTTGCTTTTGTCACTAATGAGCTGTAGAATTTTTGGTAAATCCATGTCTCCTCTTTGGGAATCAGTTTCTTCTTCTGTACAACAGAAGGTCCAGTCTAGTCAGAAGTATGCTGAAGCCAGCTCAGACCCTGCTCGGAGCCAATTGATACATCTTCAGTATGAGCTTTGACATGTCAAAAGTCAGCAAATGCTACAAATATATGAGCATGATTTATTGTTCTTCATTTGTTTAGACTTAAGAAAATGATGGAGAAAATATTAATGATGTGGATAGATGTGTGTCATGTGTGCATTTTTTTTTCCTGGAGCTATTTTTTTTTCAAGATTAGCCAGTCTACCCCTGCTTCCAGTTTTGAAATTTAATGGCACTAAGCACTATAACTTAATGTGTTCCTAGTGTCTTCTCTGGGGTTTGTCTATAGGTAGATTTCAGTCTCAATTGCTGAATAGATCTATATATTTTCTTAGCAACTGGGCAAAGCTTCACATATGAGAAATCAGAATGCTATATTTGAATTTTAGGTCACTTCCTTCCTTAGCATAGTTTCTGACTCTAAAGCAGTGGTTCTCAAACTTCCTAATGCTGCAACCCTTTAATACTCGTATGTGGGCGTATCTGCAGGTAGGTGGACCCGCCTGGAGGTGGATAGAGGAACTGTGTCTCGGTTCCTAAGACCATCGGAAATATGTGTTTTCTGATAGTCTTAGGTGAAACCGTTTGACCCCCAAAGGGGTCGTGATCCACAGGTTGAGAACTGCTGGTCTAAAGAGATCTTACGACTAAGCATTCTTAAACTTCATGAAGACAGGATTTTTTAAAATTCTTAATCAATAAATGAGGTAACCGAAACTCAAAGAAGTTAAGGAATACACCCAAAGCCACACAGCTATTTGACAGTTTAGTATGTTCTCTCTCTGTCTCTCTCTGTCTCTCTCTCTGTCTTTGTGTCTTTATCTCTGTCTGTCTCTGTCTCTCTGTCTGTGTGTGTCTCTCTCTGTCCCTCTCCCTCTCCCCTACATGTATAATTCATTATATATCTATATACAATTAATTTGTGAGGAGGGCATTTCAGAACAAAAATGCCCCAGTGGTACCCAAGTGAGGCTTTGTTCAATTGCACAAATATTTTCTTAATTGTACAAGGGTACTGGCAGTGAACTTGGACCCTGTATAAAAAAAAAAGAGATAAGTGAATTGTTTGGAGGGCTCTATTTAGTTACCGGCATCATGATTCAAAAATGTGTTCAGAGCTTTCAGGTAAGCAAGATGCTCCATCACCATACTCGTTCCTATCACCTAACAATTGCACAGTCTTCTAGCTTCACATTAAATAAGCCTAGAATCAGTTCCCAGGATAGCCTCATAATTTCTATGAAACAATCTGTCATAACTAATTTCATCTGCTGAAATTGGTCTTAAAACTTCTAAATTTTGAAGAATACTGACTAGATTTCTATGTACTATTTGTCAGTTTGTAGTTACATCTAAAGCCCTCCTCTTATATTGCATTGTGGTATAGAATGAAGGCTGAGTTTTGAAGGTTATGCTTAACCAGGTCCTACCAAGGTGGAAAAACCCATCTGTATGTCTGTTGTCCAAATGTTTGACAATATAAATTCTCACAATCTACTAAATCAGAGAGTAGAGATCCCACCTTTCCAGTTTATTGCACATTTTCTCACTTCTTACAATCTGGGTCTGGCCAAACTGGCACATATAATGTTATACCTATCATTAATTTGTTGAGTTGTAGTTAATGGAGGGGGCACACACATTGATGAATTCATGGATGCTGTCAGGATTGAATTATATAGGTAGTACAGTAGAAAGAGTGCTGGCTTGGAGTCAAAGGGCTTGGGGTCAAATTCTGCCTCTGATACTTACTGTGTGACCTTGGACACATCATTAACCTCCCTAGGCTCTAGTGTTCTCATCTACTAAGTAAATGTACTCCTGAGTAAAATGTACCAGTTGACCATTAAAGTCTAATATGGCTTTACATCTATGAACTGTGTGTAAAAGTACATGTGTGTCTAGAAAAATGTATGGGTAATGAATTGTATTTTTCTTTTTTCTTTTTTTCTTTTTTGGAGTGCAACTGGGGTTAAGTGACTTGCCCAGAATCACATGACTAGTAAGTGTGTCAAGGATCTGAGGCACATTTGAACTCAGGTCCTACTGACTCCAGGGCCAGTACTCTATTCACTGCGCCACCTAGCCGCCCCTGTATTTATTTTTAATAGAAGGCAATTATTGCTATTTCTGCTCAAAGAGATGAGCATTTTATTTTGTTTTTCTTAATGTTTTGAACTCTTTGCCTCATGACTTTCCAATATAAAATTCCTTAATAGCATAACGATTTAATTAGAATGTATCAAATTGTGAAATGGATATATAAGCATTGTACATAGCCACAAAACATATTAGGACATTTTGTAAAACATGTGGGCAGTATCTGTGATGAACATATGCTCTTACAAAAAACTTAGAAGTTGTCATTCTTAATAATAGAAAGGTAAGCAATATCTATTCATGGATTATTTTTCTTTCCTAAGGACTTTAGACCATATGAAAATTTTCATCAATCAATCCATTCAATTATTCTTTTATGACTTATTCTCTACTACAGACCACCAATACAGAAAGAGGAAATAGCTGAGTAGTATAAGAAATTCATCATAAGACTGTTATTAAGCCATGGTAGTGGAGGAAGAAGGGTCTTCAGTTTTGTAGAATTCTGCTGAAATTCATTCCTTGCCAAAAGCAAAACAGATAATGATTTCTTCATTGGCCTTAATGATTCTTCAAAATGTGGAAGAAACACAGGTGGAACTTTTACTTCAGGTTTGTTTCTCACCAGCAAGAAAGAGTTAGTTACTAGAACTTTGGGAGGGGAAGAAGTGACTAGTACCTTCACAAAAACTAAACTAAACTAAACCAAAATAATGAAGGGAAGTGATATCAAGCAGAGTCTGACATGGACCATAGATTTTGAGAGAGTAAATTTCAAAGGGTTTAGATAAAGAATACTTATGTTCTAAAGGACTAAAATTTTAGAAGGGAATTTAGCCCGGGACAGGTGGGAATATCTCAAGTTATATTCTAGAGACATGAAGAGAAAATTCCAGTGAGGATGAAAAGGGAGTTCTTTATAGAGACTGCTACAGTTGCATAAGGAGCTCTTCAAACAACTTAGATTTTAAAAATGCTTACACAGAAGATGTAAATAAGGACTGGTAATAGAGGATGATTTATAACAGAACTTGGCCTTGTACTATAAGAATACTGTCAGAAGTGCTAAATCTCAGAATTTGCTGAGGTTAATGAAGGAAAATTAAAGATCACACAAAGACTTTGTTTTATTTCATTTTAGCTGTATTGGGGAAAAGACCAGGATCCAAAAAATGTTTTAGGTAGGTGGAATGATGATAATGGACTGATAGTAAAAAGCTTAATTCTCCTCCCTCCTCCCTCACACTTAATAGTATTTTATTATTTCTAATTACATGTAAAGATACTTTTCAACATTCACTTATATAAGATATTGATTTCCAAATTTTTCTCCCTCCCTCTCCACCTACCTCCCGTCTCCCCTCCCCAAGACAGCAAGCAATTTGATATAGGTTATAAATGTACAATCATATTAAATATATTTCCACATTATTCATGTTGTTAAAGAGGAATCTGAACAAAAGGGAAAAACCATAAGAAAAAAACAAACAAAAAAAGTTAAAATAGTATTCTTTGATCTGCATTCAGACTACTTAGTTCTTTCACTGGATGTGGATAGCACTTTACATCATGATTCTTTTGGAATTGTCTTAGATCTTTGCATTGCTGAGAAGAGCTAAGTCTATCATAGCTGATCATTGCACAGTGTTGCTCTTACTGTGTACAGTGTTCTCTTGGTTCTGCTCCTCTCACTCAGCATCAGTATATGTAAGTCTCTCTAGGTTATTATCAAGTCCAATTTCTCCTCATTTTTTATAGCACAATAGTATTCTATTATATTCATATACCCCAACTTGTTTAGTCATTCTCCATTTGAGGCATCCCCTCAGTTCCCAGTTCTTTGACACCACAGAACGAGTTGCTATAAATATTTTTGTACATGTGGGCCTTTTTCTCTTTTTTAAGATCTCTTTGGGATACAGACCTAGCAGTGGTACTGCTGGATCAAAGAGTATGCATAGTTTTATAGCTCTTTGGGCATAGTTCCAACCTGCTCTCCAGAACAGTTGGATCAGTTCACAACTCCACCAATGCATTAGTGTTTCAATTTTCCCACATCTTCTTCTACATTTATCATTTTTCCTTTTCTGTTGTATTAGCCAAGTAGATAGAGGTGAGGTAACACCTCAGAGTTGCTTTAATTTGCATTTCTCTAATCAGTAGTGACTTAGAGCATTTTTTATATGACTATAGATAGCTTTAATTTCTTCATCTGAAAACTGCCTATTCAAATCAAAAGCTTTAATTCTTAATGTCATTTCTTTTTTTTTTTTCCACCAAGGAGAGTGATCTGTGTACTGGAAAGGACAAAACAGAAACAATTGATAGATGTAACCTGAGTTTAAAGCCAAGCTTGGTACCTTTCACACGAAATTGCATATAGAGAAGGAGAATCTTAATTGCTGAACCAAATGCTGATGCTAGGCTGAGTGTTTGAGGGGGTAAAGTTGGTATGAGAGTTTTGGAGAGGAGAGTCATCTGTGGTGCCAGGAATTCTTTGGGACTGACTCCCCGTTTCTCTCTTTCTGTTAGAAGTCTTTTTCTGCATATGAAAAAGCATGAAAAATACCTCATTCCTAGTTTGCAATCTGAGTTATATAGTATATTGATACTCAAGATAAATAGAAAGATAGTAAGAAAGAACCCAGATGATCTTGTGAATTCATGTCACTCAGTTTTGATGAATTATATCCTAAGACATTGAAAGGTATGATTGTAAGGAATTTTAAGGAATCTCTAAAAGACCCTGCAGAAATGTGAGGTACAGGTTTGGAAAAGGGTTATCAATGAGGAAAGAGAATGGAGTTTGTATGTTATTAGTCAATGAGCTTGACTTTGATTCTTGGCAAAATATTAGAATGTATTATTAAATACTCAGTGGATACCTAAAAAAGAAATAGCTTCATGAAGAACATCAGATTAACTTTATTTCCCCTTTACTCCCACACCCCCCATTTTTGTTTTGCTAGCCTGATACAGGAAGGGATATACTATAATGTAGGTTATTATAATTTTAGCAAAAAGTTCAACAAAGTCTTTAAGCTATTGTCATAGAAAAGATGGGGACATATCCTGGATGATGGCTAGTACAGTTAGGTAGATTTGTAGTGATTAATTAGCCAGATTAAAAAAGTAGTCATTAATGGTTTAATGCTATTTTGGAAGAAGGCATCTAAGTAATGCCACAAGGGATTTATATTCAGGCCTACATTCTTTAATATTTTTATCAATGAAGGTAAAAATGTGGCAAGCATTTCAAATTTGCTGGTAAGACAAAGCTATGGGGAATAATTAACATATCTCATGACAGTCAGAGTCCAAAGATATGTCACTAAACTAGAATGTTGAGCTGAGTCTAATAAGATGAAATTTAAGAGGGATGAAAAAGTAAGATCTTCCACTTGAGCTAAAAAAATCAACATCACAAGTATAAGATGCATGAATCATAGATAGGCAGCAGTTTGAAAAGAAGATCTGGGGATTTTAGAGGAGTGAAAGCTCAAAATTAGGCCACAGTATTATATGGCAGCCAAAAATAAAACAACAACAATGAAAAACCAAGCAAAAAATTAACAGGATCTGAGGCTGCCTTAAAAGAGGCGCACTGTTCAGGACTGGGGAGACGGCAGTCGCCTTGCTTCAGATTACATGTGGAAAATTGTAGTCAGTTTCCATCACTGCATTTTAAGGACAGTGAAAAGGTGGAATATTCACAATATATTAGTTAGGATGGTGAAAGGCTTGAAGATCATGTCATGTAAAGAGTACTTGATGGTCGGGTGTTTAGCCTAAAGACTTTGAGAGGACCTAAGAGCTTTCTATAAGTATTTGAAAGGATATCAAAATGTAAAAGAGATTGGACTTGTTTTGACCCCAGAGTACAAAACTAGAAGCAATGGAAAGAAGATGAAAAGAGGCAAATTTAAAATGTATGTAATGAAAAATCCCTAAAAATTAGAACGATTCCAAAGGAAGATGGAGGACTCTTCCCTGCAGGTCTTTAAGTAAAAGTAAGATTTCCATTTGGTGGGGATGTTGTAGAAGAGATGTTTGATTAGATAGGAAGCTTGACAAGGTAACCCCTGAGGTCCCTTCTGCTCTGAGATCCTATGTGTAATATGATTTACAAGATGACTGCCCCAATTTTTGACATAGGGTGGTCATCTCTTAAACTGATACTAGCTCATTTTTCTTATTAATATTCACCCTGAGTTCTAAAGAAATCCAAGTGAGGAATATTCTCTTATTTCCTTAGATTAATAGAAACATACAAATGTTCACATTAAGAAATCATTTAGCTCTGAGCCCCTACTCCAGTTTTAAAAATAAACCAGAGAAAATTTTCTATAAGCTTTCTTTTTCCCTTTCTCGAGTCACAAAGCCTCATCAAATAAATATTGATATTATTGTCCATATGATTTATTAACAGTGTAACAAACATTACAAAGTTATCTAAATATTTCCACAATGAATCCTGAAGAGCAAGATAATATCCAGAATCACCTCTATCCATCTACTGCAACTACTGACTTTTCTTCTACTCTGGAAATGGTCTGATCATTAAGCTCTCAAAGTCTCTCAATAATTCTCTTTGGAATACCTTCTTCACAGTGTGAGCTAAATTATGTTTTAGGAAGTATCTTTTTAGTCTTTCTCAAAGATGATAATAACTCCCTCAGTCCCTTAGAAAAAAATTTTTTTTTAGTCCTTATCTCTCAAGTCTCTCTCAGCCATGACAGATTAACTCACTAGTCAATAGATTCTATTGTTGTCAATAGATTAAAGATACATTAATAATTTTTATAATCACTTTGGGAGAGACTGTTGAAGCTGGGACTACATAGCAATACAGGAGCTTCTGGGGGTTGTGGTTTAAATCCTCTAATCTGAATTACTTTTCCCTTAACGATAGACATGATCAGAAGAACCATGGTAGTGAAGTGAAAGGTTAGTACACAGTACACTTATTTTAATTCTAGAAGGTGTATTTGCTCTTCAAAGATTGAATGTAAATATATTGTAACCTTATGACCACAATGCTTGTGCATGACAGTCTTCATTTGATTTCAAAAACCAGTTTATTCTTCCTTATACCTTAAATTTGAACCAGCAGTCTTTTTTTTTTTTTGGTGGAGGAAGGCAAGACAATTGGTGTTAAGTGACTTGCTCAAGATCACACAGCTAGTAAATTTGTCAAGTATCTGAGGCTAGATTTGAACTCAGGTCCTTCCAACTCCAGGGCCGATGCTCTATTCACTGCACCACCTAGCTGCCCCAGCAATCTTTAAAGTAGAAATAATTCTGTATTGAATTAAAGCAGTAGTTCTTTCAGCCCTAAATTCTGTTTCAGCAGTGGCTTCAGTAGAGAGTAGGGTGATTTCTTTCACTGAATTTGGGAGGCAGCTTATATATCCTCATCTCCTCATCAAAGCCAGTCTTATGATTAGGGTGAAGTAAATATCCATAATTTGTGGTGTGTCAAGGAAAGACTTATGTTTCCAAACATAACTGCCTATATATGCCTAAAATTCATTTAGAAAGTAAACTCCTTGAAGGAAGAGAATATTTTATTCCTATTCTTGTATCCCTAGGTCCTAGCACAGTGCCTAGTATACTAAGTGCTTAATTTTTGTTAAATTGAAGGCATTTTGGTTTTTAATCCACCTTCCTATTAAAAACAAGTATTCTCTGGGAGGGGCTGCAATATAAGCTAGTATTTTAGTAGGGATAACATTGTATCATAGATTTATGGAATGTTAGAATGAGAAGGGATCATAAAGGTTATCTAGTTCAAAGTCTTCATTTTCCAGATAAAGAAACTGAGACCCAGAGAGATAAAATTATTTGATTAAGATCATACAGCTAGAAATTTGAATATCTGAGACTTAAATGGATGTTGTTGTTGTTGTTCAGCCATGTCTGACTCTTTGTGACTCCATTTGGGATTTTCTTGGAAAATTTCCTTCTCCAGCTCATTTTACAGATGGGGAAACTGAGGCAAACAGGAAGTGTCTGAGGTTAGATTTAAACTCAGGAAGATGAGTCTTTCTGCCTCCAGGTCTAGCACTCTATCCCCTGGGCCACTTAGCTTTTCCAAGACTAGAATTGCAGACTTTCAAATTCTGATCCAGCACTCTTTTGATGGCTAGTTGAAAGCAGGTTTCTATGGAAAATGGGATACAGAAAAAATGGCCAGGGGAAGGGAGAAATGGAAAGGCTGATGAGTACCATAATCTAGAATAGAGATATTCAAGAGGTAAATGGAGGTGCCAAAGGCAAATCATGCTTCAGGCTATCCCTGGTATCCCTTCATAACAATGATCATTTACCTGGATACAATATTGCAGATATATGACCAGTTTAAAATACAGCAGGATGACTACCTCCCTAAAAGGGACACTGTCCTGTTAATGTTACCTAAGATTATACTAAATTTTGACATTTTTGGCTCACATAAAACTTACAGTTCTATGTAGTCTTCAGATCTTTTTCCTGTGGAATTCTCCCAAGCCACATCTCTTCCATCCCACACATGTACATGTGTAACCCCAAAAGTACAATCTTATAGTTGTGCTTTTCGTGTTTCAGTCATTCTAGCTTATTGACAATAATTTTGTGTTAATTGAAAACTTGATTAGCATTTCTTTTGTGTCTCCTTTTAGTTGCTGATTTAAAAAATGAATAGGACAAGGAAACCCCATGGCATTACACAATAGACTTTCTACTTTGATATTAATTCATTAATACACTTTGGGTTCTGATTCACCAATGAGGAGCACGTCTGGCTTTACTCCCTCCCAGGATGAATTTTTTCATCTTACACCCATGAAGATCACCAAGATCTTTGCCAAATCACTATATGATAAGCAAAATATATTATATTTATATCATTCTCTTGATCTTCAATTCTAGTAATTATTAAATGATGATCACTTTCATGTTGAATTTATCGTAGGAAAAAGCAAGGTATACGTAACAAACCTGCTTTCAACTAGCCATCGAAAGAGTGCTGGATCAGAATTTGAAAGTCTGCAATTATAGTCTTGGGAAAGCTAAGTGGCCCAGGGGATAGAGTGCTAGACCTGGAGGCAGAAAGACTCATCTTCCTGAGTTTAAATCATTTTTTCACATATAATCTTTTTTTGGCATTTTTCAATTAATTTAAAATTTAAAATAACAAATATAACTTTGGGATGTCAAAGATAACTTGATCACTTTCTTCTAAAGTTTTGTTTGTTATCAATCAGTTCTTACTTATAAGTTAGAGTTAATTTCAGAATAGTTTCTCTTATTGCTTCTTCTGCCATCTGAAACAGAAAATTATCATTAAAATTTGTCATATGCTATGATTTAAGCAGAATGAGACATCCCAGCAGACATCTGGAGAGCTCTGCATTACTCTTCTATCTTGCTAGTCATGTAATCTATATTGGGAAAAGCATCATTCATATCATTCGTGTGGCTAGGTGGTCTCTAGTCACAGTTGTGATGGAATCAGCTTGAACTGGCTCACAAGAGTTGAAATTGGCAAATGCTATAATGAGGGCTTGATTTTGGTTTGTTCATTGTCTAGACGTGAGAAAGTGACAGAGAATGTTAAAAATAAATATTAAAATTAAAAGCATGTTAGGCATACATTTTATCCCCTGGAGAGCTTGTTCAATATTTACCAGAGCACCCCTGTCTATATTATACCACACCATCTTTTCTCTGTCCCTATTCTTTTTGTCTTCACTTTCTTCCATCAAGGATTTCCATGAGAATGCAAACTTTTTAAAAATGTAGTTTTATGTTTGATCTCCTCTATCTGATTTCTTTCTTTTAAAACAAGATAATACCTTTCCATCACCATATTACATTTGTGGGTCCCATCCTATCAGTGATCTTCATGAGACCATATTTGCCTCCTATTGTTCTTTTTATTACATGTATAGTACTCTCTGCACTATATCATATAAACATCTGAAATCATATTTTATTTCTGAACTTCTTTCCTGTTTCCTCATGGGGATAGTTGGATCCCACCTCCACTGTCATTTTTCTCTGTGTGTAATATTTCATGTCTTCCATAATAGATGATCTTACAGTTGTATCTGGATATTTCCAAGCTTCTCTGAGCATTGCATTGTAAAACTCCTTGAATCATAATCAAGTTGTTGAGTATCCTACCATTGGTGAATATCCTACTACATTTCTCCATCTTTGAGAAATTCCCTCTGTTCCCTGTTAGGAGCCCATTTTTCTGATATCATGCGTTATTGTTCAGAAAACCAAACCCCATTCTTTGACTCTGTTTACATATTTAGTCATTCAATCCTTTCATCTTCTAAAGTCAAAACTTTTAACTAGAAGAGATAAAAACTTCTTGGCCCCAAATCTTTTAGTTTCTTACTCAAGACTTCAAAGTCCTAGAATTTATATCCCAGCTTTCTTCTAAATGTTATAATTTGTTACAGTTTGAGTGATCAGAATTCAAGTTTTTAATTACAAAGAGGTGTGCCCTGCTTTAAGAAAACCTAACACATAAAAATTTCAGATTTACAAAATAGATAATCTGGGGTGCGGTGGGAAGTCAGTCAATAGTCAATCACCAAACATTTATTAAGTGCCTGCTATGTGACAGGCATTGTGCTAAGTGCTGGGGGAAAAATAAGTAAAACCAATCAACACATTAAGAAAATACATGCTATTATGACCCTGACCTCTGCAAAAGAGCAGGGAGGTATCTCCCTTCTCATATATATTCTTATGGCCAAGCATATTCTTTATAACTCAATTTCATTAAAAAAAAAGTTTTATTGGTGCCTTCATGTTTTCACATCACAATTATTTCCCTCTACCCACACCAAGAAAAAGTTAAATAAAATCAAGTAACAGGGTGATATCTGACATCTGACAACATATTCAACATTTTATACCTGCAGACCACCATCTTTCTGCTGAGAGGAGGGAGACAGCTATCTGTTCTCCAAGATCGAAGTTATCATTACAATTACTCAGTCTTCAGCTTCCCAGTAGGATTATTTTCATTTACGTTACTGTAGTCACTAAATATAATGTCCTTCTGGTTCTACTTATTTCACTCTGCAGCATTTAGTATAAAATTTCCTGTATTTCTCTGAATTTCTTATAATCATCATGTTCTACTTCACAATAGTACTTTTTACAGGTTATATCCAACTGTTTGTTCAACTCTTCCCTCATCAATGATCGTCCATTTCATCTCCAGTTCTTTGCTACCACAAAAATGCTCAAAAGATTTTGATGTCAAACCTGCTGACCGAAATAAGATGCACCAGTTATGAGATGAATAATGACTTGAACACATTTTATGCAAAACTCTGAAACCTAGGCTTGAAAGGAGAGATCAATTGCCAAAGCCTCCTCTTGGCCTTTGACCAAAATTCCAGCTCTGAGCACCCTACCAAACATCCTGGGCAACAGAGTCTTCTGGGAGAAATAGATCATGCAGATAGGAGGAAGCAGGATTAGCCCTAATGGGATAATTAGGAAAATCCATTAGTCAATACTGTTTAATTTCCTTTCAAATTTCTAGTTGCCTTATTAACAAAGTAATCAACCTCTACCTAATAGTTCTGAGGGGGATCTGGAATCTACCTTTTCCTTTCAAAGATGGTGGAAGTAACAGTGCATGATCTAATACAGTGTTTTGCTAAAATCAAGATATTTCTAAAAAGATTTGCTCTGTTGGATATAGTTTTAGGCCAGAACAGCCTTAATAAGGGAACTAGTTCTGTGACTGGGAAGTGCTGAAGGTGTGACTGTTAAAGGCCCGTTGTATTTTTTTCCATTTTGCTTTGTAAGCCAAGTGCTTACTTTTACCAGTTGCTTTAGTGGACTTGTGTGCCTTCCTTCCTCCCTCCTTCATGAAACATGAAAAACCAGGTGGGTGCCCTGGAAAAAAATGAGATTTTGAAGCCTAATCATTGAAATCTGGCTTGTATAGTGAGGGAGAATGTTTTGTAGACACTCTCATGATGGTAACACAGACGAAGGAACAGGCCTTTTCTATATCTGTGGATCTGTAGGCTTAATGAAGTTAAATATGCAAGTCTAATTCTGGCTGGTTAACCACATCCTTGACTTGGCTAGTTATTTCATAGCAAAAATAGCTGTCATTTATATATCCCTTACAGGGTTACAAAGTGCTTTATATGAATTATGTCATATGATCTTCCTACAATGATTCTTTGAAGTAGGTGCGTTTACTTTTTAAAGTAGGTAACATTATTAGACCCATTTTACATATGAGAAAACAAAAACAGGGTGGGGGGGATTATATAAAATCATGGATAATAATCAGAATTTGAACCCAGGTCTTCCTGACTCCCATTCTAGCTGCATTCTAGTTGCATTCTAGTATCTCATATATGTGATGCTGGCTCCAAGAGAATGAGTTAGGGTAGTAACAGCTGTAATCCATTACGGGGCTAGGGAAACTAGCAGTTTATGCTTCTTCAAACTCAAACATGGCAGCATTGTCTTTGTAAATGTTATATAATGAGAAAGAGCATGGGAGAGTGAAAAGAGCCCTGGGCCCACAGCCAGAATCCATGGCTTCATGGTCCTGTACTGACACTTCCTAGCTTTTGGACCATGGGTAAACTCTTCTCTTTCCTTATCTGTAAAGTCGAGTAACAGCAACTCATATTTGTGTAGAGCTTCAATGTACCCAACATGCTTTCCTATAAAGTAGGAGCACAAGTAGTAGTCTCATTTTACAGATAAGAAAAGTGAGACATAGCCAGGGTTTGAATAACTTATTTATGGTTATATATCGTGTACCTTTGGCACTTTGTAAACATATAGAAATGTGAATTATTATGAAGTAGAACGTAAGTTCCTTGAAAGTATCATTTAGTCTTCGTGTCCCTAGTGCCCAGCACAGCGCCTTGCACATAGTAGGCCCTTGATAGATGCTTGTTGAATTGAATTAGAGGATGGATGGTACATTATAAGTGAGCTGACTTGCATTTCCTAGAGAGATTTTAGGTTATGTTGTGTAGGGGAAAAGAGGTACTGTAATTTGGGAGATTTGGGTTCACATTCCCAATAATAAGTTGAAGGGCTTTGTTTAGGTCTGGGTTACCCCTTTTAGGAGGGACATTGGCAAGCTGGAATACAACCCGATGAGGGGTAACAGAATGGTGAGGGGAACTGAAACCATACCATTTGTGGATCAGATGAAAGAACTAGAGATGAGAAGATTAAGGGGAGGTATGACTGGTATCTTCAAATATTTAAAGGGTAGGGGGTGGTTAGGTGGTGCAATGAATAGTGCAGTGGTCCTGGACTCAGGAGTACCTGAGTTCAAATCCAGCCTCAGATACTTAACACAAAAACTAGCCATATGATCTTGGGCAAACAACCCCAATTGCCCTACCTTCCCCCTCTAAAAAGCAAAAAAAAAAATATGTAAAGGGTTGCAAAGTGGAAGAAAAATTGGAATTCTAATGGAAGGCAGGACTAGGATTAATGGTTGGGAGTTACAGGGAAGCATTTTTTGGGGGATGGGGAGGAAAAGGGGAGAACTTTCTTTTTTTTGGAGGGGGGAAAGTAGGGCAGTTGGGGTTAAGTGACTTGGCCAAGGTCACATGGCTAGTAAGTATTAAGTGTCTGAGGTTGGATTTGAACTCAGGTTCTCTTGACTCCAGGGCCACTGCTGTATTCACTGTGCCACCTAGTTGCTCCATGGGGAGGTCTTTCTGACATTTAAGGATATTCAACATGAAAGGGTTCTGCCAAAGGAGGTCCCTGTCACTGAACATCCTTGATGTTGATGGCCACTTGTCAGAGGTATTGGAGAGGGGTTGAATTCTTTGGGTGAGTTTGAAGTGTATGGCCTCCAAATTTCTCTTCCAGTTCTAAGATTGTGTGATCCATGAGCAGGTCAATTCACTTTATTTGTATTGAGTTTTTTCATATGTAAAATAAGAGTTTTGGGAAATAAATTTCCTTTAAAGTCTCCTCTAGAATTAGAATTCTAAGACTCTTTGAACTGTAGTCCAGACTTTTGGTCAGATAGTTTCAACAAGGAATGGGGGAGGTAGTGCAATGGAAGCCAAGCATATATCAAACACTGCATTAAAAAAAAAGTTTTATTGATATGTTTCTTTACAATGCTTTCACTACTGACACTGCATACTTTATTTTATACCTACAATTCACCACCTTCCTCTGAAAAGGAGAGGTATGCTTTACCTTTAGTCTTCCGAGGTCAAGACGGACTCCTGAATTGATTAGATTTCTGATGTCTTTCAAGCACATCTTCCTTTATGTTATTGTGGTCATTCTGTAAATTATTCTGCTTGATTGGTTTACTTTGCTCTGTATCAGTTCATTTAAGTCTTCCCAAATTTTTATAAATTCTTGATATTCAATGTTTCTTAGAGTGTTCTAATAGTCTATTGTATTTAATATACCACAATTTATTCAATACTACATTTTTTTCCTACTAGCCATAAATATCATAGATAAGGCAAAAGCAAGACACAATTGTCTTTTCAGGATGTGGAATTAGTGAGGTTTTCCTCAGTTATTTGTTTTTCTCAACACGTGTTAGGAGGCTCCTCTAGGCTGACCAGATTATGACAAGAACTCCATGAATTTTAATAGCTCCCTCTTCCAAAATAATTAAAAACCTTAATGAAATGAAATCATCTTGATAATAAGTATTTTGTGCACAAGCCCATTTCGTTCTGACCACGCATTGTTAAGTGTACATTTACGCTAGTGAGCGCAGCCCATCATTGTATAAGGCAAAGTGGAATCTGCCTGAGTGAAATTTACCTCAAAATAATTGTTTTAAATGGAAACAATAAGTAGTCATTATGATTGGATTTATGAATTTGACCAGGGTCTAGACTGCTTCCATTTTGTACTATACAGTACATAGTATATGCATATATACACACCCAAATATGACTTCTTTCTTATCTCCATCAGTTTTGAGTTTTGTTAGTGGAAATGTTAAAAGTTCATACTTTTTTTTTTAAAGTGACAGGTGTTTATAGCTTGCAATTGCATTAAACAGGCTCTTAAATGCAAGTTAAAGGCTTTCATGAAATATAGAAGACCTTTAAAAAATGTGGTCCAAGTTTTTTGCCATTTTAGACTTTGCATTACTTATGTACAGAATTACTCTCACCCTTCAGGTTAATCAGCTGCAGGTTTAAATCACTGAGCTCCAGATGGGCACAAACACCAGGAGAGGCCAGCTCGCTTTGGCCCCGTCGCCTTACACGGGACTGGCGAAGGCCTTCCGCTGATGGAGAGCTTTTAATTTCACATTCTGGCCCCCCACCGCAGGTGATAAACAAAGGTTTCCCCACTGCTCCGGCTGGGGTCAGTTATCCAGCTTCCCTCCCTCCCGCCCGCCCCGAGGCCCCCTCTCGGCCCCTCCTCCCATCCTCTCTCCCTCCCGTCAATCCCACTCCCGTAATTACACACAAAAGGTTACTGAGATCCACAGCTAATTTGCGGCCTCTGTTTAGCAGAATTTAATAGCAGGTATTACTGCTGCGGCGGTAATTAAGGACCTTTGTCAATAAGACGGAATAGATGGCCACACTTTGTTGTAATCAGTGGACTCTTGAGAGCCCAAAGGAGTGAAAAGCGGTGAGAGGAGCAATCCATTTTGTGAATAACATGCGTCTCCTTTCCCCCCTCCCTCTGGAAACCCGCGATGGAATAATAATTCCCCAGGCAATGAAAGAACAGGAATAAAAGTACTTACCCTCCAGCCTGTGATTTTTTTTTTTACTTTTTTTTTTATTTACTCTACTGTGCTTTCTTATTTGCTTCAGGCTGCATTTGATGAAGTATTGTTTAAACAGCAGAGAGCAAAATAGATCTGGGGAGATGGAGAAAAGAAAGAGGAGGAATTTTAACCAGGTGGCTAGCTCTGCACGCGGGCAGGGCGCCTTTAAGGTGGGCGCTGGCCCGGTTTATCAATTATTTCTTCAGGATAAAAAAATGACAAAAACAAGTGGCCCTGTGAAGAGGTGGAGGGAGTCATTTAGAGCTGTCTCTGAACATAGTCATTCAGCTCTAAATGGGTCGCAAATAACAAGGAGAAGTGAACTTGGTGTCGCATTGTAAACCTTTTCCCCCCCTCTCTGGCTCTGTGTGTGTGTGTCTCTCTCCCTCTCCCTCTCTCATCACTAATGTATCCAATGAATGGCCTGGCACAAGCGGGGGTGGGGGGGGGCGGGAGGAGAGAGGAAGGGGGAACGGGAGAGAGAGGCTGGTATGACACAATTCAAAGAGTGCTTTAAGGTGTATGCTCCCCTCGGTAATTGGTGAAGAAGCTACATTTCACTCCCTGATTTCCTGCCTTTTTACAGGTTTTAACAAGCGTGATGCTTTTAATAGTGGTTTGAGTACTGGCTCTTTATGAGGCCTCTCCCCTTTTAAAGCAGCTTTAACTATACTCTTTCTGTCACTAATGTCTGAAAAACTCCTACCTTTAATCATTCCTAGATCAGGCGGCAAACAAGCAGTCCCTTTCCTTTTTCAATTACATGCCTGATGGTCACTGCATATCCAGAGGAAAAAAGAAAAGGGGGAGGAGAGGGGTGGGAGTAGGAGGGTGAAGACAGTATGAGAAGGAAAAGGGAAAGTGTAAGTGCCCAACATTTTCTTTATAAGGATAACTTAAATTATATCAATGTATTATATGGATATAGGGCCCAGTCTGGATGAGATAGGAGTTAATTTCAAATGCCTTGAGTTAAAATAGGAAACTGAGGCAGAGGCTTCTATGCTTCTCTTTAGCAAATAGACTTGGATTTGAATTTTTAAAAATTTTTACTTTAACTTATGTTCTTTCCTATTTTTTTGGCTGGCGTTCATCTTCAGGGCTTAAGTTGAAAATAGCGTCTGTGTTGGGCATGGCCAATTGGTTAGTATTTTAAAGGTTTCTAAAGACTCCTTTTGGGCATGGAGGGGAATGGATTGATTTCTGTCCATTTTGAGGTACAGATTTGTGAAGGAAGGTGAAGCGGAAAATATCTATGCACAAGCTATTTCCTTCCACTAAGGACCAGCATTCAAAACACCATTAGGTCACTTAAAGGGAAGGAGGGTGAAAGGGATCTAGTAGATGTCAGTTCCTCTATTAGACACTCATTAGACAATTGAGAGAGGTTTCCAAGCCCACAGGTGGCTATGATGGGAGTAATGGTGGAAGGGGCAGGATCTGAGCAATGGACACTCTTAAGAGCCTTCCTGGCTTTGTTAGGTTGGAATCCAAGAGTTAGAAGTTCTGTCCTGCCCCCTCTAACTCAATGAAATAGTTTATTAAACTAAACTTACTGGGGAATTATTAAAGAGCTAAAATGGTTCCTACAAAAATCTTACAATATTAGGATTTAAAAAAAAAAGTATATGTTAAAAACCAGCTATTGAAAAGTAATAGTAAAATATTTCTTTGATTTTAGTACTGAGGGATTTAGTGACATTGGTTTCATCTGAATTATTAGGTCTGACAGAGGGCTAGTCTTTTACCCGACATTGTACAGCACTCAGAGAACTCAATGAAATTTAAGTAATAGCTGTATCATACAGTTCAGTTTAAACAGTGCCCATTAGGTGGAAAAGTACTTGTGAAAAACTTACCTTGCACAGAAATAGTTTTTGAAGTGAGCTTGAGGCAGACCCTACCTTTCCCCTAAACAAAACAAATCCCAAATGTGAATACAGGTTACTCTGTGTCAGTCTCAAAGTTAAGCTTATTAGATAATTATTGCTCTCCCACACCACTAGATTTGAATTTCTCCATTACTGATATCAGAGGCAACCAATTCAAACCTACAAATTGAGGAGGGTTCCTTTGGTGAAATGCCTGGTCTCCCCCTCTATCCTTGACTGGGATCAGAAATATAGAGTTTACCTTTTAAACTGTCACAGTTTGCCAGTACTAGATAGGCTTGGAAAGAGCATTTCTACCTGCTAGCTCCCTGTATCTTGGGACTCTTGGTCCCACCTATTTCTCTGTCCACAAATTCTTCCTGGTGAAGATGCTCCAAAACTGTTAATGGCTTAATTTTTTTCAGCATTAAAGGTAAACAAATCATGGTTCTCAATGTCCAGTGTCCAGAATGTGAAGACTTACATATTACTTTTTCCTCAAGCTTCTTAGGCAGAAGAGTATCCTGTTGGGTATTAGTGTATGTGACTCTATACCACCAGCAAGAAAGTCAAGGCCAGGTATGTAACAGAGATCTGGTGGAGCAAAAGTCACTGGGAATCCCAGTTGAAACGTTTGAAGTATTCTTGAAATTTGCAATAAAATGTGATATTAATAGGCTTTGTTTGTGCCAATGACCTTTGTATAGGAACAGAATAGACACTTGGGTTTAGATCTGACTCTGTCACTAACTCAACTTGTAATCTTGAACAAGTTACTTAATCTCATACAGTGTTCTTGTCTGTATCAATTAAGTGAAGTGGGGGATAAAGAGTGTCTTAGAGTCAGTGAGACCTGAGTTTGAATACACCCTCAGTCACTATTTGCTCTCTCTGGGCCTTAGTTACCTCATCTGTAAAACAGGAATAACATCACCTGCTTCCTAGAATATGAAGTGCTTTGCAAACTTCAAAGTACTACATAAATGCTAGCTATTATTATTAAAAAAGGATGGGCTGGGAGCAGAGCCAAGATGGTAGAGTAAAAGCAGGAACTTGCTTGATCCCCTTGCTCCAGCCACCTCCAATACCTGTAAAATATGACTCTAACCAAATTTTAGAGCTACAGAACCCACAAAGTGACAGAGAGAAACAAATCTCC
>CM053582.1:509583394-509600374 GCA_028627135.1 Pseudochirops cupreus
GGAAAAACCACTGACCTGGAAAATAGATCCAGGAAAGATAATTTAAAAATTATTGGACTCCCTGAAAGCCATTATCAAAAAAAGAGCCTAGAAATCATCCTTCAAGAAATTCTCAAGGAAAATTGCCCTGATATTCTAGAACCCAGAGGGCAAAATAGATATTGAAAGAATTAACCAATTGCCTCTTGAAAAAGATTCCAAAAAGAAAACTCCTAGGAATATCACAGCCAAATTCCAGAGTTCCCAGGTCAAGGAGAACATATTACAAGCTGCCAGGAAGAAACAATTTGAGTATTGTGGAAACACAATTGGGATAACACAAGATCTAGCAGCTTCTACATTAAGGGATCAAAAGGCTTGCAATATGATATTCCGGAGGTCAAAGGAGCTAGGACTAAAACCAAGAATCACTTACCCACCTACCCAAGTATTCTGGATGAAAAAACCAGAGCTGAACAGAAAATTTGACTTTCAAATACAAGAAGCAAGAGAAGCATGAGAAGGTAAACAGGAAAAAGAAACCATAAGGAACTTATTAAAGTTGAACTATTTACATTCCTACATGGAAAAATGATAATTGTAACTCATGAGACTTTTCTCAGTGTGAAGATAGTTGAAGGGAATATATATGTATACATACATATATATGTATGTATAGGAGGGTATATTTGTGTGTAAATACATATGTGAGTATGTGTATATGTGTATACATGTATACATAGACAGAGGGCACAGAATAAGTTGAATATGAAGGGATATCTAAAAAATAAAATTAAGAGGTGAGAGAGGAATATAATGGGAGAAGGAGAAAGGGAGAGATAGACCAGGGTAAATTATCCCATATAAAAGAGGCAAGAGAAAAGTGGAAGGTGAAAGGGAATGGGTCAACCTTACTCTCATTAAATTTGGCTTAAGGAGGGAACAAAATACACACTCAATTGGGTATTTTAACCTACAGGAAAGTAGGGGGGAAGGGCATAAGAGGGGGGATAATAGAAGGGAGGGCAGATTGGGGGAGAGGTGAGAAGCAAATACTTTTGAAAAGGGACAGGGTCAAAGTAGAAAATAGAATAAGCAGGGAGCCCTATAAGATGGAGGGAAATATAGTTAGTCTTTTACAATATAACTGCTATGGAAATGTTTTGCATAACTACACATGTACAACATATATTGAATTGCTTGTCTTCCCAGTAGGGATGGGTAAGGAGGGAAGAAGGGAAAGAATCTGGAAATCAAAGTTTTAAAAACAAATGTTAAGAAATTTTTTTTTTTTACATACAACTGGGAAATAAGATATACGGACACTGGGGTATAGAAATTCATCTTGCCCTACTAGAAAGTTAGGGGGTTGGGGGAGGATATAAGAGAGAGAGGAGATTTGGGGAAGAGGTTTTTAGTAGGCTCCATATCTTGGGATGGGGGTAGGGTAGAGACGGAGAGAAGATTTGTAAGTCAAAATCTTGTGGAAATGAATGTTGAAAACTAAAAATAAATAAATAAAGCATTAATTTTAAAAAAATAAAAAAAGATGGACCAAACTAGATAATTTATAAGGTCCTGCTAGTGCTAACAGCTTATGTTTCCCATGGTCCTTGTATGCCATCAGCAGAGTAGATTTTGAGTAATTTTTCTGAGAGGATGGCTGTTGGCTTTACATTGACCCAAGCACTTACACTGTTGTACTTATTGTCAATATATATTACTTGCATATTTCAGTATATTAGAAAAGAATGAAATTAATTACCCATGTAGGAATGGAATGGTAAGAGAGAAAAGAAAGATAAAGTTTTGTTTTTCCATTTATTCAGACATAATGAGCCCTGCCCTCTGACTAAAGGAGCTAACTGAACGTAATATGGCTTCTCTGGTAGGAAAGACATTTTTAAAAAAAAATATTTATTTTTAGTGCTCAACATTCATTTCCATGAGATCTTGAGTTACAAATTTTCTCCCCATCTCTCCCCTACTCCCCACCCCAAGATAGCGAGCCTACTGAATACTTCTTCCCCTAATCTGTTCTCTTTTATATCCTCCCCAACCCCCCCCCCCAAATTTCTAGTAGGGCAAGATAGATTTCTATACCCCAATGCCTGTATATCTTATTTCCTAGTTGCATGTAAAAAACAATTTATTTGACATTTGGTTTTAAAACTTTCATTTCCAGATTCTTTCCCTTCTTCCCTCCTGTAATGCCATACATGAGCAGCTTCCCAAAAGAATGCTGCTGTGAATAGTTTTTAAGGTTCTGATTACACAGTATAGTGAGCACTCCATTTATTCCATAACAAATTAAGGCAAACATTCACAACAAATCACAATATAGTATCCACAACATTACATTTCATCACAGAAAATCACAATATAGTGTTTACAATAGCTTAACATTAAAAAATGGCCACATAGTTTTCACCAAAGTGGTCACAGTATTTAGAACAAAGAACAAAAGAACAATCATCTGGTATCCCTAAGGAAGTTTGCCTCCTTACTCAGTCATTCAGTCATCTCAAAATACAATAGTCAGTCTTCCACTCATGGGGCAATCATAGGTTAACTTAATCAGTCACTTATCTAGCAATCAGTCACTAAGTCTCATTAATCACTAAATACAATCATTAGAAAATTACACAAATCCTCTGCCCCTCAGTCTCTATTAAGCTTCAATTTCATCACCGCATTCAATATCCAAGGAGAAGCTTTTTCTTCATTTTGCCTCGGAGTGGTGTCTCAGATTCCCTGGATCCCCTTCCATGTCCCAGCTCCTACCTGAATCCACCAGTCACCTGGATTCAGAGGCAGACAGCTCCCAGGTCCTTGTCTAGTCCTCCAGGCAGTTCCTGCTACACATTGAAGGTCACAGGGTCCAGCATATCTCAAAACCTTCACAACTTCTGTTCCCGGGAACTCAAGGATCAACTAAGCCACAAACAAACAAAGTCTTATCCTGGTCATGCTTCTTCAGTCCTCCAGCAGTTTGGCTGGCCCTAGGACCCAGAAGAAATCTCAGCCTTCCAGGTGGCCTTCTCAGCAGCAACTTCAACCTTTACCAGATTCTGGTCTCAAGGAAATCCTTCTCAGTTCTCAGTCAGCTTCCAGATGCTCACTGAGAGAAACTCTCTCTCTTTCCTCCACCAGAAGCCCACCAGGAGAAAAATTCTGAATGTGCTCCTCTGGGGCTTTTCTTATATACACACACACACACATTGGCTTCCTGTTTCAGCCAACACCTTCATGTTATGTCAGCAACAGGAGACAGAGTTCACACACTCTGACTCTTTCACAGAGGCTTGACTAAGGGCTAAGTACCTGCTTACTTGACATAACAAAAAGGGGTCTTCAAATTTAAATTAATTACCATTACACCTTCTCACCCACCCCCACTGGAAAGACAAGCAATTCAATATAGGTTGTACACGTGTAGTTACAAAAACCATTTCCATAGTAGTTACATTGTGAAAGACTATATTTCCCTCCATCCTATCCCACCCCCCACTTATTCTATTTTCTCTTTTGACCCTCTCCTGGAAAGACATTTTTTCATTGAGTGATATTAGCAGTGAAAAACATCAACAAATAACATTATTTTTTCTTAGGGATACCCAGATACTTATCTCTTTATATACATATTTGCCTCTATGGTAAAAGCTTGTTATAAATGCTTGCTTAATAAATGAATAAAGCCTGGTTTTGTGGGGTCAGGTGTGAAAAGATTTTTTTTCAATTGAGGGCTATTGTCCACTTCCTTCTTCACCTCCCCTTACAGCAACAACAAACAATGGCAACTATGGGCCAAATGCAGAAAGCCACATCACTTAGCTTCCCCACCTCTTCCCACAAATAAACAAAAAGTTATTAAACTCAGCTGGATTTAAAAATTAGGTATGATGAATGTAAAACTTTATTTAATAAGTATAACAGCTACTGAAAATACATTAAAGCTCATGTTTATTCATTTAATTGACAAATAAATGTTTTATAATTTACTTTTTTCCCTATATCTTTGTCTTTCTTGGATTCAATGGACTTAAGGTAGTATATGCTTAATAGATTTTCTCTTAATGGCACAGATTATTTTCGTACTATACATTATAAGTTCTACTTTTACTAATTTGGATAGCGATCTCTGTTCAGATAAAAAGTTAGCTTAAATGGAGTTTAGAATTTATGAATGGGATATTCTAAAAACCATTTTAAAGTCCTTTCAAAGAAAGAGAAGAAAACTATCTGTATATGTCTCTCTGTTAGAAGGTATGAAATGATCTCTGCTGCTTGGCATTGAAAATGCTCAAATAAAATACAGATTGGACATGATCTCTTAGAAAGAAAATTTATGGGTTCCTATGGGGTAAAACATTCTTTCAGTCACTCAACAAACATTTAATTAACCGTCTATTGTGGTTCTGGGTTCTGAAGGCAGTAGCAAACAAATAATACAAGAATCCTTTCCCTCAATAATCCAACAGTCCAATAGTTTTAGAGTATAAAAGTACATGAGAGCAGTATAAAGTACCATGAGACGGCTTCAGGGAAGGAGCACTTCCAATTGAATGTAGGGGTGAGGGTTAGCTTCATGAAGAATGTGATATTTGAGCTGGGTCTTGAAGGCTTGGTATAATGTCAATAAGCTCAGATGGGGAAAAAGAAAAAGGGCAGGCATTCTGAATATAGAGTACAGTGTGAACAAAAGTATAGAGGCCAGAAAGGGTGGGACTTAAGCATTTATAAGATTTAAAATTGGAAGGGACCTTAGAGATAATTTGTTTCAAAGTTTGTTTTTTTTTAATTTTAAAGATGAAACTGAGTCTTGGAGAAACTTGTATATTAGTTATAAGGAAGTAAGTAGACAAAATTTTGAATAGAATTTAAGTCTTCAGACTCCAAATCCAGAGTTATTGTTGGGGAGATAGTAGCTATTTGGTTGGAATATGGAATACAGATGGGAAATAACTGTGAGATATGGCTGGAAAGATAGATTGGATCCTGATTTAGGTGAGCCTTTAATGCTAGGCTAAGAAAACTTGACTTCATTTTGTAGACCCTACAAACAAAAGTTCATGGGAAATAACATTTGGATAAGAGATTCCCCCATGCCTGGACCATTCTTATTCCTCATCTCCACATTCTGGCTTCCTTGGCTTCATTTAGGTTCCAACTAAAATTTCATTTTACATGGGAAGTCATTCCCATTCTCCTTAATGTTAGTACCTTCTCTCTGTTGATTATTTATATAGCTTCTTTATATAGCTTTTCTTCTTCACGTAGCTTATTTTTACATAGTTGCTTTCATATCGTCCCCCCTATTAGACTGTGAGCTCCTTGAGGGCAAGGACTGTTTTTGCCTTTATATTCTTCAAACTTAGTACAGTGCCTAGCAGATAATTAGAAGCTTAAAAAGTGTTTGTTGATTGATGGAGATAGGCACAAATAATGCCCATTTCCACCTAACATAAGAAATGCTCTTAGTTCTAGAATTAAAAATGAAAATAAAATAGCAAACAAGAAACATGGTATAATAGAAAATTGGAATGGAAATTGGAAGACTTGAGTTTAAATTCTGTCTCTGCTGTTGATCTTAGGCAAAACACTTAACTTCTCAGGGTCTCAGTTCCCTTATTTGTAAAATAAAGAAGCTGAATTAGATGACCTCTGAGTCCCCTTCCTGCTCTAAATCTTATGATATGTTTCTAAACTTTTATTAAAATATGTTTTCTAAAGTCTGAGCCTCTTTGTCTTGTAAAGGCTCTAAGTTAAGGTACAACTTGTGGGTCGAGTTCCACTCTGGCCTCCGGGGTTTGACTTGCTCCATTTCTGACCAGGACCCTTCCTTAGGGCAAATGGTAGGACCCCTAATCATAAGGTCCCACCATATTGGTGCAAACATATGATTGGCTTAGTTAATTGCAGCTCAGAACTTCAGAGCTCAAAAGATCTGCTAGCCTTAGCCTTCTAGGTAGCTGGAATTACAAGTATGCAGCACCATACCTAACCTAAATGCATGATCTAATGATCCTAAGTAGAATTCTGCCTTTGGTGGTTATGCCTACAGAAACAGCAAAATCGAAATCTTATTTTCTGAACTGAAGAGGAAAAATATTTTTTGTTATTTGCTGTTGTCTCATTTTAACTGTGTTTGATACACAAACTACAATTTTTCTTTGCTTTTTGTTCATAACTGACTATTAATTGAGTTACTATTAATTGGTTTCTAATTATCTGTGATATTCAAATGTAGATAGAAAGAATTAGTTTGGCTTTTAAATCACTGGGTACAAAGAAACTGCACTAAGAAAAAAATTGTGTTTTTTTTTTTCCCATTTGGATAGATTTTATCTTGGTTTTCATGGTGCTAAAGCATAAAGTGAGATGAAAGCCACCATGGAGACTATGCTTCACTAGATGAGGCTGGTACTTAGATAGTGAGAAAGAATTGGATAATTCAGTAGAGAGGGGACAAACTAAGCATTACACTGATATCTGTGAGATCAAACAAGGCTTCTGGCTAAGTTTTCTATTGAGGACTTATCTAAAAAACATTGACAGACCTGCAGAAGTTAAGAATGGGTGGAAGTGTTAGTCTTATCAGTGAAGAGAGCAACTACATCAAGGAAATCATGGATCTACAATAATTTCAAGTAAAACACCTTGTTTGATAAGTTTCTTTACACCCCTTTCCCTTATATGTTTAACACGGTCAAAAACAATTTCTTGATGGATTGAATTTTTCACTTTTCAACCCACTTTCTTAGGTTTACACAGACAGAAAGGGTTTAGCCATGTTCATGGGTGAAACAGGCCATAAACCAAGTCTCTTTTTTTTTCTCTCTCTGTCTCTCTCTGTGTCTCTGTCTTTCCCTCTCCCTCCATCCCTCTCTGACTTGACTTGTGATTTCACTCATATAAAGAACCCCTTCTACCAATGGCAGATTGATACCTTTCCTATCAACTTTTATCCTTAGAATTCCCTTGGGACTGAGAGACTTTGATTTCCTTGGGGTCACATGGTCAATACATGTGAGAGGGGGTTAGATACGGTGCCTTTTCAAACTCTGAGTTCAGCTCATTACCCATGAGGCCACACTTCTCCTAACTTTCACTGTTAGGACATGAAATTGTCACCAGATTTCACAGGATATTCTCAGGGAATTTGTAAGAGGGAGCCAGAGTGATACAGCCTGGACCCAGCCATTGTACTAATTCGCTTGTAAGTTAGAAATAGGCTCTTTGTCCTAAGAAGAGAAGATGAAAAGTTTGAATTTCTTCTAATCCAATAGGGTTCCTTGAACTGGTTATGCACACGTGTTAGGCTGCACCAATTCTAGCATAAAATGCTAATAGTGAGGATCTCATCTTTGTGGACACTGCAAGAGTAATGTGAATAAAGCACTTTTGTGATACATGTCCAATGCCTGTAGTCAGTTCCTATCTGTCCTAGCTGGCAGGGAAGATCTTCGAAATTTTGATCTTGTTTAGAGCAATATACATACATACATACGTACTTACACATATATATGCAATGATACATACATGTATGTATATGTGTATGTATATACACTATATATACACACATTTATATGTATGTGTATGTGAATATATATATTTATATAACTATATATAACTATATAACTATATATGTATATATATGTATATATGTGTGTGTGTGTGTATATATATATATATATATATATATATATATATATATATATATATATATATATATATATATATATATACACATCTATCACACATGCTGCTGCTATCCTAAATTGTAAGAGTGGAGAATGGATAGAGAATTAGCTTTGGATCTGAGAAGACCTGAGTGCTTGCTCTACCTCTAAGACATACTAACTATGAGAGTTAGCACACTCTGTCAGTGTGCTAGGTAATGATTTCAGACTATAAGTTGAAGAAAAGGTGCCAATCAGTATTGGTAGATGGAATTTCTTCATCTGGGTGTTCTCTCTCCCAAATGGAATCACAAGTTCAGAACTTATCCCTAAATTATCTATCATGGAAAATCACTGATTCATGACCCATGTTCTCTAGGTATTATTTTAGAAGGCCTACCTGCCTCACCTATTTATACTGATCCAATCATGTGGTTAACTAGGTGGTATCCAAGGCTTTTCTGTATATTGAACTGAGAGTGGGGAAAAGAGGTGAATAGTAGAGAAGCTGTTTGAAGAATTCAGTGAATTCATCCCTATAAGTAACTTGCTCTTAAAGGGTGATGTTTTTGGGGAAAATACATTGCTATTTCTGTAAGGTGGTAAGTATATTATTTTGGTCATAATACATATAATATATCCTAATTGTTTCTAAAACAAAACAATGGATGGACGCTGTGTCTGGTGGCCTTGAATGGATTCTGATATTGAAAAGACTAAAGGACCTAGTTCACACATATTAGGCTGCTTAGGATAACCCACAAAAGCATCTACTTTTCTCTGAAAAGTGACTGAGAATATTGGTTCAGAATCCGTGTTGATTTTGTAACAGGAATCAGTGCTGCTGAATTGCAAATGAGATAGTGCCTTAAGACTTTCCTCAAATGCCTTCATCTAAACTTAGTTGATTACTTTTTAGACAAATGAGGATGTGCTTTGCATATTGCTTTTTCTTGGAGCACTCCACTAGTAGCAACCTTTGCTAATAGCAGTGGAAAGGGAACAAAGTGCCCCTCCCTCCCCTCTCATAGTAACTGAGGTCATGGGGCCTGCGTCATGCAAAATATAGAATGCAGACTGGCCAGCATGGTATCATGCACTATTTCTTTCAGAGTGATTTGACTATGACAGTGACAAGAGAAGAATCTCATCTGCATTCATTTGACATTGATGTTTTCATTCGTAATTTGCCAAACACCAGCCCTGGATGACTCTCATAATCTGTCTCCTTTGCTCCTACCCATGTGCTACTGAACAGAGCTGTCACATATTACCTAATCTCAACTGGGCCCTCACTGCAGCAAAGTAATTATACCACTTGGTTGATTCTCTATTCCACTCTCTACAGTGGCTATTCTAAACTTTTTTTTCTTCTCAAACCCCTCATAGCCAGCTCCTCACAACCTTCAGCAAAGAATCTTCCTTATTTTATACTTTAGAGAGAAAATCCAGGACACTTACTAAGAGGATCCTCTTCTCCCTTTTCATTGTATACACCCTATATCATGCCCTACAATTCCCTTTATATGAAGAGGACTGACCCTTCTCCTTGACAAGGTCATCCATTCAACATATGCATGCTGCAATGATTTTAGGACTGACTTCATCCAGCACAATTTAGCAGTGTCAAGGTATTGTCTCACTAAAGGACTGTTTGCCCCATGCCAGTCATTCAAGCAGTAAGAATTTATTAACACCTACGTGATGCCTAGCACTGTGCTAAGTACTGTTTCTGTTGTTTTGCTTTGAGATGCAAGTCCTGTGTGGGCTGTGGTAATTTTAGAATTTAGACATCAAACCAAACTCCTCCTTTTACAGATGAGAACACTGAAACCTAGAGTTTATGTAACTTAATTGAGGTAGCAGAATAAGTCAGTCAGAGAATGGAATAGGATCCAGATCTTCTGATTCTAAGCTCAGTGATGTTTTTGTTCCACCATTTATGTGCCTTCCTACCTCCCCAGGAGCTTCCTGTCTGTTCTTATTGCTGAATTATCAGTGACATTGACTTTAGAGTCAGGCAAGATGTTTGAAACTCTACCTTTAGACATCTCTACAAGGGAACTGAGCATCTCTTCCTCACCTACCACATTTTTCCCATGAAGTTTCAAGTTGCCCTAGTTGTCCCCTACTTTACTTAGATTATTTCCATTCAAATTAGAATCATTGGATCATAGTTTTAGAGCTGGAAGATACCCTTGAGGTCATCAAGTTAAACCTGCTTATTTTGTAGATGAGGAAACTGAAGCCTGACTAGGTCAAATGATTTGTCCAAGGTCTCAAATAAATGGCATGTCCTGGATTTAATTCCACATCTTCTTCCTTCAAAACAATTACTCTTTCCCTTGTACCATAAAGTCTTTCATTGTGTGTTTGGATGGAGGAGGTAGGGGGTGGGGTGGGAGTGGAATCTATTAACTGTCTCTCATTGCCATCTTTGGTGAAGTTACATTCCCATAAGATTGTTAAAACTGGGGGTGGCTAGGTGGCACAGTGAATAGAGCACCAGCCCTGGAGTCAGATGGACCTGAGTTTAAATTCGGCCTCAGACACCTGACACACTAGCCGTGTGACTTTGGGCAAGTCACTTAACCCCAATTGCCCTCCAAAAAGCAAAAAAAAAAACCCAAACAAAAAACTATATGCATGTCTTTGAGTTTGCTCCAAAAGCTCACAGTTACCCATTTTGTGAAAAGAGATACTTCCTGAGATTGATAGAGAGCAGTAAAATTGTATCACAATCCCTCCTCTGTATGACTTTGCAAGATACTTCTCCCCTCTGGGCCTCAATGTCCATATCTATAAAATGAAGTGATTGCTGTCTTTTCATTTTTAAATACTACTATCTTCTGATCCTAAGAACTAGAAGGCTCAGGGCTGAAAGGGGTCTTAGAGGTCATCTATTCCAGTCCCTTCTCTATATATGAGAAAACTGAGACCTAGAAAGGTTAAATGACTTGCTCAAGCCACATGGGTAAGAAGCAGAATAGCCAGGATTTTAATCCAGGTCTTCTGATTTCAGTTAGTGCTTTATACAGAACTTCTTAACTGGGACCAGCATGATACCCGTAATCTCTTTTGATTACCTAAAGGAGAGAGGCAGAATAGTATTCTCAAAAGAATGCTGAATGTAGGGTCAAAGAACCTGGATTTGAATGTTGGTTCTGTTACTTGATGCCTGTGTGGTCTTGTTGGAGCACTTACCTGAGTACTTTGGGCCTCAGTTTCTGTAAAATGAACAATTTAAGCTACATGATGTCTAAGGTCACTTTCCGATCTCTGACTTTCTTCAAGTCTCAGCTAAAACCCTACAACATATAAGAAGCTCTTCCCAGTCCTTCTTAATTCAAGTACCCTCCCTTTGTTGATTATTTCCTATTTACCCTATCCGTAGCTTGAATATATATAGTTGTTTATACATTTCCTTTCACCCCCTCCTCCCAATTACACTGTGAGTTCCTTGATGATGGGGACTGATCTTTTACCTTTCTTTGTATTCCCAGTGAACAGCATAATGCCCAGCAGAGAGTAGGCATTTAATAAATGTTTACTGAGCTACTTGACTAACCTAAATTTTTTCATGCCAAAGCTCATTTATTTTTTTACTTTTCTAAGTACTAATGCAAAGCTGCCCTTACCATGGTTAAAAGCATGCAGATGGGGTTTTGGGTTGGTTGGGGGAGAGATGTTTCCCTAACCATTTTGACCTTAGTCTTTAGTTCACACTCTGATAGCCACTTATTTTGTGCTGTTGGTCAAATCACTCTATTCTGGACTGCAGTCTCCTTATTTGTACAGTGAGGATTCCTTACACCTCTAAATTTAGTTTGCTTCTAAGTCAGTGGGGGAAAAGTCAGTCCAACTGGTCTTTTAGTATTGTATAGACAAAACATTTTATTTAACTAAATTGTTCTTCTAGTTGATTTGGCATTATGTTGACACTGTCACAATGACTTTGATCTCCCCTTCCATTTCAAATTCTTACAACTGGTATGGAAAAGGCTTTTTTCTAATAGTCCAGTTTCCTACGTTTGGCCTCTAAAGGGAATTTCCAAGAAGCTTTTAATTTCTAATCCATTAAGAAATAAATCTTTAGTGCACTTGCAGCAGACATAGCAGTATGCTTTCTGTTCCTACTAGCTGTCAACCTCCAACTCCATGAATTCCCCAAGTAATTTAGAAGTTGCTTGGACTGAAATTCAGGGTGATGTCTGCTCAACCTACATAGTGACATTTATGCCTAGGTAATTCAATTCACTTTACTTTTTTAAAAAAAGTAAATTACTTTCATAAGAAAAAAGGAAAGAGGACATTTTATTCAATTATAAAATGGGTGTTCAGAACAAACTTGTTACTCTATTTCTAATTGGTCTCACCTCTCAGTACACTTCTGGGAAGAGCTTCCTGTTAAACGGTAGCTTGTTCCCCGCTAATAATAACTTTTGGGTGTGACCTAAAAGTCCATTTTTTTTAAACTTTGTTCTTCTGTGATGTATGTTAAGAAAAAACCCTGTTAAGATCCAAACCTCCCTCTCCAATACTAGTTTTCTTTTCTTCAGAGATTAAAACACTGCAGTCACCATTAGTTTTGACCAAAACAATGTTATGGGAGCCAGTAATAGCTCATTGGGGATTTGAGGTTGAAAGAATTTTTTATTAATCCTGCAAATACTTTAGGAGATACAAACCCACTTTCCTTCTTCTCACCCTCAAGCACATAACCCCAGTGGTTAATACTCATTAATTCCAGAATGTGCTATTCCTTGACTTGTCTATTATGATTCTGCTTTCTGTCTTTTTTTTTAAAATAAAGATTTGAACTTTTTAGTCTAAATAAAAAAGCTTGATGTCTGCCACTGGGAGACTGAACTCCCATTTTTCCCCCCAGAAAAATGGAACAGGTTTCTTTTAACTAGTGCAAGGCTCTAGTCTCTAAAAGGTTTTTATTATTGAGTGCCTGGGGTCCTTGGTTTCAGACATTTATCTTCTGGCTAAGCAGTAACAAAGGAAGGAAGCAGCTTCCTGCACCCCAAGATTCTTAGTAATAGCCTGGCGGTCACAGTGCAGCAGGTGTAACGTCTTCTTCATTGTGTCACTCCCTACGCAGGTAATAATTTATGAGCTTCAACTGTCAAAATAGTTTGTGCAACAGACCCTAAAAACAGGTGATGGGTCATATCAATCAGACTTTATGGTCATAGCTTTCCTCTACCATAAGAAGTTGCCTGTATATATTGAATTAAAAAAGCAGAAGGAGAGGGATAAAATGAATAGGTAATAAAGTCCAATAAGAATACATCATTGGATTGTACCAGGGAACCCAATCTATCCATACCAGAATGTTGCTTGGAGCTTGTAGTCCCCATTATGATCAATAGATAGCTTTCAGACGCAGTGCTAGGATTCTTCAGGATATTATGATATGACTGGGTTTCCAAGCACTAATAATAATGATAAAAATAATAATAGATATTTATACAGTATTTTGAAATCCACAAAGTACTGTACACACATCTTATTTGGGCTTCATAACAACCCAGTAAAAAAAGGCATGATGATCATTGATATTTTTATCCTCTTTTTGCAGTTGAGAGAGGAAGTTGAGGGCTCAGAGAGCTTGTGATTCATCCATAGTTACAGAGCTAGTTCATATCAGAAGCAATATTTGAACCCGAGATTTCCCAATTATGAGTCCTGAATGCTATCCATTATGCATGTCCTGCTGCCTTCACCACAAGTTGTAGTCTCTCATATCATTATGACTATTAAGATACCAAAATGACATGCTCGATTGACCTCTAAAAATGAATTTGTAGGTGGTTTATGTTAGATGGTAGACTAATTTAAACACCCTATGTGATTATAATGGTTAACTATATTTACATGTGACCAAAACACCTATTTAAAGGTATTCATCTAAGAGGTAGTGCAGTGGAAAGAATACTCAGCTTGAAATCAGAAGACATGGGTTTGAATTCTGCCACCACTACTTACTGCATGATCTTGGGGCAAGACACTAATTCTCTGTTTTCCCTTCTCTGAAACAGGCATAAATGAGACTTGCACCGTCAACCACTCAGGATTATTGTGACGATTAAATGTAAAGTTCTTTGCTAGTATAAATGAGCTAGTTTTACAAATGCTGATTTTGACTTCTGCCAGAATGTATGTTTGTGTTTACCCCTCAGTAATTTAGAGTTTCTCTAAATTCTCATTCCCATTTAGATTTAATGGGCTATGGTACTTTTATGGTTTATAAAGTGCTTCACATAAATGGATATATTAATGTAACTGTCTCACCTAGAATCCCTGTGAGATGGGTGTTTCCAGGATTACTCTTTCCATTTTAGAGATGAGGTTATAGGATCAAAGAACTGGAGCTAGAAGAGGACCTTAGAAGAAACAATCTTAGGCAATGTATTTTATTCAAGGTCACGCAGATAGTAAGTGATGGTCAAGATTTGAAATAAGCTTTCTCCTGATTCCAGGTTTAACTCTCTTAACTACCATGTCATACTGATGCTGGTCATTTTTGTAATCTATACCCTGAGTAGAATATGTAGGTTCCTGCCCTTTGTGTTTTCTAATCACTTATTTGGAGTATTTGGACAAATTAATTTCCCTGGATTTCAGCTTTATAGGAAAGAGAGCTGAAACACTGATTTTATTCAATGTGTATTTCCATACTTCAGTGGAATCATGGTCTCCGTTGGGTAGGTACTCCTTCCATT
This sequence comes from Pseudochirops cupreus, assembly GCA_028627135.1. Lineage (NCBI taxonomy): Eukaryota > Metazoa > Chordata > Mammalia > Diprotodontia > Pseudocheiridae > Pseudochirops > Pseudochirops cupreus. Next base: position 509,597,787 of record CM053582.1, read on the forward strand.
GGTACAGATCACAACCCATCCGTGTATTCACATTCTGAGTGATATTTATCCATGCCTTTCTAAAGTCTAGCGTGCTGGAGGTGTTTTGGTGATTATTCTACTATTTTGTAGATCATAGGACCATAGGTTTTGAAGTGGAAGGGACTTTTGAGACCACGTAGTCCAGTCCCTTTATTGTATAGGTGAGGCTCAGAAAGATAAAAAAAATTTACCCGAGATCACACAGGTTGTAAGTGATAGACATGGGATTTGAACTCAGGATTTTTTTTTACTGCAAATTCCTTGCTTTTCTCATTTTTTTAACACTAGTACCATACTAAGGCTATCTGTGATTATTCAACATTAAATTGTTAAAAAACAAAAAAAGGGCTTAAAAAGCATTATGTAGAAAGCCTTAGAGAGGACAACACAGGTCCTACCCTCAAGAAGCTTTTAATTAACATTTTAGTTTAAACCACAATCTGTGATCTCAAAATAGTAAAAGACTATTGTTGGAAGATCCAAGGAGAATACAAAGCTGCTATGGTAATGATATGACTCAGTGCATACAAAGTGACCAAGAAACTTTCTACTGAAAAATGAATTCAGTGTTAGGTGCAGAGGTGCATGAATCCTTCTGACTGGGGGATACTGAGACTAGTGGCTTGCTTGAACTTGAGATTCTCAGCTGCAGAAGAACTACAGTAGAAGAAGGGCTAATTGGGTGTCTGCACTGCCCGGTATCAAGATGGTGAGCCTCCAAGAATGGGGGTCCATAAGGTTACTTAACAGAGGGGCTGCTCAGTCTGAGTTGTAAATGGGGCAGCAGGGGCATCTACCATGAGTGGCTGCTGCACTTCTAGGCTAAGTGAGATAAGGAGGCTCAGTTTCTTTAAAAAAAAAAAAAGGAAAAGAAAAAAAATGAATCCAATTTAAATTTTGAGTTTATGATTTGAGTATTTTGATAACATTGTGGGGTCTAGATTAGAAAAATGTAAAGAATAATTTTATGATGTTAGACCACAGTGAACATATAGAGTATTAACAAATAATAATGACTGAAATGACTAAAATGTCCATGCCTTGTGATCCAGAGATCCCCCTCCTGGGCACTCAAAGAGGTTAAAGATAGAAAGACAAGAGCCCTGTAGAAAAGGGTTGAAAACAAAGCAGAAATCCATTAAATGGGGAATGGCTAAAAAAAAAATCATGGGACATAATAGGATATTACTGAATCATAAGAAAAGATGAATATGAAGAATTCAGGGTAGCAGGGTAAGACAGATGAACCTATGTGGAGTAAAGTAATTGTAACCAAGGGGAAAAAATATATACATTGACTACAATAATGTAATTGGAAAAAATAAAAAGAAAAACAAAGCAAAACTTGATGCTTCATACTTATATTAACTAAGATTGCCTTTAAAGAAGAGACAAGGAAATGCATCGCTTTCCTTCATTGAAAAAGTATGAGTATGTATCATCAGACTTAATTGATATGTTGGCTAGTTTTGATGAATTACTTACCTTTTTTCTTCTTAATTATTTTTGTTGTAAGAGTTAACTCACTGGTTAGAGAGAAAGGAAGGTTATAATGTGAAATGAAGGTGCCATGAAAGCAGAAGATATCAATAAAACCGCCTACAACAATTCATAAGCTTGGTGCTGGGCTAGTTAAATTATAAGGTATAGAGAAATGCTTTAATTTATTGGTGGGAAACTGAAAAATGGAAAATGCACTACTCTGGGTGTTAAGAACTCTAGGTCCTGATTAAGTAACTTCCACTCTTTGGGCTTTTGTTTCTTCATTTGTTAAATGGTAACTCTGAATTAAGTGATCTCTCAATTTCCTTTCAGCTCTAATTGAGGAACTCTGATCATGATTTCTTTGTCTAAGTTTATTAATGTAATTTACAGGTATATGGGTCTTTGAATCTCTGACCTGTGTAATCCTGTCTTTTCCTTATTGAATAATGCTGTATATTAAGTTGTAATAATAATGAATGTAACCAGGGATATGCTGGTAAGTTTTTAACAGTAGGTTCTCTGGAAAAATAAAATGTATGCATGCAGTATTAACACCTTACCCATCACTTTATTTTTAAAATATATACATATATTTATTTAATATTTTATTTTCCCCAATTACATGTAAAAATAAATTTTAGCATTCATTTTAAAAAATATAGAGTTCCAAATTCTCTTCCTCCCCTCCCCACATTGAGAAGGCAAGCAATTTGATACACATAACACATGCGCCATTGTGCAACACATTTTTTCATATTAGTCACATTGTGAAAGAAAACATGGACAAAAACACTCCAAGAAAAATAAAGGAAAAAAGTATGCTTCAGTCTGCATTCAAACTCTATCAGTTCTTTCTCTGGAGATGGAGAACATTTTTCATCATTAGTCCTTCTCAATTGTCTTGGATCATTGTATTGCTAAGAATAGCTAAGTCGACCCATAAAATAGGACTCTAAACCAATCCTGGAACTCCAAAACGCACACAAAGATACTTCCCACTAAAGTCAGCTCGGCTAAGAGGAACCATATCAGCACTGCGAACCGAAACCAGCCTGGCCTGAAGCCCCGGCTGTGCCCCAGGG
>CM053582.1:509600874-509617401 GCA_028627135.1 Pseudochirops cupreus
AATAGACTGGGGGAGGGGGGAAATACTGGGATGGCTGTTTTGGGGTGGTGGGCAGGGGAAAGACGGGGAGAAAAGATGTAACTCAAAAAAAATTAATAAAGAATTTAATAAAAAAAAAAAGAAAGTAAAGATGCAAAAAAAACAATAAAAAAAAAAAGAATAGCTAAGTCATTTACAGTTGATCATCATACAATATTGCTGTTGGTTTGTATAATGTTCTCCTGGTTCTGCTCATTTCACTTTGCTTCAGTTCATGTAAGTCTTTCCAAGTTTTTTCTGAAATCATCCTGCTTGTTATTTCTTATAGTATAATAGTATCCCACCATAATCATATACCGTAACTTGTTCAGCCATTCTTCACTTGATGAGCATCCCTTTAATTTCCAATTCTTTACCTCCATAAAAAGAGCTGTTATAAATATTTTTGTACATATTAGTCCTTTTCTTTTTTGTTTTTTGTCTCTTTGGGATACAGACCTAGTAGTGGTATTGCTGGGTCAAAGGGTATGCATGGTTTTATAACCCTTTGATCGTAGTTCCAAATTGTTCTCCAGAATGACTGATTGAGAACACAATTCTACCAACTCAATTTTCCACATCCCCTCCAACATTTGCCATTTTCCTTTTCTGTCATGTTAGTCAATCTGACAGGTGTGGGAGGTGGTACCTCAGAGTTGTTTTAATTTATATTTCTTTAATCAATAGTGATTTAGAGCATTTTTCATACAATTATTGATAGCTTTGATTACTTCATTGAAAACTGCCTGTTCATAGCCTTTCACCATTTATCAATTGGGGAATGACTTGTATTCTTACACATTTGACTCAGTTTTGTACATATTTGAAAAATGAGGTCTTTATCAGAGAAACTTGCTATACATTTTTAATTATGATTTACTATAGATTTTTTGTGTGATTACTAATTGTGTGTTTCCCTCCATCCTATTTCCTCCCATTTATCCCCACCACTCTCCTTTTACTTTGTCCATCTTCAAAAGTATTTTGCTTCTGACTACCTCCTACCCTCATTCGTCCTTCCTTCTCTCATTGTCTCCCTCACTTATTCCCTTCCTCTACTACTTTCCTGTAGGGTAAGATAGATTTCTATACTGATTTGAGTATGTGTGGCTTTTTGAGACAGTTCTGATGAGAATAAGTTTCAAGTGAGCCTCCCGCCCCAACCTCCTCCATCTTCACCTCCACTGTATAAACTCTTTTGTACCTTTTTTATATGATATATTTTATCCCATTCAACCTCTCCCTTTCTACTTCTTTTACCCATCACTTTTTTTTTTGCTTTTTGGAGGGCAGTTGGGGTTAAGTGACTTGCCCAAGGTCACAGGGCTAGTTTTTGTGTTAAATGTCTGAGGCCAGAATTGAACTCAGGTCCTCCTGACTCCAGGACCGGTGCTCTATTCACTGCACCACCTAGCTGCCCCTTCACTGTGCCATCTAGCTGCCCCTTCACTGTGCCATCTAGCTGCCCCTTCACTGCGCCATCTAGCCACCCCTTACCCATCACTTTCTTACAGCTAGATAATCAACAAAATAATAAATCAAGGCATAATTTGTAGCATTTGCCAATTTCCAAGGTGTAAATGCTCACACCAAAAATTTAATAATCAGCTCTCATAAGCAGGTTCAATTTGGCTCCAGCACACTTCTGAATATAACTGAGATTTTTATAGTGTTTCACTGTTTGCACAGTTCCTTATATAGATGAGGTCATTTGTGAAGTAGGTACTTATAGGTTATCTCCATTTTATGTGTGAGAAAATGGAGGCTCAGAGAAGTCTTGCCAATAACTATGTAGCAGAGGCACAATTTGAACACAGATCTTCCTGATGCTACATCCAGTACTCTGTTCACTATGTCACATGGCTAAGGCCCCAGTGCACACCTACCACTAATTTCTTAGCTGGTAATTGGGGAGGAAGATACTACTACTCTATTTCCAGATGCATATTTGCTCCTTTGTCAGTAAGACAGTCTATATTGTGGTAGAGACTCAGGATTGTCTACAATCACATGTTTATAAAATCTTAAGTTTTCAGAAATGTGCACCATAGGGCCACAAATACTTTTTCAATTTACATTCATTCATTTGCTTTTTTTTTTGAAAGGAGTAGATTGAACAAACATAAAATCCTGTTGCAACATGCTGTGTGCTTTCCTTTTGGGTGCAAGGATATTTTCTCTAATGCTACTGTTGTTTATGTCTGCTGTCAGAGTTTATGATGAAATTTGTAGTGGAAACTCCTAATTTGATATTTCTCTAGCGAATTTAATGAGTCTAAAAAGTGTCATTTAGAGGTAGTTTTCTCTTTGTGCTTTGAAAAATGAAATGCAAGTAGTTATCTGTTAAATGAGATAATTATATCACTACTTTGCTAAAGGCACACAGTAGTGATTTTTAGCTTGCTTCATTTAATTAAAGCTTTCCAAAATGTGGAGTATGGAACTGATAATAGACCTGCTGGAACAGTAACTGAGAATGGGGAATAAGAACCAGTTCCTCCAAACAAGAAGAGGAAATAGACTGATGAACCGGCTGGCAGCTCAGACATACATTTAAGCCTTGGCTGCATTAGAGAAAATGTAATAATAGCAGCAACCAAAAATTTTAATATTACTGATCTTTCTGCAATAATTACTGAGAACTTTTAACGTCTGCAATTAGAATGCTAGAGATAGGGTGGCGTCGACCAGTGCTGAACTGTATGAAATTGGATACTTAGTCTAATTGGTAATTAATCACTTTTCATTACCAGGAAGGGATATAGTAGTTATTCTGAATGGGCTAAGATACATCATGCTAATTATGGGAAAAAACAAACCCACATATTTGAAGTTCATGGATGCTAGAAAATAGGCAGTCCATGATGGTATTGTGCAGGCTGGCAGAAGATTAGTATGTATAATTGCACTATGAAAAATGAGCATGTGTTTATTTTGACAAGAGTCTGTCAGGGCAAGAAGTTCCCCTTTTCCTAAGGGGTTCAATCACTTTCCCATTAACTTCTGTTGATAATCTCATCTGTCTTATTTTATAAAGACTTACCAATGATTTCAAACATTTATCCTAAAAGGGACAAAAGATGACAATGGCGTAACACCTTACCATGTCTCTTAGGATTGAGGGGCATTACTTGCAGCCAACAATTTTGAGAGCCAATAAATTACAGAACAAAGTTAGATTACTGTATCTTTCCTAAGTCTATTAAATTCAACAGGCATTTTTAAAGTGTCTACTACATTCCAGGTATGTTGATGGAGTGGATTGAGGGTTGACTTCAGAGTTTAGAAGACCAGGTTTAAATTTTATCTCTGGAGCATTCTTCCTGCCTCTGTTGACGGGCTTTGCATCCTAAGCAATTGACTTAACCCTCACTTTCCCCTGACAACTCTAGGAGACTATTAATTAGTGGAGAGTTGCTGATTTTTTTTTTTTTTTGGTGAAGGGAGTCTCCTCATTGGGTGTTTCCTATATCTATGAAATCATAAGTCTGGGCCTATTCTGCCTTCCCCCTCTCCTCACCAAGTGTCAGTGCTAGAGCTACAAAGACAAATGTCCTCAAGTTACTTACATTTCATTGCATTCAAATCACACCTCCCTCCCCCCCCCCAACTAGCACTGTTTCTAAAATTGATCAGTTTCCTGAAGGATCCTCCAGATGTTCCAGAGTTGAGGCATCCTAAGACAGAGAGGTGGGGACATAGGTTTGATTTATCTTTTTGGGTTAAATAACAAAAAAACCCAACTTCATGAATATAAGATGGGGCAGGGGGAAGTGTAGCTTAAAATATAGTTCATATGAAAAAGACCTAGAGGTTTTAGTTGACTGCAAACTCAGTATGAATCAATAGTGTAATGTGGCTGCCAAAAAGCTAATAAAATCTTAGATGGTATTAAACAGATTCTCAGCTTCCTTCAAAACTCAGCTCAAGTACAACTTTCTATATAAGGTCTTTTTTTAATCTCCCCGGCTGATAATGCCCTACCCTCAAATTACCTTGCAAATTTTATCTTCTCTGATACAAATTTGAGTTCTTGAGGACAAGCCTGGAACATAATAAGTTTTTACTAAATATTCGCTGACACAAGTATATCCATAGCCATACATGGCTATATATACATATGTGTGTATATATGTGTGTGTATGTGTATTGTGTATGTGTGTGTGTATGTATCCATACCTGTTATTTCATCCCTATAGGGAACTTCCAGTGAGGCAATTCCCTCTACTAATGCAAATGAATGACTTTTAGTTTTAGAGTGACCTGGGCTACTAAGAGGTTAAGTGACTTACGCATAATCATATAGTTATATATATGTCATAGGCAGGAGTTGGAGCCACAGATTTCTGACTCCAAGAATTTCCCTCTAATTATATGCTACCTTTCATTATATGTGTGTAATGTATATCCTTATATACACATAAATATCTATATAATATCTAATACATAACATGTGTTAGAAGTGAATTAATATACACGTGAAATAAAGTCTATATTTTGATGAAGCAAATTTTTTTTACTCATTTTTCACTCAACTTGACCTATAGAATTGAGCAACTCTAATAAAACATCACTTAATATACTCTCTGTAATCTTCTGAATCCTGAATTGGTTTTCTGCCCAATAGAACTCTTTTAACCATAGACTCTTTTTCTCCTTTTTTTGTCACTGAGCTGAATGGTGGTATGACAACATGTGATTGGGTGATTGATGTCAAATGTTAGCAGCAACATTCATTTTAGTCTGAAATGGACAAAGAGGAGCATTACTCATTTTTAAATTTTTTTTTCAGAATCCACACCTTACCAGTGGTATTCCAAAATTGCATTTGGGAGGAAATTTAAAGTGACTTTTAAGTTCCTTCTCCTGTGATTGCTTCTAAGGTCATAAAAAGTTGCTAAAAGCTGAAGGAGCAAGTTAGTGGAGAGAACTACAAATGTAATTTCATAGCTGTCAGACTCCCTTGGAAAAATCCAGGGCTCTGGTGACTAGGCTTTTGTTAAGCTCCAGTCCGGTTTGAATGCATGGCTTTGTTAGAAGCTTAGGCAGAAGCCATATAATTCCATCATGAACTTGCTTTTAATCAATTAACAGTAGATATTTAATGTAAGAAATAAAATTACTAGTCAGAAATCATTTATTAAGTGTGAACTGTATGCCTGGCACTGTACTGGGCACTGGGAAAGAAAGTTTTGTTTTGTTTTTTTTTAAAGAGGAAGCAATGTTTCTTAGTCCTGAAGCATTTATTAAGCAACCAGAAAATTCGTGGTGCTCTGCTACATGCCCCACCATAGCCTTTGATCTTTTCTAATATATTGTACAATGTTTTTAATCTCTTTATGTGTTACTATAAATCTGTAATGTGAAATGTTGAATAAAATGATGCTTATGGATGGATTCAGCATATGCAGTGGACATGGGTGTAGAACTATGGTAATAGTTGGCATAATAGAAAGAGAACTTGATTTGGAATAAAAAAATGAGGTCAAGTTCTGTCTTTGTCGCTTTCTAACCACATGACATTGATAAGTCAATAACCTCTCTGAACATCAATTTTTGCATCTCTAGAATGATGATAATGATACTTGTAACTACATTCTTCACAGGTTTGTTGTCATAATCAAATGAGTTTACTAAAATAGTTTTATGAAGTACTAGGAGAAGGGAAGGAAAGGAGGAGAAAATAGGCATTTATTAAGAATCTACTATGTACTAGGCACTGTGTTAAGCACTTTTCAATGTGACTTCATTCAATCCTTACAAAATTAATGTGAGGTAAGTGCTATTATGATCTCCCATCGTTCAGATGAGGAGACTCAGGCAGATATAGAAGTTCAGTGAATTATTAAGGGTCATAAGAAGCATCTGAGGCCAGGTTTTTAACTCACTTTCCTGATTCTGGGACCAGCACTCTATCCATTGAACCACCTAGCTGTCACTAGATAATAAACTGTTATTAGTTGTGTTGATATACAACCAGTAGATCTTATTGTCTTAACTAGTTATTCTCCAATCTTGTGCTGCAATGATGTGATAACCTGATAGTTTGCATGGACATCCAGAGAGGAGGGGTGCAGGCTAAGAGAACCCTCCTCTCCCTGACCTCATCTTTTGTGTCTGTAAATGGTATTTTCAGCACTCTGGCCAGCAACTTCCACTTTTCAGTGACTCAGGTCAGTAACTTAGTATTTAACAACTAACTCTGAGGTCCAGTTTTCTCATCTCTAAAACAACGGAGACACTGATTCTCATATATGTAAAGTACTTTAAGTTTTACAAAACATTTCCTTCACAACAGGTCTGTGAGGTAAGTTGTGTATGTATTAGCATCCATATTTTGCAGATGAGGAGAAGCTCAAAGGAGGTGAGGTGACTTCTCTAGCATCACATAGTAAGTCAGTGTTTACTGGTTTAATAGGACTCCCTGCATTCTGTGACCCTAATTGTTGACATTTACAAAGCATATCAAGGCTTAGATAGTAACTTGTATATATTATCTGATTTGATAAAACCAATAACCTTGTGAGGTAGATCCTACAATTTTTTTCATCTCCATTTACTAAGGAGGAAAGTGACTGATGAGAAAAGATTGAGCTAGTCACTTTTGGAAGTGGGATAGGAAACCAGTTATGATTCCAAATCCATCATGTTGCCTTTTTCCCTATCCCACAATGGTGTTGGGGAGATAAAATGAAATAACTAGCTCATCCTTACAATCCTCTTGGCCTTAACCTCTCCAGCATCAATAAGATAACTTCGGGGAAATAAAGAGTGTCTCAGAATCATAGGATCATATTAAAGGAGCATAGATTTAGAGTTGGAAGACCCTTCAGGTGTCATTGATTTCATCCCCCTCTTTTTACTTTTGAGGATGCTGAGGCCCAGAATAGTAGATGGAGTGCTGGGCATGGAATCAGGAAGACCTGAATTCATATCCTTTCTCAGAAGACACTGCCTAGTTATGTGGCCTTGGGCAAATCACTTAACCTCTCTTCACCTGCAGACTCATCTGTACAATGAAAGGACTCTAGTTACTGGGGTAAGGACTCACTATTTGACAATAACTGCAAGGAAAACTGTAAAGCATTCTGGTAGAAATTAGGTTTAAATAACAACTTCACCTCATAGTGCCTTTCTTCTATTAATCACTTCAATTTGTCCTATAATAGCTTGTTTGTACATAGCTGTTTTCATATTGTTTCTGTATTAGTCTACGAAATCCTTAAAAGTAGGACTGTTTTTTGCATCTTTTTGTATCCACAGCACTTACCACAAAGTCCAACAAGTAGTAAGTACTTAATTAATGTTTATTGAATGACTGGCAGATCGTATGCCACTTAGATAAGCTCCAAGTAGATACACGACAAATATAAAAGGTTATATCATAAATAAATTAGAGGAACAAGGAAAAAATGTCTTTTTTGGATTTATGGATAGGGGAAGAATTCTTGACCAAATAGTGAATAGAGAGGACTGGAAAAAATAAAAAGAGCAATTTTGATTACATAAAATTTAAATGTTTCTGTACAAACAAAAACATAGTTTCAGCTAAAATTAGAAGGGAATCAACTGGGGAAAAATCTTTTCAGCAAGTTTCTCTTGTAAAGGTCTTATTGCTAAAATATATAAGAAATCAATTTGAATTTATAAAAATAAGAACTGTTATCCAATGAATGAATGGTCAAAAGATATGAACAATCCATTCCCAAAGGAAGAAATAAATATAAAAAACTCCAAGTGATTAATAATTATAGAAATGTAAATTACAGCAAACCCAAGGTTCTGTTTGGTTATTCAGTCATTTTCAGTCATGTTTAACCCTTTGTGACCCCATCTGGAATTTTCTTGGCAAAGATACTAAAGTAGTTTGCCATTTCCTTCTCTAGCTCATTTTACAGATGAGGAAACTGAGGCAAACACCTGCCTTGCCCAGGGCCACACAGCTAGTGAATGTCTGGGGTCAGATTTGAATTCAGGAAGATGAGTTTTCCTGGCTTCAGGCCCAACACTGTACCCATTGCACCATCTAGCTGCCCCCAAGATTTCATCTTATACCTATCAATTTGGTAAAGATGATGAAAAACAGAAAATGTCAACTGTTGGAGGGAATGCAGAAAGGTAGAAACACTAATGTGTTGTTGATAGAGTTATAAATTGGTCCAGCATTCTGGAAAGAAATTTGGAACCATTTCTCAAAAGTAATTAAGCATTATATACCTTTTGATCCAGCAATATCACTATCAGGCTTACAAGTGAGAGACAATAGAAAAGGACCCTACGTATAAAATGTAGCAGCTCTATTTGTTTTAGCAAAGAACTAGAAACTGGTGGTAATGGGTGCTCATGAACTGAGGAGTGGTTGAACAAATCATGGCTTATGAACACAATGAAATACTGTTGTGCTCTTAGAAATGATAAAAGGGATGGTTTCAGAGAAATCTGGGAAGGCTCATATGAACTGATAAAGAATGAAAATGAGTAGAACCAGGAGAACCTTTTATATAATAACAACATTGTCAAAGAAAACAACTTGGGAAGTCTTAAGAACTCTGATCAATGCAACGATGAGCCATAATTTCAGAGGAAGGATGATGAAACAATCTTCCTTCCTCCTGGCAAAGAGAATCAAGATGCAGAATGAGACATAACAACTTTTCTACATGGCTGATGCTGAAGATTGCTTAATTATGTATATGGGTTATAATGATTTTCTTTTACTTCTTCCCTTCTTCCCTTTCCTTCTCCACTTTTTCCTTTCCTTTCTTCCCTTTCTTCCCTTTTCCCTTCCCTATCCAGTTAGGAAACATTTCAGAAATGTAATTTATTTGGTGAGAGAGTCTGTGAAGACTGTTTGCCTAGATCAGTCAACAGATATTTATTAAGCACCTCCTGTATGCTAGGTACTATACTAGGCACTAGGAATATAATACAGTGAATGAAATAATCTGTCCCCCCAAGAATTAGAAATAACTGTCAGGTTTTAATGTCTCTCTAGATTTCAGGGTAAATTTATTTTAATTTTTTACCTTGTTTTTCTAAATATTTTCAGTGGCCAGGTCTACTTCAGGCATGGTAAATAAAGTAAATCCCAGAGCAGTGGAGCTAAAGTTGACTGATTTGGGTTCAAATACTTTCTGTGATGTTTGCTAACTGTGCAACATTGAGAAAATCCCTTCACCTATTGAGAGTCAGTTAACTAATTTATAAGATAATAGGCTTGGACTATTAGCTAACTGACCTCTAAGATAGTTTTCAATTCTAAATCTATGATCCATTATAAAATGTCTTGCTTTCCAATCCCTCAGATTTAGTTATGTTGCCAGTAAAATAATCACTTCACCAATTTATATAATGTCTAATGTATGTCCTTCCAATTCACCTGTCTCAGGATTGGTAGCTCTCTAAAATACAACTCAGGTCCTACCTCCTACCTGAGACCTTTCCTGAAGCTATGAATTATTAGAGCTCTTTTTTTTTCTCGTGTAATTGTTTTGTATTACTTTAAACTTTTCTGTCCACTTATCTGTGTATATGTTATATTCCTCTAGTACAACAAAAGCTCCTTGAGGGAAGGGGCTATTTAATTTTCATCTTTGTAAGCCTGATTCCTAGTACCCAGCACAGAACTTGGCACATAGTAGGTACTTAAAAATTGTTAAGTTCACTTTAATTGCATTGTTATTGAATACCAGTGCCAACCAAACACCACGACCCTTAAAAGAATGATTTCAGTAGAATGTAAGCTCCCTGAGAGCAGAGGCCACTTAAGTTTTTTCTTTGCATCTCCCATAGTGCCTACAGTAACGCTTTATAAGTGTTTTTGGGTTGAATTATATGGACAAGACTCTACTTGTTGATGTCTCTGTTTTTCTAAGCTAAATCATTGGGATCTGAATGACAACTCCTTCTCCCATGCGCCTTTAAAATAATTGCTTAATCTGTTTTTTTAAGGTGTTATTTTCTTCAGTATTTTTTGGGAGTTTTCTTTAGCAAGCTGTTGACTTGTTTTTCATGATCTTCTTTCATCACTCTCATTTCTTTTCCCAATTTTTCTTCTACTTCTCTCACTTGATTTTCAAAATCTTTTTTGAGCTCTTTCCATGGCCTGTCACCAATTCATATTTTTCTTAGAGGCTTTTTGTGTAGGAGCTTTGACTTTGTTGTCTTCTCCTGGTTGTATATTTTGATTTTCTTTGTCACCAAAGTAAGATTTTATAGTCTGAGTTTTTTTCCTCTGTTTGCTCATTTTCCCAACCAATTACTTGACTTTTTAACTCTTTGTTAAGGTAGGACAACAAAGTAAGACTCTACTTGCAGTGTGGAAGGGGTACTATCCCAAACTTCAGGGGTTTTGTGCAGCTGTTTACAGAGATACTTCTAGGAGCCTACAAATTTTCAATTCTTCCAAGGTGGTATGATCAAAGGAGAGGTGTTTACTCCTTTCCTGGTCTGTGAGTGACCACAAGCACTCTTTTCTGCCTTGGAACTGTAAGGAGGATTCCCTCTCCACTGCCATCACAAGCTCCACCACACAATGCTCCTTCTTGCCCCAAGACCACCACCCAGGACTGCGACCCAAATCCAAGCAAGTGCAAAGTAAGAGAATCCTGCCTCAGCACCAGAGAAAAGATCCCTGAAATCCCCCTCTGATTAGCTGCTTGATTCCATCATCTGTGAGCTGAGATCTCTGGAAGCAGCCATTGCTGCCACTGCCTTAGCTGCCTCCACTTCCCTGGGGCTGACACAGACTGGGCCCCCGAGCAAACCTGGAGCAGGCCTCAGGGCACTGAATCACCAGCAGTTGTGGCGGTTTCCAGACTTCTCAACCCACAAACACCAAGGACGACTTAGAAGGTCATCAGGAAAAGTCTGTCAGACCTGGGTGACAGAGAAGCTTGGCTGGGCCCCGAGGTTATCTTAGGCTGGAAATTTGTTTCATTCTGTCATTTGTGCGTTCTACTGCTCTAGAATTTGTTTAAGTCATTTTTACAGGTATTTGGAGGGGTTTGTAGGAGAACTCAAGCAAGTCCTTGCTTTTACTCCGCTATTGTGGCTCTGCCCTCCTCCCTACCCCATTTAATCTGTAGTGTCTTATAGTGTTGCATATGAAGACTGGTCAATTGTTTTTGGTTTTGATTCTCCTTGCTTTTCTTGGAATCTGATGTAGGGTTTAGCTATGCTTAGATTTTGGCAGACAAAGCAGAATCAGTCCCTTCACCTTGTTCTGGTAGATCACAAGAGTGCATATTACCAAATCTTATTGAATTGCATGGGAAGATCAGCCTTGTATCAAAAGATGACAAAGATTATGTTTCACTGATGAAAATTCTTGCTAAGGAAACTTCATGGTCAGGCTTTGCCTAGTGACCCTTCAGAACACAAATATATAGCCTCACTATTCATTAGCAAGGAAGGGACCTTGAAGAACATCTAGTTCAACTTGCCTAGATCATCTCAGTTGGAGACTAAGATAGAACAAAAACTTTCTTGTCTGACTAGATTGCTACTAGATTGTTGCTAGAACTTGGCAAATGCCATCCCTTTCAGGAAGCCTTCTATGATCTCCCCCCTAAAAGTAATCTCTTTCTCTTTTGAACTCATAGCGTATTTTTGTTTATAATTTTCTTATGACACTACATTTTACCTTGTAAGTTTTTCACAATGTGTTATCTCCCCCACTAGATAATAAGTTCCTTGAGGGCATGACCATACATGCCTAATTCATCTTTTCTCTTCAGCTGTGTCTTGAACAGTAGAAGCACGAAATATATTTGTTTAATGAATGGCAGCCAATATATATTATTGTTCAGCAGAAAAGAGAGAGTAGATTCTTCACTATAGAAAGAATTTTAATGAATACAAATGAAACCCACAGAAGCCTACATTAAAATTTTAAAATTAAATTCTTTATTTTTTCTTTTAAAATTCTTTATTTATTTTTAGCATTCTTTTCTTTTTAAATTTTGAATTTAAGATTCTCAGTCTTTCTGCCATCCCTTCCCCACCCACTGAGAAGGCAAATAATACATCAATTACACATGTGAAATCATGCAAAACATATTTCCAAATTAGCCATATTACAAAAAAAAAGCAAAAAAAAAGGGCAAGAAATTTTAATTTAGTTTGCACTCAGAGTTCACCAGTTTTCTCTCTGGAGGTTGATAATGTTTTCTTTTTCATCATGAGTCCTTTGGAATTGTCTTGGATCATTGTATTGATCAGAGTAGACAAGAATTTCACAGTTGGTCATCATTACAACATTGCTGTTGCTGTGCACAATGATCTCTCAGTTCTTCTCACTTCACTTTGCATGAGTTCACATAGGTCTCAACATGTTTTAAAGTCTGCAATTTAGCAAAAACTGGGAGTACATTAAAGTGCTTAACAAAAGCATATCAACTTGTGGAGGATGTCTTTTAAAATAAAGTCTCTTAAATTCTTCAGGGTAGCTTAGCATTATCTACCCATAGTAACTTTATTCTCAACTTATAGTATTACATAGAATGCATCTTTTTTGAGGGGGGTGTCCAGACTTATGGTTGTTTAGGCAAAGGGAACTCTCAGCTGAGAAACTCTCCATTAGTACAGATCAGCAATTCTTCTATGATGGAACATATAGCCTTAGAGTTATATAAAAATAAAACAGTGTTTTGAAATAGCTCAGCACGTGTTGGTCAATGATGTCTGATTCTTCATGAACTCATTTGCAATTTTCTTAGCAGAGATACTGAAGTGGTTTGCCATTTCCTTCTCCAGCTCATTTTACAAATGAAGAACTGAGGCAATGAGGTTAAGTGACTTGCCCAGAGTCACACAGCTAGTAAGTGTCTGAGGCCAGATTTGAACTCAGGAAGATGAGTCTTGCTGACTTAAGGTCCATCACTCTATCCACTGTGCTACCTACCTGCCCTATGCACATACTAGTAGCAGTAACTACTGATCATATAAACTTCAAATTGTAAAGATAAAAATATTTATTTATGATGAGTATTTATTCAGAGATAGGGCTTTTCCAGATAAACTCAAAAAATATTAAGCTCTTGGTGAAAGTGACCATTGATGAAGAATGCTAAGTAAGGCCCCTTTTCACAATCTAGAATCTCTCCTAAAAGGCAGATAGTATGCTTAGTGTTCATGCTATAAAATTTGTGACAGTTCCATGCTGACTCTGAGTCTTCTCATGTCCTCCTAAGTCACTAATATTGTCTTTAAAAATGGTTCCTACCTGTGGTTATGATTCATGGGCTGGTTATGACTGTGATTCATGATCCTGCTAAGCAGCTTGGGGAATTTAAGTGCTGTCTCTATAGTCAGACAGTTATATGAGCCGGCTGTCCCTGGCCTGCCAGTCTTGAAATCCCTTCTATTTTCATCCCACAATGATAATGGCCTGGCATTGTGATACAATAAAACATGCTAATGAGATCTATGGAACTTAACGTTTTAAAACCCAAAATTGAAAATTTATGTTAATAATGGGGGTGGGGAAGAACATCAAAACCAAACCAGAAATCAATGAGGTGACTAGTTCCTCCTCAGTTAAGTAACATAATTTGTTCAATTTGTTTTATGTCTGTATGTGAAGAACCTTTTACTCACTTTGATTCATGGAAGGAGGTTAGAAAATTGTACAGTAGAAAAGAACTTAACATTTAACCTGCCTGACTGAATTTCCTAACTGATGTCTCAATATGACTTCAGCTGTGCGTAAATTCTCCTGATAAACCAGAATAAAATAGCAGGGTGGCTATTTAAATCCTGAAGAAAACTTGCATGGCAGATGAGAATATTCTATTCTGAATCAAGGTCAAGAGGAATTGAGGTAAAAGCCATAATACTAATGCCAATTCTACCCTTTAGTAACCATGAGATTTGGAGCACAAATTATGAATCAATCAATCAACAAGCATTTATTAAGTACCTACTGGATGTCAGGCACTGTGCTTGATGCTGAAGACACAAAGGGACAGCTTAAGTAGCTACTATGTATAAGGCACTGTGCTTAGAGCCAAGAGCACAAAGATTTTTTTTAAATGACAAAGTCCTACCCTTAAGGAGTTTATAATTTAATGGAGAGGGTAAGACATGCACATACATAAACATGATTCAAGTAGAATCTGATAGGAGCAAAGGAGAGAGCAATATAAGATTCTCTAGGTAGGAAAATTTGAAGAGTCAGTAGACATGTAGAAGGAGAGTAGTAAAGACCTCATAAAGGAATTGGCATCTGAAAAGGACACTTAGGAAGGAGAAGATTTTTAGCAAGTGGAGATGAGTAGGGAATGCCTTCCAGGCTCCCGTGCCTTGGTTTCTTCATCTGTGACATTAAGAGTTTAAACTATATCATCTCTAAAGTTGCTTCCAGCTTTAAATCCTGTGACTTACTAAGTAGCATGAAGGTTGGAAAGACAGGTTGGAGCAAAGTTGTAGAAAGACTTTCTTGGCTTAGGAAATTGTATTTAGGGAGATGAAGTGACTTTTGTAAGGGGGGAAGCAATAAAGATTTTCATTAGAGGAGTAACACAATTTGTTCCCTAGGAAGATTATTTTGGCAGATGTGTTAAAGACAAGTTAGAGAGGGGTAGACACTAGAGGCCAGGTTATTAGTCAGGGGCTGTTAACAATAGTCTGGGTCATCAATTAGAAGGGCTTGTGCTTGGATGGTGGCTGGGTGAGAAGACAGGAGAGATGGATGTGAGATACCTTGTGTCGGTGGAACTGACAGGAGAATTGGCTAAAAGAATTAGGGATATTTAGCCTGGAGATGAGAAGACTGAGGGTAAAGTGGGGTGAGGTGTGGGGGAAGACAATAACATTTGAAGGTTTGTTGTGGAAGAAGGATTAGACTTGTTCTGATTTGTCCTAGAGGGCAGAAATAGGATCATGGGTAAAAGTTGCAATGAGGTCAATTTAGGATTGAGGTCAGGAAGATCTTCCTATCAATTATTCATCAGTCAAGCATCTATTAAGTGCCTGCTACATAGCAGATACTGTGCTAGGTGCTACAAACACAAAGACAGAAACAAAATAATCCCTGACTTCAAGAAACTTGTATTTTAATGGGGAAGATGTCATGTACATGTATATATTTAGGTATGATCATATACAAAACATAAAAAGTAGCTGCAAGATAATTTTGGTATATAAGCCATTAATAGCTAGGGGACCATGAAAAGTCTCATATAAAATAAGGGGTTTGAGTTGAAGGAAGGAAAACCAAGGATTCTTAAAGCCAGAGATAAGGAAAGAGAGACAGAGAGACAGAGAGAGAAAGAGAGTGCATTCCAGGCATGGGTGACCATCAGTGCAAAGTAATGGAGATTGGAGATAAGAATGCCAGTAGAACAACATGGCAAGAGAGTAGTATATAAAAAGAAATATAGGATATGGTCAAGGTTTTTGTTGTCGTTGTTTTCTTTTTTTGCCTGTAGAATTGCCTTTATTTTTCCATTTTTTTTTTTACCACTTTTATTTAAAGTTTTGAGTTCCAAATTCCCTCTCTACTCCCTTTCCCTCTCTCTGAGATGGTAAGCAACCAGATACAGGTTACACATGTGCAATTATGTAAAACATTTCCATATTAGTCATTTTGTAAAAGAAAACTCAAAAGAAAAAATGAAAGAAAAATAGCATGCTTCAGTCTGTATTTAATCAATATTGGTTCTATCTCTGGAGGCAGGTAGTATGTGTCTTCTTTAGTCCTTTGGAATAGTCTTGGATCATTGTATTGATCAGTCATTCACAGTTCTTCATCAAACGTTATTGCTGTTACTGTGTACAGTGTTCTCCTGGTTCTATTCACTTCACTATGCATCAGTTCATCTCTCCAGGTTTTTCTGAAATCGTCCTGCTTGTCATTTCTTATAGCACAACAAAATTCCATTAACAATCATATACCACAACCTGTTTAGACACTCCACAATTGATGGGCATCCCTTTGATTTCCAATCCTTAGCTGCCACAAAAAGAGCTGCTATATTTTTGTACAAATAGATCCTTTTCCCTTTTTGAATGTCTTTGGGATATAGACTTAGCAGTGGCATTGCTACTTCAAAGGGTATGCACAGTTTTATAACCCTTCAGGCATGGTTCCAGTTGTTCTCCAGAATGGTTGGATCAGTTCACAACTCCAACACTGCATTATTGTTGTAGTTTTCCAACATTCCTTCCAACATCCAATATTTTCATGTTTTGTCATATTAGTGTATCAGCAAGCACCCTAGCATACCCAGGGTGGCTGCTACCACAGGTCCTTAGATCTGCTTTTCTAAAGGAAATCAACTCAAAATGGATTAACAATCTTACTTTAATCAATCAAACATATATCATTTACCTAGTTCAGGGGGAAAAAGTCAGCACTCTGAACTTCAGAGAATACAAACAGAATAAAAACAAATTACAAGCAGAAATTACAAGCAGACAAAGAAACATCAGCAGACGGGCTTCCAACTCTGACCATTACATCCATACCTAGTCAGTTACCAGAGAGGGAAGCACCAGCATCTGGGT
>CM053582.1:509617901-509663062 GCA_028627135.1 Pseudochirops cupreus
TCCAGGAGAGACAATCTAAAAATTATTGGACTACCTGAAAGCCATGATCAAAAAAAGAGTTTAGAAAGCATCCTTCAAGAAATTCTCAAGGAAAATTGCCCTGATATTTTAGAACCAGAGGGCAAAATAGAACTTGAAAGAATTCACCAATCACCTCTTGAAAAAGAAATTCTCTACTTCAAGCCTAAATTTGCTTCTTTGCAATTTCTACCAATTAGCCTTAATTCTGCCTTTTTAGGGCTAAAATAAACCCAAGTCTAATCTTCTACATAAAAAGCCTTCAAATACTTAAAAATGGCTATTATCTTCCCCCTGGGCTTTCTTGTCTAAACCTATACCATTTTCCCCAGCCAGTCCTAGTTGGTCTGATCCAACAAAATTGGTATGGACTGCTGGCCCTTATCCATTCCAACTGCTGTTTTCTGGATATTCTTCAATATATTAGCTTTTTTGGTTGCCATGTGACACTATTAACTCAAACTTAGCTTGTAATCCTCTAAAATCCTCTTATTTTCTAAGAATGCCATATTTACCTTGTACTTTTGAATGTGATTTATTGAACCAAAATGTAATATTTTAAACTTATCTTGAATATATAGTATGTTTTTATTTATTTTTAATTAAATTTTATTTTCAAATTGCAGTCCATTTTCTCTCCCTCACTCTCTCCCTCTTCCCCCACCCCCTTGAGAAAGCAAGCATAATGAAAGCTCAGTTACAAAGATGATGTATAGTTAAATAAAACAAATCACCACATTTTGCTTTATTAGGTTCAGCTTAATATAGAACCTGTCAAGTTCTTTTTGGACAATTCTGTGATCCAGTATATTAACTATTCCTCTTCTTTTTGTGGAACCTGCAAATTTGATGATTTGCCTTCCATATCTTTATCTAAATTACTGACAAAGGTGTTAAACAACATAGATTTCTGTGACCATTCATGGAAGACCATTTGCCCAGTTGACATTGAAACATTATGTACTACTCTTTGAGTCTGGCTATGTCACCAGTTCTGAATTCATTTAATTGAATTACCAGTTAATCCACATATCTTCATTTTTACATGATATAGTTTATTGAATACTTTGTTATTAACTTTGTTATTAGCCATGTCAAAAAGAAGGTAGAGTATTCTGAGATAACCTGTTTTGTTTTTTAAACTAATTTTAATGTAACTAATTTTAAGCCATTTTTTGTCTTGAACTTTACAAATGCCAAATGAAATGCTTCTGTGTACAAAGTAGAGCAGATAAAGATTGCACATGAAACCATGAATCTCTGTTAAATTAATTCCTTTTCCTTTAAATCTATAATGAGTTACATTTTACTTTCAAAGCTATTCTACTCATTAATGTCTCCTTTCGAACCTCCTCTGTTCATACACCTCTATGAGTTAAAAATGCTTCAAGGACTCTCTTTTCTTGTTTTGTTTTATGGTAATTTCCCTCCCTTCTCCCTTGACGGGAAGAGAAGGAAAAATAAAATCCTTGTAATAGCTATGCATGATCAAATAAAATTAATCAATATATTGTCCATGTCTAAAAATGTATGTCTCATCTCATACCTTGAGATAATCATTTTTTTTAGGAGGTGGAGAGATTGTTTCATTACCTATCCTCCAAAATTTTGGTTAGTTATTTCATTGATCACATTTCTTAAGTCTTTCAAAGTTGCCTTTCTTTACAACATTATTATTAGATAGTTCTGGTTCTGTTCACTTCATTCTGCATCAGTTCATGAAAGTTTTTCCTGTTCTCTTGGAAATATTCCTTTTAGAATTTCCTGTGGTACAATAATATTCAATTACATTCATATACAACAATTTCTTTAACCACTCACCGCGTGATGGCTGAGCACCCTTTTGGTTTCAAGTTTTTGCTGCAATAGAGTTTCTTCAAATATTTTTATACGTGTGAGTGAGTTTTTTTTCCTTTTCCCTTTTTAGTATCACCTTTGTAATGGTATTTCTGGTCAAAAGGTATATACAGTGTGGTGACTTTTGGTACATAATTTCAAATTACTTTCTAAACTGGCTGTGCCAACAACGCATTAACGTGACTTGTCTTCCCACAGCCCCTCCAACAAGTGTCGTTATTATCCTTCTTTTAAAAAGTATCTTTGCTAATTCAATGAGTGTGAGGTGGAACCTCAGTTATTTTAGTTTGCATTCCTGTAACTGTTAGTGATTTGGAACATTTTCGATATGGTTGTTGATAGCCATATATACATTTTCCTACTTCAGTAAATAGTTTATGTGGTGTTGGGATTAATTGTTCTTTGAATGTTTGATAGCATTCACTTGTAAAACTGTAAGCTCCAGGGGCTTTCTTCTTTAGAAGTTGATTTATGGCATATTTAATTTTATTTTTGAAGTTGGGTTATTTCAGATCTCAACTTTTTGTTCCGTCAACCTGGATGTTTTATATTTTGGATTGAGAATTGACCGTTCATTCCTTTGACTACATATTTTAATTAGTTCTTGTGCGTACAAGAGAAACTTGCTACAAAGATTTTGTACCCCAGTTAACAGTTAACCCTTTAATCTTCTTTTTATTGAACTTGTTTGTACAAAAAGAAGTCTTTAAAGTTTATTTAATCAAAATTTTCCACTTTATCCCCTGTGATCCTCTTTCCCCCTTATTTGATCACAAATGCTTCCGTAATCCATGGTTACAAAAAGTATTCCTTCCATTCTTCTCTAAACTGTTTATAACATGACCTTTAACACATATCATATGTCCACAAGGAGCTTATCTCATGAGGTACATGGTGTTAGGTTTTGCTATATACTTAATTTCTGCCAGATTGTGTTCTAGATTTCACAATTGTTTTTTTTTTTCAAACTGTGAACCATTGGCTTACCTTCATCTTTATAGAGCATTATACAGTTGTATTCATTTGCTTCTGTATGGTGTACACCTATTCTGTTCCACTGATCAACATTTCTATTTTTTTAACCAGCACCAAACAGCTTTAATAATTGCTGCTTTGTAGTATAGTTTGAGGACTTGTACTGCTAGGATCTCTTATTTCCCACTTTTTAAATAATTTCCCTTAAGATTCTTGACTTTTGTTTCTCCAGATGTATTTTGTTTTAATTTTTTTCTAGCTTCATAAAGTATTTTTGGTAGTTTGCTTGACATAGCACTGAATAAACAAATTCATCTACGTAGGACTATAATTTTTATTAGATTAGCATGTCATACCCACAAGCAATTAAAATTTCTCTAACTAATTAGTTCTTTTGTTTTTTCTATAAATAGTGTTTTATAGTTGAATTTATTTAGTTCCTGTGTTAGTCCCTGGAAGGTAGAATCCCAAATATTTTATGTATTCTGTAATTATTTTGAAGCAAATTTCTTGTTCTATCTCTTTCTTATTGGTTTTGTTTGTAATATGCAGGAAAGATTATTTATGTAGATTTGTTTTATATCCTACTTCCTCCTGAAGTTACTTCTTAAATTAATTTTTAATGTATACTCTGGGGTTCTCTATGTTGACTATCCTGTCATTTATGAAAAGTGATAATTTTGTTTTCTCTTTGTCTAGGTTTATTTCCTCAATTTCTTTTTCTTATTGCTATAATTAGCATTTCTGATACTATAGAAAAAATAGTAAAAATGGATATCCATGTGTTATCCTTATTCTTTTTTGGAAAGGCTGTTAGCAGTTCCATATTAAATGTAATGTTGCTTCTGGGTTTTAAATTGATACTATTTACCATATTAAATAAAAGCACATTTATTCCTATACTTGTTAGTGTTTTTTTAAAACAGATATCAGCGTTATATTTTGTTAAAAAGCTTTTCTAGCATTAATTGATATAATAATGTGATTTTTAATTTGCCATTGTTAATATGATGTATTATGTTTAAAGTTTTCCTTATAATGAACAAACTCTAAATTCCTGGTATAAGCCCAATTTGATCATTATGTATTATCTCTTTAATATGTTGTATCATCTGTGCTATTTTATTTAATACATTTGCATCAACATTCATAAGGAATATTGATCTATAATTTTTTTCTCTGCTTTGTCTTTTTCTGGTTTAGACATCAGGATCATATTTGTGTCTTGGGAGGATTTTTGGTAGCATCCTTTACTTTCTCATTTCAGTAAATAGTTTACATAATATTGAGATTAATTGTTCTTTGAATATTTGATAGAATTTACTTGTAAAACTATCAGCTCCTGGGGTTTTCTTTTTTAGGAATTCATTTATGGCTTGTTCATTTTTTCTTTCTGATTTTGGATTATTTCAAACTCTCTATTTTTTGTTCTGTTAATCTGGATATTTTATATTCTTGTAAGCATTTGTTTCATCTAAGTTATCGGTTTTGTTGGCATATAACTGGGCAAAATAATTCCTGATACTTTTCTTTATTTCACCTTGATCTGTTGTAAATTCTCTTTTTTATTTTTTGATGGTAGCAATTTCATTTTTCATGTATCTTTTGAAAATCAGAAACCTCTACACATATTATTATTATTAGTGTAAAATGGTTCTTAGTTTTAGTTCCTAATTGGTAGCTAGTTTGGGCGGTGGATAGAGCCCAGGATTTGAAGTCAGCAAGGCCTGAACTGAGTTCAAATGTAGCCTTGGATATTTATTTACTGTGTGGCCCTGGGCAAATCATTTAACCTCGTTGTCTCTTAGTTTTTTCACCTATAAAATGGGAGAGATTGTTTCATTACCTATCCTCCAAAATTTTGGTTAGTTATTTCATCGATCACATTGGGATATCACAATGGGATAATAATACTACTTACTTCACAAGGTTGTTGTGAAGATCAAATGAGTTAATGTAAGTGAAGTATTTTATTGTGTTGTTGTGTTTGACCTTTGTTCTCAAAGGGGACCTTGATAGTAGGGGAACGATGACCCGACTCCCAGTTGACTTTAAGTGGGGGAGGGCTGTGCAAAGTCACCAGCCTCACTTTCTCCTCCAGAGCCATCCGTGTCCAGTGGCCAGATATTCAGCAGGATGACTGGAGGGGGTCCAGGATGCATTTGGTGGACCCTGGCCCTTGGAGGCTAAGGTCTTTTCAGGTTCTCACGTTGAGTGAATTTACTTTCAGTGAATATATCTCTTTAAGAAGTTAATCAAGGGTGGCCCATTTAATCAAAAAGGAAAAAAATCAACGTCAGAGTTTCTGGCCAAAAGGGAAACAGTTACTATGTAGTATTGACATTCACTCTGTTCTCGGAGAGCAGGGACCTATTGTCCAATCTACAAGCTCCAGAGTGAATTGGACTGAAGGCTTGGTCTTTCAGAAGGAAATCTAGCCGGTCAACCCAAAAGAAAAAAGGCAGCTTTTGACCATCGAAATGTATTGTCCCCTGGGCAGAGCACGTCCAGGTAAGGACAGAGAGGAGATGAAGTATTTTCTAAATCTTAAAGCAAAATGTAAATGCTAGCCATCATGATTGCATTTAACAATTCAATAGTGATTTTGTTCCTAATTTTGTTTATCTTTGTGGTGTTTAGTTGGTTTTGTTTGGGAAGTTATTTTTCTTGTATTTTTTAGTTGCCTGTCTAATGCATTGATTGGTCACTCTCTTCTCTCGCACACATTTATTTATATTTATATACGTGTAAATAAAATTTTCTACTTAGAATTGCTTTGGCAATTTTGGTAATTTTCTTTGAAGAAATTATTTATTTTATCCTTTGTTCTTCGAACCACTGATTCTTTAGGGTTAAAATATTTGTTCTCCAATTAAATTTTAATCATTTTTAAAGACTTTGTATTGTATGTGATTTTCACTGAATTGTAGTCCATAAAGTATTATTTAATATTTGTGCCTTACTGCATGGCTTTTTATTCCCTAATATATGAATCATTTTTATAAAATTTTCATGGCCAGCTGAGAAATCCAAATACTCCTTTATAGTCAGTCATATTAATTAACCACTGTATCTATTGTGCCTAACTTTTCTAAACTCCTCTCCAGGTACTTAAATTCTTACATGTTTAGCTCTTGTCTAGATTTGGGCATGGTCTATTTCTGATAAAACTGTGCTGGCTCTTTTTGATCGTCACTTCCTTTTTTTTTTTTTTAACATACTCATCTATCATCTTTTTACTAACATATTTTAGAACTTTGTTAGGATTCAAAACTAATCTCAATGGCCTGGAGTTTGTAGATTCTGTTCATTGTTGCACCCCTTTCCAGGCCTATGGTACTTCTATTCTGTAGGATCTTTCCAATATCGCTCATAATGACTCGTTAATCACACCTGCCAGTGTTCAAAGAGGTAGTTTATGTGAGACGGGTGACTTGAATTCATCAGGTAACTAAGTGCTCTCATACTATCTTTTTATTTACCTTATTAAGTCTCTACTAGCTATTTTTGTTTTGTACTTCCCATTCTAAAGATGATTATTTGAGAGTGAGAAGGAAAAAGCCAAGTAAGAATTGAATAGTTTGCTTTCTCCCTATGAGTGACCACCATCATGACAAGCCTGAGGAGCAGGTGTTGTGGATACTATTGGTCATATCAATGTCATTTATTAAGTGCCTACTATGCACCAGGAATTTTTCTAGACCATGGTGATAAAAATACAAAGAGAAAAATTTCTTTCCTCAAGGAGCTGAAATAGGGAGATACAGTATGTTCACAGGGAAGTAGATATAGGTCATAAACAAAATAAATACAAAGTGATTTCAGTGGAGGGCAATCAGTAAAGGTCTTAAAATGAAGGTTGAGCTGAACCCTGAAGGGAATGAGGTCCAAGAATCAGACATAATGAGGAAAAGCGTTAATGCCATAGGGTTTTAAGCGTCCCTGCAGACACGGAGGCAGGAAATGGAAGGTTATGTTCAGAGAACAACAGCCGCCTAGTTGGGCTGGAATGTAAAGTGTGTGAAGGGGAATAACATGCCATCAATCTGGAATGATAGGCTGGAAATAGAATGTGAAGGACTTTGAATGCCAAACAGGGGAATTTGGTTTATCCTAAAGGCGAGAGGGAGCTGCCAAAACCTCTGGAGCTTGGGTGATGATGTGGTCAGAACCGTATTTCAGAAATATCAATTTGGTAGCTGTGCAGAGCATGAATGGGGAAAGGGAAGAGACCAATTAGAAGAAATGTGTGGCTAGAAAAGAAAAAGATCATGTACTAAGAGTGATGGTTAACACCCATGTGCTACATTGGGCTAACAGATGAGATAACAGATGCATCAGAGTATCAAACTAAGACCATATGCTACCTCATAATGCAAATTAAGTAGATAGATAGATACTTAAAGCATTCATTAAATGAAATAATATTTGTGAAGTGCTTAGCACAGTGCCTGCTACATAGTATAGTATTACCTTCTCCCCCCACTAGTATATGCTGGATGGACACTGTCTTAGGTACAGGGGACACAAAAAACAAACAAAAAACACAGTTCCTGCCCTCAAGGAGCTTACATTCTTGTGGGGGATGACATAAAAGATGATAGAAAGCTAGGGGGAAAGGGGGAAGAAGAGAGGGTACCCTTGCAGGGGCATAGCAAGGAGAAATGACCTAGAGGTCTGGTTCTGGGCGAGGCTTATATTTTCATGTCTATGTTCCACCCTCCTACTTGGACTAAGCTTGAGAAAGGCAGGTATTGGCTTCATAGCTTACTGTATCTTTTCATGACAAATAGCATACATAGTTCCTTGATATACTACTTAAAATTTAAAAAAAAAAAATATATATATATATATATATATATATATTTGATTTTAGCTGTGTAGGGAACCCTTCAAGTAGAAATCTCCTCCATCTATGCAAATACACAACTCATCTGTAATGCATTCTTAGAGAGTTGCCTGAAGTGACTAAGAAATTAAAGTGACTTTCCCATAGTCACACAACTGGTGCATGTCTGAGGCAGGACATGAGCACGTCTTCTGATTCCAAGACCAGTACTTTATGTGCTCCACCACGCTGTCTCTCTCCTTGCACATAAGAGATGCTTAATAAATGTTTGCACTTCATTGATAATTTTCATTGTGACTCTTGCCATGTGTCTTTAAGTCTCCATAACTATATAATATCTCTCAGCTTTCTTCTTATCATCCATTGCTTTTTACTGTTCATTTTGGTGAAAGCCCTTTCAGAAAATACCTCTCCATTATCTGATGGATATTAACAAGAAAGTTGTACTTCTGTGAAAGAAGCAGCAGCTGAAGTAAAAGGAGTGTCCCTTCTTGAAATCATGTTCTTAGTTCCTAAGAAAAGAGACTTATCACAGTTAATATATATGTATGTTACTTTCACTGCATCCATTTTTCATGTACAACTTAACAAATAATGTAGCAGGGAATGCAATATACAAACATCCTGAAGTCGTGGTAATGAGTACTTGAGAGACTTTATCAAAAAAGAATGGTATTCTTGATTTTTAGATGAGTCTGTCTTATAATTCACATAAGTTAAAGACCAGTAGGCACAAGTGCCATATGTACTTTGTACCTAATCCTTGACACACAAAGTGTGACTATTTGTTTGAGAGGATATTTTATTTTATTTTTCCTTTTCAGTTTCCTATTTCTTCTCTTTAAATGACTACAGTCCTTTTTTGACATCTTCCTTATCTTAACTTTCTTCTTGCACTCTTAGTAATTCATTCAATCAACGATTTGTGGAATGAATGACTGTTTCATTCTGTCTTGGCATAGTATTCCATGAGAATGCAGCAGTCTTGAGTAATTCCGAAGATTTGGGTCCTACTTCTAATGAGAGTCATTAGCAAAATTAAATACAATTCAGAATCAAATCTGTGTTACATAATTTCTCTCTTTGTCCACTTCCTATTTCTCTCTCCAGCAGTTTAATGAAATGTCCCTCACGAAGATGATCAATGACCTCCTTAGAGTTATTTCTGAGGATCCTTAACCAGTATTCATCTTTCTTGATGTATGCCCATCATACCTTTTTTGTGGTATTTCTTGTCTTTTATGTCATTGTAAGACCTTGATTCTTTTCATTTTTTTCCTCCACTTCTCCTTAAAGTACCTAAGAACCTTTGTGCATGTAGGAGCATACTAATACAGTACCTGCTTTGAGGGTACTTCCCGAAATCCCAGTCACATTTGTGACCTGGGTCTGCACAAGATTGCTGATTGAATACTTCTTCTCAAGATTATAGGAGTAACCTTGAGGGGCTGGGGTTTCTAGTTCTGCCATGAGCTCTCACCAGTATGTTCTTGTTGATTATCAATCAGTAGATATTAATTAACTAATAGAAACAGTGTTTATTAAGTAGATATAATGAGGCTAGGTATTAGAGAAACAGCTACCTCCCCACCAAATCAGGGTTGCATTTTCCCCTTTCACACATCAGATACTGGGGGAAAGTGGGCTCAAACTTAGAGAATCACTTGGAGTCACACTCCCCTGTTTGGCATCCAAAGTCCTACACATTCTGTTTCCAGACTATCATTCCAGACTGATGACATATTATTCCACTTTACACACTCTACATTCTAGCCCAGCTACTTTGCTGTTTGTTCTCTGAACATAAAATTCCATTTCTTACCTCCATGTATGTGCTAGAAGCTTTCCCCACAGCTCTTAGTCCTTTTCTCCCTTCACAAAGTTCTCATGAAGTTTTCCTTAGGTCTAATTCTTTGTTGGGCTTCAGGAGGCAGTGCCTTGTTCCATCCATCTAAAACCACTTTTTCTCAGTGGTCCAGTTTTGTGTCCTGAGCTCCTAATACTGTGCTACTGTTAGCTGCTGCTGCTATGGATATACTAGTACTGATTCTGATGGACCCTGCTGTCAATACTAACATCCACTCTAGATCTTTGAATATTTTGAAATTCACAAGCTTGTCACTGGGTTAAGGGCATGGAGAGGAGAGATAGAAAACTCTTTCTTTACCTGATCTTCCCCAAAGCCATTCATTCTTAAGGAGTCCACCATTGAATCCAGTTCTGCTGCTGGAATGCGATTCTGAACTGGCTTGCCTTACAAAGGCTCAGAGGTAAGTCTGTTCTTTAAGTCAGTCAAAAGATATTTCCTACATAGTATCATCTGCCTTTATCTAATGACTCAAAGCCCTTAAAATATCTTCAAATCAATTAACGATTTATTGACTGGGACACTAATACACTGGTGATGGAACTGAGAACTGATCCAACCATTTTGGAAAGCAATCTGGAATTATGCCCAAAGAGTTATAAAACTGTGTGTGTGTGTGTGTGTGTGTATATATATATATATATATATATATATATATATATATATATATATATATGTATTTACTCTTTGACCCAGAAATACCACTATTAGATCTATTTCCCAAGGTGAAAAAGGGAAAAAACTTATGTGTTCTAAAAATATTTATAGTAGCTTTTTGTGGTGGCAAAGAACTGGAAATTGAGGGGATACCCATTAATTGGGAAATGGCCAATTAAGTTGTGATATATTATTGTGATGGAATACTACTATGCTGTAAGAAATGAGGAGCAGGTTGTTTTTAGAAAAAAAGCATGGTAAGATTTGCATGAAATAATGAAGAGGGAAATGAGCTGAACCAAGAGAACATTGTATACAATAACAGCAATATTGTTTGAAAAATAATTGTGAAAGACCGAGTTATTCTGAGTATTATAAATACATCAACTACAAAGAACCTATGAAGGAACATGCTATCCACCTCCAGAGAAAGAACTGATAAATAGAAATATTTGTAGTATGGTTTTACACACATATGGTTTCTATAGTGGGGAGTAAGGAGGGAGAGAGAGAAACAGTTCAAAACTTAAAATGTAATTTAAAAAATAAGCTAAATCAAATTTAAAAAAAAGATTTATTCATACCCAGTCTATTTCTGTTCAACTTATTGATTCAATAAAGGTGTCTGGGCCTTCTCACACACACACATTAATTGGTGTGTGTGTGTGTGTGTATGTATGTATGTGTGTGTGTGTGTGTGTGTGTGTGTGTGTGTGTGTGTGTATAAAATCCCCTATTGTTGTTCTAGATATGAAGTAGATAGAGAGTCACAATCAACCTAACAAGTGGCAAAGTGCCTGACACACAGTAGGTGCTTGACAAATGACCTAGTGCCTGTTCTCAAGGAGTTTATATTATGCTATTCTAATTTCCAGCTATCTGTAGTAGAACTCATATTCTCCAAATATCTGTAGTAAAATTCCAAATATCTGTAACAGAACTTATATTCATAGAAATAATAAGTTTTAGAGCATAGAAGAGCCTAAAATATCATATAGTCTAACCTTTTCATTTTTAGGGCTGAAGAAACTAAGATATAGAAAAGTAAAATAAATTGCCCGAAATGACAGAGATCATCACACAATCTGAGTTGGTAGAGACATCAGAAGCCTTCTTAATCTGGCCCATAATTGACTATTATCCCCCTCTATATTTTCTCCCAACTTAAGAAAAAATGATCAATTTTTGTTTTAACCTTATACAGGCATACTTCATTATACTGTACTTTTCTTTATTGTGCTTCATAGATATTGCATTTTTTTTAAAATTGAAGGCTTGTGGTAACACTGAATTGGGTGCCATTTTTCCAACAGCATGTGCTTATGGTGTGTCTCTGTGTTACATTTTGGTAATTCTTGCAATATTCCAAACTTTTTCATTGTTACTATTATATCTGTTATGGTGATCTGTGGTTGGTGATCTTTGATGTTACTATTATAATTATTCTGGGGCACAACAAACCACACCCTTATAAAACAACAAACTTAATAAATATACGTGTTCTGACTGCTCCACCGACTAGCTGTTCCCTCTCTCTTTCTTCTTGGGCCTTCTTATGCCCTGAGACATAACGATAATGATGAAGAATATTACATGAACTTAGCTGATAAAGTATCCACAGGGTTTAAGAGGATTGACTCTAATTTTGAAAGAAGTTCTACTGTGGGTAAAACGCTATCAAACAGAATCACATGCTACAGAGAAATCGTTCATGAAAGGAAGTCAATTGATGCAGAAAACTTCGTTGTTGTCTTATTTTAAGAAATTGCCACAGATCTTCCAACCTTCAGCAACCATCACCCTGATCAGTCAGCAGTCATCAACCATTGAGGCAAGACCCACCATCAGCAAAGATTACAACTCACGGAAGGCTCAGATGATGGTTAGCATTTTTAGCAATAAAGCATTTTTAAAAAATTAAGGTATGTACATTTTTATACATGATATCATACTAAGATGAAATTTTATGGAGTTAGATGTAAAGTACTATACTTGGATTCAAAAAATTAATCTCATAAGTCCAAGATAAGTAGACACAGATCAACAGTAGCTCATCTGAAAACAATCTGGGAGTTTTAATAGACTGTCAGCTCAACATGAATTAATAGTATACCTTTATAATCAAAGAAATCCACACTGCTGTAAGAGAGGCATACTGATCAAGTTTGATATAAAGGAAAACTTAGCAAACTATCCCAAACTGTAATTGCTGAGTCATTAGGTGGAAGATGCATATAAACCAAAATAATCACATCAAAGAATTTTTGTAATAGCAAAAACACCACAGCAGCAACAAAACCCCAAAACAAAACCTGGAAGCAATGTAAGTGTCCATAAATTAGGAAATGGCCAAACAAGTGATGATATAGAAAATAGGAAATGACAAACGTTGTATGAGAAATCCAGAAACAAAGCAAGACTTAATAAATTGATGTACAGTGAACAAACGGTACCAGAACAGTAAATACAATGGCCATAATTATATTAATGAAAACAAAAGAAAAAGACAGTTGAACTGATTAATTGCAATGATCAATTTCCCTCTCAGAGAGCTGATGATGAAATCTACCTCCCTTCTCCCAGTATCAAGGTGGGAGGCTAAAGATGTGAAATGCTGTATAATTCATCATCTATATCTAAGTTCTAAGAAATGGTGATCATATATGTTGGACATGGTTGATGCATCAGCTGGTTTTTCTTAAATTTTTTTTTATTTGTTTCAAGGGAAAATGCAAAGGGGGGGGTCATAAGACAAAATGATTACAGGTGTATCTCGGAGATATTGAAAATTAGGTTTCAGACCACTACAATAAAGTGAATATTGCAATAAAGCAAGCCACATAAATTTTTTGATTTCCCAGTGCATAGAAAAACTTAGTATACTACAGTCTATTAAATGTAGAGAGGAGTTCTTAGGAAGAAGGTATCACTTCGAGTTGTGTGGATCAGCAAAGGTTTCATAGAGGAATGGCAGACCTTTTCATGGAGGTGGACCTTGAAAGGATGCATCACAATATGAAAAATAACTATATCAAATTACCATAATGAGAAATCACTGGCCTATTTGGGGGAATCTTTTGCTTTTTGTTTTTCCTAGAAGTAAATAAAAATCTGTTAAACCTTAAAAATTTTTAACAGATGGATATGGAGGATTAGGGATGGATGTGAACAAAGATACAAAGGTAGAAGGAAAGTATAGGGCATGTGTAGAGGTAGGTGAATTTATTAGATTCCAGCTTGATTCAAATAGAGAGCTTTGGTCATTTTTGCGCTTTTTTTGTATCCCCAAAGCTTAGCATAGTGCCTTGCACATCATAATGATTTAATAAATGTTTGTTGATTGATATTGCTTAGTCAAGAGGTAAGGTTCCTATAGATGACTGAAATTAAAAATAAGGTCATGTTGGATGGGGAAAGCGGGTAAAATAAGATTCAAACCATTGTCATTTCCACTGACAAAATATCAGTTTTTGATGTTGATCCATTTGAAAGTGCTAAGGACTTTGGTGATGAGAATTTTCATTTCTGAGTCTTCGGTAGATGTGATGGTAGCATCTACAGGAAGAGTTGCCAGGCTTCACCTCCACAAGGCTGACTTCCCAGGATGATGGATGGCTAAGGGCTCCTAGGCTACAAGGATTCCAAGTCTCCTAGGTTCTGGGTCCTGGGATGTCTCCATCAGAGTCTGAGGGGAGAAGATGATCAAGGTAATGATGGTGGTTGTTCTTTCTTGGCACATCCTATTTCCTGTCTTTCCATCAGGATGTCTTGATTTTTCAAATAGGATGCCTTGCCTGCCCTGTGGATGGCAGTCACTGGGGATGCTGGTGCCTTCTATGAAGGAGATGCTTCCCCAGATGATAGCTGTGAGGCTCGACTGGATATAGGAGATGTGGGTAGTCTTGAGGGAACGACCTCTCACAGGGCTTCTGGGTTCATCTACTTATTGGTGACAGTTGTTTAGCAGTTTTTGTTCGGTGTGATGAGGAAGATCAGCCCCCTCTCCGTAATGATTTCTTCCATCAAGGTGGCTGGGATCTGGTAGTTTGGAAGACATTGCTATTCTGAAGGCTCTTGAGTTCAGGGTCCTGGGATGTCTTTATTAGAATCTGAAGGGAGAAGGTAGTCAAGATGGTGGTGATGGTTTGACTTTCCTGGGACATGCTGCCTCCTGTCTCTCAGGGTTTCTTACTGATTCAGTGGTCTTTCCTTGTTCACAATTCTAAGAGGAAGATTTTATGTTAATTGTCCCTGTCTTGGTTCAAATATAATCTCCTTCTGAATATAGTCAGTAGCCCTAAAATGAGATATCTCTGTAATGAAATGAAAACAAGCTTCTGCCATACAAAAACGTTAGGTATCATACCAACCTTAAAAGGAAAGCCAGAAATTCTCAGAAATCAGAAGAAATTTAGAAAGGAAAACAAATAGAATAGGTTGAGCTTTGGGACATTAGGAGAAGCCCAATGTGCACACCTCTTGCTCCCTTCCTATGGGAGCTTTTTTTTTTTTTTGGCAAAGTTTGGCTTTATTGCTACTCCTCTGTGAGACCCAAGATTCCCCTGTGCTCTCTCCTGCCCACATTTCCACTCAATGACATTAAGCTTCCCTAGGCCACTTCTTCAGTGCTGAGCAGCAGTTCTTGGACCATTTACTAACAAATAGGACATGGATCTCATGGGCCAAATGCATCTATTTTTGGAAAAAGAGATTCCTGGAGATTACATCTAATACCTGCCCCAACCATTGTTAGAGATGTGGGGAGAGGTAAAGTTGATGAACTTGGCAGTGAGACTCTTAACCCTAAGAGACTTGGGTAGGGATGTAGGCAATCACAAGGGGGGAGGAATCTAGTTTGCCTCTTTTGTCTTGTAGAACCAGCAGCAAGAATATGGACTTCTTCAGTGTATAGAACTATAACTAAAATTGTTTTATTCTTTTGAGCACCTCAAACTGTGCCTGGGGAAAGTGACACAGACTATATCTGCAAACTGGGACACGAACACCTATGGGCACACCTGGGGCACTATGAATGATGTTGGCCAATGCTGGATAAAAAGGTTGGAGGACCATGGCAGTGCTATGCCTAAGAAGACCTAATATAAGATAGGGCTTCAGTTGGTGAGAAGGTAAAGGGAGTTTGACATTGGGTAGTTTTCTATGATAACTAGACTGCTAGGTGGCTCAGTGGGTAAAGTATTATGCCTGGAGTTAGGAAGACCAGAGTACAAATCTGGGTTCAATCCCAGCCAGTTTACTAGTTGTATGACCCTGGAAAAGTCACTTAACCTCTGTTTGCCTCAGTTTCCTCAACCATAAAATTGGAATAATAATGGCACCTTCCTCTCAGGGTTATTGTGAGAATC
This sequence comes from Pseudochirops cupreus, assembly GCA_028627135.1. NCBI lineage: Eukaryota > Metazoa > Chordata > Mammalia > Diprotodontia > Pseudocheiridae > Pseudochirops > Pseudochirops cupreus. The sequence continues at coordinate 509,633,491 of CM053582.1, forward strand.
AAATAAAATAATATTTGTATAGTGCATGACACAAATTAGTGCTATATAAATACTTATTCCCTCATTCCCCTCTTCCCTTCCCTTTCTCCTTGACTAACTCTCCTACACATCTATGTATAGACATCTCTCCCCTGATACACCCCACAGTAACTATTTGTTCTGGGCTAACCCAGTTATTCACTTAGAAATGTAATTACCCCCCATCAGAATATACTTATTATCTTCTGTCAAGTGGGAAAGAGAAGGATGGCTTTGAGCTCTGACCACTTCTATACTCCTTTCCAGATTTCTAAAAGCAAACTTATAAACTGGGGCTCAGGAAGTTTGGAAATGTCAGTGTTGGACACCCTTCACCATTAAAAGTCACGGTATACACGAGATGCTCAAATTATGATGTTTGATTCTAATGACACAGAGGGTAACAAGTACAGGAAATGACCTAGCATTAATCTCTCCTCTATCTTGTGGCAGTGACTGCAATGAAAATGAGAAATAGTTTAAGCTTAACTCATTCTCATTACAATCATAATTACATTTTGTGGTCGTTCTTGGATTCCAGTGGAACCTGACTGCTTTCCATGTTAATGTAAAAGACACAGGCAGCCTTTCACATTTTCTGCAACATTTACTGGTGGCAAAATGACCAGGCATTTGCTTAAGATTAGTTCTTGAGAAATAGGATTGAGAATAAATAACTTGGATGTTTAATGACATAACTTGTTTGGAGTGTGTTATGCATGACTAAAAGAACTGGCTGAAAAATACAGTGTGTGTGTGTGTATGTGTGTGTGTGTGTGTGTGTGTGTGTGTGTGTGTGTGTGTGTGTTGTCTTCAGCCACTGGTATGTATGAATCATAGAACATTAATGTAGAAAGGACCTTAGAGATCATTTAGTCTAATCTCTATTTTTATATATGAAGAAACAAAGGCTTGGAGAGTAGCACTTCCCGAGATCAACAGTTCAGTTCAATGAACAGTAAGAGCCTACTATGTGCTAGCACTATATTAAATGACGAGGATATAAAGATGAAAAATGGCATAGTCTTTTCCATGCGGTTGCTTAGACTGGAACCAAACAGGGAATATCTGTGTATGTTCCAAGGACTGGCCCCTACGTAGCTAATCTATCCCTGTTACATAAAAAATAAATTTGGTGCCCCCAAATCTCATTCTAAAAATACATTAAAGATTTCAATTTTTATTTAGCATTTTGTTTCTATTTTATTTTTTCTCACTTACCTGTAAACAAAAATTTTTAACATATGTTTTTTAAATATTAAGTTCCAAATTCTCTTTTCCCCACTTTCTCCTTCCCCTTCCTTGCCATGGCAAACAGTTTGATATAGATTATACTGAGGCAGCTAGATGGCTCAGTGGATAGAGTGCTGGTCCTGGAGTCAGGAAGACCTGAGTTCCAATCTGGTCTCAGACACTTACTACTTCTATGATCCTGGGCATATCATCTAACCTCTGTTTACCTTAACCTACTGGCAAAAGAAATGGCAAACCACTCCAATATCTTTGCCAAGAAAACCCCGTGAACAGTAATGGCATGCTATGGTCTACAGGGTCATGAAGAGTAGAACACAAATGAATCAAATGAACACCAACATACATGTTGTAGTCATGCAAAACATTTCCACATTAGTCGTGTTGCAAAAGAAAATGCAGACTAAAAAAATCCAAGAATAATAAAGTTGAAAAAGTATGCTATTTAATGGCTCTTTTGTGTTGTTTACTACTCCTTGACATAATTTTAAGGGATTTTCCTTCCTCAAATTTTCTTATAGCTTTATTCAAGCAATTCACAGAAGGTAGTGATTTGTTGTCCATTTTTTACCAGGAGGCATATCACATAATTCCTGCTTGGTTCTAGTACAAGTGCCCATGTAGAAACTTAGGGGGAGGTGGTTGCAAAGGACTGAGGAGCTTCTACAAGATGAAAAGTATTCCAATTGGCTGTGGGTCCAGTATCACTGACGATTCAGGGATTGCTGAGCCAGAGCACAGGGTGTAAACAAAATGGATAGACCATCTGTCTGAAGTTCTTTTCCTTCATGGCTATACAGAGGCAGGATTACTTTGAGCTGCTTCTCAAAGGAGAGTGAGGGGACTAGAAACTCTGACTTCTATATGATAGCACATGGCTCCCTCTGTATGTGCTTGTGTGTGTGTGTGTGTGTGTGCACGCACGTGTGATTTTACGTGAACAAATATCCTGAGATGGAATTGCCTAGAGAGTAAAATGGTGAGATCCAAATCATCTGAAGTCCTGTGAAGTGACTTGTGGAGTTGAGATCAGTGTCAAATGGAGCCAGTAACAGTGTCTACCAGGCCATTAGAGATCAATGGCAGTGGAAGTGGCTGCAATGCGAGTGGAGAGACACAGCAAGGACAAGTGTACAGGAACTATAGGTATACAAAGAAAGGCAACTTTGATGATCCTATGTGGCAGAGAGAAGGGCTGGTTATTAATTCTAGAACCATGCAATCATGAATGGTTAAGGTTTAGCCCTGAGAAGGGAGAGGGGAAAAGCCCCAGCACCCCTAAGCCCAGAAGCAGTTTTTATTGTGGTATCAGGAAGTTATTTCTAACAATTTGAATTGTCCAAAAATGGATTGGACTGCCTCAGGAGGTGACAACTTCTCCATTAATGAATCTGTTCAAATAGAGATTGGATAACCACTTGGTGAGTATGTTCTGTCAATTGGACCAGAACTGGTCTCTAAATTGAGGGTGGCTGGAGCTGAACAAAGCAGGCCAGAAATTAAGGGATCAAATAGACATTTAATTTCACAGTGAAATAGCTTTCAAGTAAGGACACATGTGCCAGAGTCCCTCCCCTAGTGGGGGCCCCCACTTTAGTGTGGGTTCATCTCCATACTTCTACCAATGGCTGAACAGTAAGCTGTAGCTTGACAGTGAGAGGTAATAGCAGAAGACAAGTTTGAATCATAGCATGACTTCATGACTGGAAAATGGGTGCCACAGGTGCTTGTCCAAGTTCAGTGACCACCTAATGCTGATGTGAAACAATTCTGGGATTTTGCTGGGGCTGAGATCATCCAGAGGATGAGCACAAGAAATTGTTGCTATGTCAAGCTCAAGGCACAGCTTGGTGAACCTCAGCTCCAAATATCTTGACAGTTTTAAAGGGGATTTATTCTTCAAGCATTGGTGGGAATAGATGATTGCCAAAGTCTCTTCCAATGATAAGATTCTAATATGAGTCAATTCTTTAGGCACAAACTTTGAATTGATGGGAATATAAATGTGTGTAGTACATGCATGCTTTCAATACATGGTTCAAAAATCCATTATTTTGTCATTATGAGCATTTTCTCCATGCAGTCTATGATCTTTCCTTGCTTTAGTAGATGGTATTATGAGCTTCTGTGGTCAAAAAAGTTCGCCACCTTAATGTATTGCCAAGGCAATATTCACAGCACCAACGGTGACTATGAATAAGTCAGTGTAATTCTGAATTACAAAATATAACAGACTCTTCATATAGATATAGATAACAGATTCTTCATATAGATTCTTCATACAGAAGACAGAAGCAAAACAGCCTTCCAGCTTCCTCTGGGCTCTGCTCCACCCTTCCAGCTCCTCTCATTCAGCAAACTCCTCCCACCACAGGCTCCATGTGATTACATTCTGCTTATTAAAGGGCATGAAAGTCCTTCAAATTACCATTACCATTACAACCTGTTGGTCAATATTCTTGTGATGGGCCTCCAGAAATTTGGTAAAGCTAGTTCTTAGACATTTGGAGTGCAGACATTAGAACAGGACTTAAATTGAAGAAAAAAACACATAGTATGAGCAGTTCATCTTTTCTGTTAAGGTAGGGAAAGGGTGTCCCTTCTCCCATACCTTATAGGAAGCCCAAGGAAGGATAGTTATTTTTCATATGTTGAGCCAAAGGAAGAGAGAGAAGTAAAAGCTGTCTCTTCATTTTAAATTGATATAGCCTTTTCTCTCCCCAAAGTCACAGGTAGGGATGGGGAATAAGTGAACACTCAGGATTTGTTGTGTCATCCTAAAGTGCCAACCTCTTGGAAGCTGAGCACATATTTCCCCAAGGTGCGGGCATAGCACTACATAGGGTTTGTTCTAACTAGAGAAGACCAGAGAGACCTACTGTTACACCCAAAATAGGCCTTTCTATGCCTGCTTGCTCCTTGGTTCTGCCCTCTGGGGCCAATTAGAGTAAATCGAATTTACTTGTCACATGATAATCTTTCAAGTGTTTGAAATTTCAAAAAAAAAAATGGTGTGGGAGCCCAGAATTTAGATTTAAGGCATAAGATGAAATTAAGGCACTATGGTGTAAAAGGAAAAAAAAAAACCCTAGATTTGGGATCAGAGGATCTTGGTTGGAATCCTGACTCTGTCACTCATTCCAGTATAATCTTAGGAAAGTAGGTTCTGAATGGACCTTGGTTTTCTCATCTATAAAATGATTTGGTGGGAGTAGAATAACTTTTAAAATCTCTTCTAGCTTTAAATCTATAATGTTTTGATGACTATTAATCTAATGATTCTGGTATATCACAGTTAATTCTGCTTCTTTGATTCAACTTTCCCCTCCTCTATTCCTGTGGGTACCATTCCTAATAGAGATGTTACTTAACTGGGCTTTTTTCAGTATCTTCCTAGTTTTCTCTTCTCTACTTTTCCCCCTTTCGATCCTTTATATTGCTGAACAGAATAATCTTTCTAATGCATATATCTAGCCATATCTCTTCTCTGCTTAAAAAATGTTAAGTTTTAAGTCAAAAGTTCCATATTGCTGATGGAATACAATTAAAACCCCTCTTCCAGGAATTTAAAGTCATCTACAGTCTGCTACCATACTACTTTTCCAGTCTTACTGCTTATTTCAGCTGTCCATGTACCTTATGTTCTAACCAGACTAAACTATTACTTGCTCCATGGACCCAGCCTATGTTCTTACATCTCCATGCCTTTGTACACTATGAGTGTTTTATCTTCCCTACTTCATAGTTTGATTTATATACATCTTTTATAGTCTACCTCAAATACTACTAAGAGTTTGGAAGCAAAGAGACATCTACTTATCTACCACTGCCTTTCTAATTGATAACAATATTTTCTCCTTAGACTTCACAAAGTGATTTGTTTTGCATCTCTGCAATGTACATGTTATGTTATATTGTGTTTTATATGTAACTCTGGGTTCAGACCTGGAGCACTTTCATGTGACTCTCCTCAATGGTAGAGAGAAAGATTGCTTATAGTTGTGTGCCCGTGTGAGGTGTGAAATTGATATCAGAGCATGGGAGAGACACCTTTTTCCTTCTCACTTTGGCAGAGGACATGCATGGATCCAGATTCTTTTTGTGGGGAAACTAGAGATAGAGAAAAGACTTTAGGAAGTGTTAGAAATGTAGAACCTCTAGAAACTCTAGAAAATTTCCCCTTGGGTGAGATTGGGCAATTTGTCGTTATGTGAACTCAACTAAGAGATTCTACAATCACACCCAAGGGGAATTTCCCTGGAGCTTTAAGAGAGGCAATTTGGAAATCTAGGACCTGTTGGGGTGTTGGTTTTTCTACATGTCTATTGCTTCCCAAAGTCTTTTCTCTCTCTTCTTTAATTTTACTCTGATGAGGGTTTAGAAAAGGAGTGAGGAACCTGTGGCCTCAAGGCCATATGTGGCTCTCTAGCTTCTGAAGTACAGCCCTTTGATTAATCCAAACTGCACAGAACAAATCCCCTAAATCCCCTTAATAAATGGATTTGTTCTAAAACTTGGATTCAGTCAAAAGGCTGCACTTGAGGACCAAGAAGACGGCATGTGGCCTCAAGGTCACAGGTTACATACCCCATTTTAGAACCATATGTGTCCTGTCTTAAAGAAGGAAGGAAGAAGAAAGTCTCTTTTCTTCCAAGCTCTGGTGCCAACTTCACCCCTCACAGGCATGAAGCACTGAGTGATCATTCTCTTCTCTAATGAAGAGAGTCTTAAGTAATGTTCTAGTCTTGAAACGAGGTTTATATAGTTACTTGTTTTTGTCTTCTCCCATTAGATTTTAAGCTCCATGAGGCCATGTCTTAGCTAGGGTTATATGTCTTCTCCAGTACTTAGCACAGTCCTCTTATATTTGTTAGGTGGTTAATAAACAATGGATGAAAAATGAATGAATTAATGAAATATTCCTAACTGTGCCATTTCTGACAGGATTTCTCTAATAATTTCTACTTCATGGTTTAGGGTAAATCATTCTTATTTTTCTCAACCACTAAGTATTGTTTAGGGATCTTTTCTAATAAAGATGCCATTTATCAAGAAACTTCTTTTGAAAAATGGCTCTAGTAATGGTCACTGATTCGATCATATTGAGATGTATTTCATTTGATTATGGTTGATTTTTGTGTATTTTAACCAAAAAGCTGGCTTGAAGCTTAACATAAAACAAGGACAAAAAAACCCAACTGAGATCTTGAAGCTGGTCCCATCACTTCCTGGCAAATAAAGGGAGAAGAAATGGAAGTAGGGTCATGTCTTATATTCTTGGGCTCAAAGATCACTGCAGATAGAGACTGCTGCCAAGAAATTAAAAGACGCTCCTTGGAAGGAAAGCTGTGGCAAATATGAACATCATACTAAAAAGTAGAGACATCATCTAGCCAACAAAGGTCCACATAGTCAAAGCTATGGTTCTTCCAGTAGCAATGCGTGGCTGTGAGAGTTGAGCCATAAGGAAAGCTGAGCGCTGCAGAAGTGATGCTTTCAAATTGTGGTGCTAGAGAAGACTTTTGAGAGTCTCTTGGACAGCAAGGAGATCAACTTAGTCAATACTTAGAGAAATTAATTCATTGGAAGGTTAAATACTGAGGCTAAAGCTTAAATTCTTTGGCTACATAATGAGAAGAGGGGACTCATGGGAAAAGATCCTGATTTAGGAAAGATTGAAGGCAAAAGGAAAGTGGCACCACAGAGGATGAGACGGATAGATACTGTCATATAAACAATGAGCATGAACTTGGACAGACTTCAAGAGGTAGTGGAGGATAGAAGGGCCTGGGGTGTAATGGGTTATGAGGTCATAAAGGGTTAGATGCAACTCAGCAACTGATCAACAACAACAACAACAGAGTAGCGTTCTTAAAATGGACAATTTTGCAGTTATTTGTGAAGGCTACCTTTGACTTGCTATGTTGAGTGGAGAACTGAATATTCTGTGTAATATTCCACTGCTTCTAATTTCTGTAAAATAGAGACTTTTGGGGGGTGGGCAGCATTCTGGTTGGAAATACACCTTTTGGCTTTCTCTGTTGTCCAGGGTTTGTCTTCACTGGCAAATGACTGGATTCAGAGATGTGCTGTGGAGCTGCTGACTCTGTATCAGGGGCCTTTCTAGCATCACAGAATTTAGCACTGTGGGGTGAGGAGCAGCTTTTAAAGTCAAGTCAAGTCAGCAAGCACTTATTAAACACCTGCTGTGTTCTAGGCACTATTCTGAACACTGGATATGTAAAAGAAAAAACAGTCTTTGCTCTCGAGGATCTCACAATCTAATAGAAAATCATCAGCTCCGTGCTCCTCATTTACAGATGAACTCACTGAGGCCAGATAGGTCAAGTGACTTGTCCAAGGACACATAACAGAGCTACATTTAGAACCAGGGTCCTTTGAGGCCAATGCCAGTTCTCTTTCCCCTGCAAGAGCGGTGACAGACATGAGGTCCAGCTCTATAATGGCAAAACCATATAGTGTGAGGCCAGGCCTGGTTTCAGACGTATTCTTTGGTGGTGAATTAGTCTGCTTTCTTGCTTTTGGCTGATGTTAATTTTTATAGGAGCCAATAAACAGTAGTAATTTGCCCCCAAGCTGCTTTAGTACTGATACAGATAGCATCTTATTCTCTGGGGGGGTTCACAGAAAATCTCCCCTTTATTGTGAAGAAATGACTAAAGTATTTAAGGTATTATGGAAACAGTTCCTTTATTTTTGATTGGCAATTTGAAATGTAACATTAGGTTTCATAATGTGGTTTAAAAATAAACAGACAAGGACTTGGTGAAATTCAGTAGTTGGAGGAAATAGGGCCTGTAAATCAACACTGAAGGGAAAAATCACCATTGTTAAAGTGGAAAAATAAATTAGACATTTGCTATTAGAACAGGTCGGGAAATGAGAATTTCCCTAATTGATATAGTGTATCTCATGGAGGGACACTCATTCAAACTCCAATCCGGCCCTTCCAAATGCAGCTGACATTCTTCCCTAGGGACTGACTGAGTCATCCTCCAGCAGGCCGGGTCTGGAACGCGGTGTTTGGCAGCTCATAATGCTGCTATGGAATTAAATTCGACCTTTGCAATTGCAGCTTTTTTATTATTAAATTAAAAAATGGTTAAATCTAAAATGAGCTGAAATCTTTTGTATTAAGAATCTGTCCATCATTACTTTTGTCCATAAAATATGTTTATACTCGACCACATAATTAATGCCAATGAATCAACCATGTCAGTCAGGTTTATTATATGCATGGGGGTTATCAGCTGTTTTCATTTGGAGAAGCACTGTGCAGGTCTGCTGTATAGCATTTTCTCTGGTTGCTTGGCAAGGCTATAGGAGGGGAAGTGAATACACAGAAATTTTGTGGAATGTCTTCTGCTCTCCCCTTCCATTTCCCCCAAAGCACAAGCAGAAAGTGCTTCACAGTTAGAGGAAAAAAATTTTAAAATATATTCAGCCAATATGATAATACATTCCAGGGGAAGAATGCATATAAAATGCACATAATTCAAGGGGATAGACTCAGTGCTGGGAAACCCATATCTAAAGATCCAGAGCAACAAAACCAGCTGTCAAAAATTCTCTACTTTTATCTGGGGGCACCAGAAATCTTTGGCAGTTAGATAGGGTTCTCTGTTTCTCAGGCACAATGCTTAATCAAATTGAATTCAGCGGTCATTTATAAAGCACCTTCTATGTCTAAGATGTTATGGTAGGTACTGAGGATCATAGATTTACAACTGGAAGGGACCTTGGAGACTGTCAAAGTCAATTTTCCACCTTTTGCAGATGAGGGATTCTGAAAGGTTAAATGACTTGACTAGGGTCACTCTGTCTGCAGTGAGATTTGCATCCAGGTCTTTCTGACAAAGATAAAATGAAAAGGAAGTTGGTAGGTGGATTAATTAGTTTGAGGAGGAGGAGAATGTGTACAAGAGAAGCAGACAGGGAAAGGTTTGGTGAATCTGGGGTTCCTGAACCTGGTTGTCCCGCTTCAGTCGTAATTAGGAATTTTGTGCTTTGGACAACCATCGTAACAAATTTGGTTCAACCAAATTATAATAAGTTGTGCAAACAGTAGTTTCCCCAGGTTAGGGATGGGAATCCATCACCCAATGGGAGAATGGATAAAGGTCTTGAGACGCCAGTATGGGGTGATTGCTAGAAAAGGCCAGGGTGAAGAAGCAGTACAGGACAGACAGGTGAGACACTCAACCCAACTGGCGATCCCTTAGACTTCTATCTTACCTGATTGATTTTGTTTCTATGTTTCTGAAGGGCTAAAAATGATGTAATTAGCTTTTGAATTTGATGCCTCAGGGCAAAGGCCATGGTTTAGTACTAATTATATTGGTATCTTCCTCCCTCTCTGGCAAAATGTAGCTGTGAAACTTTGGAAAGCTGACAGGAGAGTAGAAAATCCACAAATCAATCAAGTTCCCAGAGCAATTTACCAGGTTATGATTTAAAATAAATCTACTTTAACAAATAATAACAAGGAAGACCATTTTCCAATTATCATGCAGAGTCAGTCTTAAGTCGTGGCATAAACATCCAGAGGGTGAAAATGGGGTCTTCTTAAACGTGAAAAGTATTTCTAAGTCAGTAGGATAAAAACAGAACATGGGTTCTTCTATTGATCGGCATCAGATCTGCAGGGGGGTATTCAGTCAGGTCCTGCTTAAACACACAGAACAGAATAAATACTCAAGGTAGAGATTTCAGGTGATTCCTTTATCCCCCAATGTGTTTCCCACTGTTATCTCTGCAAACACACTTATATGAAGTGTACATCCTCTCCTGCTGGAATTATATAGTGCATTAAAAAACGTGCACAAATTCTCTCAGGCGTAATGGGTTCGAGGGAATGTTTATAGTCTATTGTTTCAATAGTAAGTGGATTAACACTCCCTCACCGTGCACTGATATGACAGACAGTAATGCCTTTTATAGATCCTTTATAGCTTTTTTCAATGATCTGTAAATAATGGGTCACTGAAAATGTTTTGAACTGTGCCTTGCTCTTTTTTTTTGGTGTTTGTTTTTCTTGTGTGTTTACAGGCAAACTTAAGCTCAGCTTTTCCCATGCCTCCCACTGACCCTCACTGACTTTTCAACAAGGCCTCATGATCTGTTTTGTTTTTATTTGGCTTAAGAACAGCATGGAGGTCAAGTGTCTTACGGAAGATGTCACAATTAGTGAATTAGCAGAAAGGAAAATCCACGTTCTGGTTTTCTATTTGATCTGGTGCTGTTGCCACCAGTGTTAATCCAGCTTACTTCTTAACCCTATCTTGTCAGTGTTTTCAGGAAGTTAGAGCTTTGAGGATCCTTGTTGTTCCAAATCTTAATTTTGTCAAAATTGAGTCGAATTGAGTGGAAAAGAAAGTACCTTATTATTTTTAAGGAAGTATAAATGGAAAATTAAAGATCTTTAGTCTTCCTGCCTGTTACACACACACACACACACACACACACACACACACACACCCCTTCTCCCTGTTAATTATTTCCAATTTATCCTGTCTATAGCTTATTTGTGCATAGTAATACATGTTGTTTCCTCCATTATATTGTGAAATCCTTGAGAACAGGGACTGTCTTTTGCTTTTTAAAAAAACTTTCAACATTTAGCATAGTACCTGGTACTTGGCTCTAAATAAATGTATATTGGCACACATGCACACACTCACACATGCATGCACATTTACACACACACACACACTCACACACTTACACAAAGAGTCACAGATCAAAGGTCCTTCCTTTCTGCCCTTACCCTCTCATCTCTTTAGAGTTTTGTTAAATTCCAAAGCAAAACTGGAGTAGGGTTCCAGGACTTAAACTAATCATTATGGTTTCTATTTGGAAGCCAGGTTTGATAATGAATGCCTTAATTGAGTTTTTAAGCCAGGGCTATAAAAAATGCAAGTAATGTCAGAATCCCAAAAGCCCCAGGGAAGGGGTGTGGTGGGAACCCATGCCCAAGACTAAATTTTTTTCAATACTGTTAAATATGGAAAAGGTAACAATTAACATTGTATTCCTTCTTCTTACAGCTGCTCTAAACAGCTTATGGGCTCTGTGTACGTGGAGAGGTGATAAAGCTGGGTTTATTATGGTATTAAAAGAGGAGACAACTCTGGTTAACGGAATATTAAGCCCATTTTTATTTGGTGGAAGTACAGTAGGGATGCTCTGCTTTTCTCCACCTTGCTAATCTAAGTAGGACATAGGCTGATCAACACAAAGGCTTGGAAAACAGGTTGCCCTATAATTGTGTCTTTACAGCCAACTAGGCTACCAAAATGATTTTCTTTTTCTTTCCACATCTAGTGACCTGTGGCTAATGAGATTTGTGTTTCAATTAGTTGTAGGACATAAATTAACTAATCAATGTCAATGGATTCGCAGTATTTCTCATCTCAGAGAGTTCTGCAGCAGTGATCTGTATTTAATATTCAAATCAATTTCAAATCCTCAGGATGATTCTGTTAATATGGCAAGCTAGAATCTGAGCATCTGGATCCTCTTCACCGATTATGAATAGGACATCTATAGATAATGGACCACTCATTGTCTTCCAGAACATTACTAATCTTCTTGCTTTCAGTTACATGTACTGAGGAAGAAAAAAAATGAACATGGAGTTCAGGAAGCTGCCCTGAAGTCTAGGAGTGGCGTGACAAAGAAATCAACAGAAACCTCGCTGGGGTACACAACCTGGCGTATCGTCTTATTGGAAAGAGAAGCAGGGCAAATGAAGATCAGAAAGCAGTAAGAGTAATTCTGAGTTTTGATGGGAAAACTTTGCAAATATTGATGCTCTTGGGTCAGAGGCCTGCCTCTTCATTTGCCAGCACCAGGAAACTCTATCTCATGCTTTGCTCTAATTGTCTCATCTGTACAATTAACTAGCATCTTGGCATAAAATGTGAAAATTTGTACAGTGTTCAAAGCATCTGTGGCCTTTATGGTACAAGTTCTGTTAGTACTGAAGCCACAGAAAATTAAATGTTCCCCAAAGAACTTCCAGATGTGTTTTATTCTAATAGGGTCATTATACAGTAAATTAAAAAGCAGGGTAAATGGAACTGTAAAATTTAAATTACTCTAAAACCACATCTCTTTGCTTTGAGCATTCATTTGTGGGGTTGCATTTGCAATAAATGTGAATTAGGCAGCTGCAATAACTGTTAATCATATATTTATAAAATAGTAATGAGGAAATGAATAGCAGAGTAAGACAGCTGCACATTTCTCTAATAGTATGTCAACTGTGAACATAATAAGATGTAGAAAATTGTTTGGTGCTATACTGATAATACAGCTGAATGTAAGAGATCACTTCAACCTCTTAACTTTACATGAATTTATACATAAAATCCATATAAAGCCATAATAATGCATTATGCCTTCGAATTGGATTCAATATTTTTCTTTGCTTTGATTTTCTGAAATGAGCTGTACTTTTTACCAAAGTAGTCTTCCAGAGATCACTAAGGCTTTTGTTTTAGGTGATGCTGTGCTCCTAATCTTGCAATTTTATTTAAAAAGACCTGCTCCAGATGCACGGAGTGTGCCTTAATGGCTCTGCTTGTTTTGGTGGAGCTACCATCGCAGATGGTGAGGCCAGCTCTCCTCCTCCTGGGCTGAGGTTTTGATGTGTGTCGAATTTCCCTGGGTCCCACCTTGGTGCCACAATTGTGCTAACAGTACAATCCCCAGCAGTCATCCCCAGTTACCAAAAAATAAAAATCCCTGATCCCTACATTGCAACGTAGATGGGGCTAGCAGATGAAAATCACTTCTAAGGAGTAATAAGCAATCATTGTCTTTGAAAAACACCTTCCTAGTCTGGACCAGTATTAGGGTCCCCAGAAAATATAGTGGCTTCTGATATCGAAACTGCCCTCAGGTTTACCATCTAACAGTGGCAAATGTTTTACATACCATGCTTTGTGGCAGGCACATTTCTTGCTGGTGTAGTTTTGGAGGATAATTGTGTTTTGCAAATGAATGAGAAGAGGAGGAAGATTAAGAGAGCAACCAGCTCCTATTTCCTTCTTTAAAAAAATGAAGCAAGTGGTTCATCTGTTAAGAACTTGATTAGGAAATGGCACTTAGGAATACTCAGGGTCTGGCAGAGGGTGAGAAACAGGGCAAGTCAGGCAGGCGGAAACTGGATAAAGGTTCCTTGTCTTTGTAGGTGATTCAATCAATGTTTATGAACACCTACTATGTGTTAGGACATGACATTAATCATTGGGGATTCAAAGACTAAAATGAGAGCAGTTCTAAAAAATACAAGTGACATGATTTGGCCTTGGGACAAAGATAACACTACAGGCAGATTTTAGGCAGTGAAATGTGAACAGAGAGGGATCATTTGCCCAGAATGGTTTGGGCACAAAATGCATTCATCTGCCTAGTGACAATTATGGAATGAACCCCCTGTGAAGGGCTCTATTTCTCTCCATAGAAAGGATGCTAAGACTACTGAGGTGAGACAAAGTACTGGCGTGCCCTGGGCAACATTTGGAAATTGTTTCCTCTGTGACTGTCCAATTTAGGCTTTGAGCCTTCATTATAACACACAGGACATTACTTAATCACAAAATAATAACTTATATGCCATGGAGAGAAGAATTTTCCATTTTTAAAAATGTATGTATTTATAAAAATACTATTAGTGTATAACAACATAAAAATAGTATAGTTATAATATAAAAATAGCATACATAATAATATAAACTATTATTATTACCAACAATAATATTACATATTAGAATTAGCAGTTTGGCATTGTGAATAGAGAGTCAGCCTAAGAGTCAGGAAGACCTGAGTTCAAATCCTGCCTCTGATAACATACAGGTTGTGTGACCCTGTGAGTGTTCCTTAACCTTTCCAAGCACCAAGTGAACTTTCTAAGATTAGATGGAGGTTTCAGGGCAACTGCCATCTGTATTGGTGGAAGGATTTTACTCACTGGGAGTTCCTTAGATGGATTAACTAATAGATCTAATTCAACCCCCCAAATTAAAAGCATTCATCAGTGTATTCTCTTGTATGTGATCCTCCAGATGGTTGCCTACCTTGCCTACTCATAATTATGCCTATGGTAGCAACATCTTTGTTTTGAGGAAGGCTGATTCCAGAGTAGCTATTGCATTTCAGTATGGGAATATACCTCCTTTGCCAGAATATAAGATTTTTTAGTCACTTAACATAAAAGGATATCTTAATATGACTATACGGAATTTCTGTGTGGACTTTTAGAAATCAGATACTAAGATCCTGCTTAAATCTATTAGGGCAGTATTAGGACAGAGGCTTTTATTCCGGTATCTATGAACTCATTATTTAAAAATACATTTTAATAACCATATTTCAATGTAACTATTTTCCATTATAATCTCATATATTTTATTTTTGCATTTCAAAACATCATTCTGAAAAGGGGTCCATGTGCTTCACCATCAAAGGGGTCCACGACATACAATAAAACCAATTAAGAACCCCTTCCTTAAGAATTTCTGGGGGCAATGAGAATTGAAGTGACTTTGCCATGACCACACAGTTGGTATTTGTTTCTAGAAGGTCTTAGAATGTAGAGTTGGGGCGGGGGCATGGGGGAATGAACCTAGCTCTTTTTGGTAAAATATCCTCTTTTCTAGTTGAGGAAATTGAGGACTAGGGAGAATAAGGGACTTTTACAAAGTTACTAAAATAGTGGTAGACCTATCCTTTTGTCTTCAATGAGATATTTCTGTTAAAGGGCATTTTCTTTTCTAAGACTGGATAAGAATATTTCATGTGCGTCCACAGTCCTCCAAATTTTATATAAAACATAGGATCATAGACTTGGAGCTGGAAGTCACCTCAGAAGTCATCTTAGTTCAACCCTTTCATTTGACAGCTGGGAAAAATGAAGTCCACAAAGGGGAAGTGGTTTGCAAAGGTCATATAGGTGGAGGGAGAGCCAGGATGCAGAGTCTGGTGCTTTTACCAGATCCAGAGCTGTTCCATTACACTACCTTGCCTTATTGACATGACTAACAGTACTCAGAGAACACAGGAAATATTGCTGGAAGGAGTGTAAGCTATGATTTTCTAACTTAGGTTTTTCAAAACAGAAGATTGATTTTCATATCCCAAAAGTTCAAGCTTCCCCCTTTCTATCCCACAAGACTTTTCTTGGAACTTCACTCAATAGCAGCTCGTAGCTTAAAAAGACTTCTCTTAAATTAAGCCTATGGTATAGCCTTTCCATAATGGAGCTATTCTTTTGGATCCAATGGATCCAAGTCCCACTGCCTTATAGATTCTAGTAGGTGGACAGAGAAAGAGTCTTTTTACTTCTGTGCCCATCTAGGTTGACAATAAGCTAGAAAGCTACTCTCTAAAGAAATAGAATTAAATTCAAAGTAGGGACATTTGGGACTCTATCTAAGGAAGTTTAGCTAATAAAGTACACATTCATTCATCATTAGACAACTTACCCTGTGGGTGATGGACCCACAACATGGATGGAGAACAATCTTATAACAAAGTTTAGGCACTAGCTCTATTTAAATTATTTCTATGCTGTTTTAAGTAGAGTTACAGCATGACGATACTGGGCGCATAGTAGGTCTTCAGTAGTTACTTGTGGATTGATTGATTTCTTATTCTGAAATATGGTGATTATGTTTTGGTGGTGGATGGGGAAGGATAGCTGTGGTTTGTTGTGGCCATAGTTATGGCCACAGAGGTAGCCATCTGCCAAGTCATTCGGATCTAATAGAATAATAATAGTATAATCACTGAATCTCAGAGTTGGAAAGGACCCTGGTTGCCATTTAGTTTATCCTATACCTGGAACAAATCCCCTCTATAGTATCCCTGGCAACTCTCCCAAACTTTAAATTGAAGATCAGTTATTGACCTGCATGAGTTGAGGGAATTTCCACACTGGGAGGCATTCATAATACTTATAAACCTCAGGTTCTGATCCTTTTTCCTTACTCTACCCTATTAAAAATATGGCAGATGGGTATTGGGAATACAGAAAAATAAAAAGGACTTTAATGCCAACTACATTTTAAGTTCATTTATTTGAATTACATTAGTGATTTTACTGCACCAAATAGACTAGCTCTGCCAGGTCTTCTGAAATACTATTAATATTTCTCAAGTTATTGTGCTTTGAATCATCCCCATATTCATTTTTCTTTTTGCATATTGAATACATTTAAAGCGATTAAAATGGAAACCTGATTTGGTAACTTCATCCAAATTCTGTGAATGCCACTTCCTCCCAAATGAATGCTTGCAATCAATTTAATTTTTCAAATAAAATTATTAAATTGCTGTTATTGTTGAATCATTTTTATTACTAAAAACCTTTTAAAATGTTAATTATTGGGCCCCTTGAAACACTTTCATCTCTACTGACTTTGCTCTTCCAGAGAAAGTGCCTGCTTGTTCCTCACTCCTGACCAAATGGAAAACCCAGTCTTTACTTTTTTTTTTTAACACCTGTCAGTGTTCTCCTTAGCTCTAATATTTATATGAATTTAACTTTAATTTTTCCCCCTTTCATCTTCTGAATTAGTCAGTATAATGCAGAGATCACTCCTTCTCCACGGTTTTCCTGTTTATTTGTCTTCACAATAGATTCATTAACTAGATTTTGGTGCCTGAGCAATGCGGCCACATCCATTTCAAAGGAAGATTTAATGGCATTTCATATTTTTCTACATTAAGGAAGATTAAAGTATATTACAATACCCTTTACTGCTCTATTTTCTTCATTTTAGAAGTGGTAAGTTTTTAAATTTTTTTCCCCCTCTTTCTTTCATCTGCAGTGTTCAATAAATTGTCCAGGCCTTTCAGATGATAGTTCCAGCAAATTGAGTTCTATATTACAACTCTGAACCATTGTTTAGCCCATCATCAGTCAGATAAAGCACCCCTATTCACACAGGACATCAAAAGAACAAATATATGTTCAAAGTGGGTAAAAAGATTACTGTGACTCAGATATTTCATTTTCTTAATTGTTAGTGATTATTTGGCTAGTTTAGGGGGTGATCAATTTGCTGACTCTGAACCTGTCCTTGTGTGATGTAATCAGGATATGAGATATATGGATGAATATATATTCATGACCACAAATTACACCATTTACAGAGGGACAGTTCCATCATCTTTTAATAGCCTAAGGTGCAGGAATACTAACATTTTAATAGCAGACTGTGGATGTGAAATGAAAGCTTCAAACTTGTCCCTTTTTCTTTTGCTATATTACAAAATGCTCTAGATTTCAAACTGTTCTCCCAGAGAGAGGAAGCTGGAGGACGGAGGAGTAGGTGTAATGATTTTTGCAAGGCAGAGCAGTTCGAGCACAGTCTCTCCCTCTTGGCAGAAGACTTCTTCCTATGCAATGAGTGACAGAAAGCAAAATTAGTTCTGGGGAGCCCAGAATCTAGTCCTCTAGGTCACATGGAATGTCAAATAAGTCGGCGTGTGGCTGCATCTAAACCAAGATTGGGGCTGTTGGTAAGATGTGAGAGGAAAGAGTGGAAGACAGATTTTACAACCAAACAGTCATGGGGTGTAGGTTTTAGGCAATAAGCAGGTAGCCTAGTTTTCTCAAAAGAAAAAAAGAAAATAATGGAAAACTGTAACATTCATTCGGAGGCCTCAAAGACATAAAAAACCCAATTCCAACTGTTATAGGTCCCTGCAGGAGTCTACAAAAGAACTAAGCTTTTTAAGTAAGAAAACTAGATTTTGGCCCAGAGGGCCCTGTCATTGCTGCTTAATAGATGAAACTCTTTGGATATAAATATGCTGTTTACTTCTCAGCTTCAGCTTTCATAAAATATAACCTTTTTATGATTTACGACCCACAGAAAAACTGGAGGATGGATTTTTAGCTCTGAATTGGTTGAATGTCAACAAGAAAAATATAGATAACATATCGAAGTAGCAGGGTGTTAATGCCACACAAAATGATGAAATTATTTTTGTTTAGAAAAGTTAAGTTTGTTCTTCAAGTTGTTTGTGGAAGATGATTGGGAGAGGGAAGGCTGACCTAAAGTGGGGGAGGCTCAGGCATTTTTAAGTGAGTGTCTGAAAACTCCCAGCTTGTGCTCGTCAAGCCACTTGGGCTCCCATTTTCAATCAGCAGTATCTCATGAAAAGTTGGTTTTCATAGGCACTTTCTCAAAAATGTAAATGACCAGGCTTCTGCTGGGTTTTGCCTCTGTCAAAATGACTTTAGGTCTTTTAAGTGTCAGCTTTTCATCATGTCTCCCAACCCAAAATGTGGGCCCTGATCCTGTGGGCAAGAGATGACAGGATAAGTCATTTTCAGGAAAATGATGGGGAACAAGAAAAGAAAGAGAAAAAACCCCCAATAACAGCAAAAAAACGAATGCAAACAAAGTCTGCCTGAAAGACGATCGAATACTTATTTTTCCAGTGGTGGATGTGCGTTGGTCCTTGCCAGATATGAGTAATGTGTCCGTTATTTATTCTAATTTTTTTCAACCTGGGATATCTTTGGTTCATGTTGTTGGTGAACCCACAGAACATAGAAAATAATGTTGATTTTTCGGTGTGCTTGGGGAAATAGTCTAAGCCCAGACAAATTGCCCAGGAAGTCTGCGCAATGACCTAGCTTGTCACAGAGGTATGGTTATAAAAATTGAAAAAGGTTTTCTGTTTTGTTTGTTGAAAGTTGTCACTCAGTAAATTAAAATATTGACCTGTGGAGCTGTAAATATCAGATTTTCCAGTTTTCTCCCCACCCCTGGACTAGAGAATTGTAGACAGGTTGGCTGTCCTTAAAGCCTGGATGGCACCTATTAGAATGGGGAGACGTTCCTTATGTTCTGTTTGGTTCTAGATGTAAGGAGGACATGTAGTAAGTGTTGCCCATGTATGTTACCCACATGGGTCTAACTGTGGGGCATGAATAAATGCCTCTAAAATCCCCTCTATCCATCCTTCTCTAAGGGAGACTTTAATTTCTACCAGGAGGGGAAGCAGGAGATTGGTGCCAGAGTCTGACCTCTCTTTTCTCCTCACTCAGAGAGGGTACTGGGCTAGAATTATATCTATCTGCCCCATAAGTATTGTTAGTCCAGGGGAAATAATTTTTAGTTCAAAGCTGAGCTCCTGATAACTGTCCCTTAATGGGGAAGGAGCGCTCCAAGCTATATATCCAAGGCTTGATTCCTTTCTGCCAAATGCCAATTACACACATAGAAAATAACAAACAAGTCCAAGCCAGTATAAAACAGGAATCAGAGGAAGTATACAGAAGAGAATAGACACTAGAGAGTTTATGGAATGAATGAGTTCTATTGGGAGAAAGATATCTTAGCTCCACTGAGAGAGAGAAAGAAGCTCTGACTTGAGGGGAAATTCCTCAATCTCTAATGTAGTAAGCAATGGATAGGGATATTATTAAAGTTCTGAACCCTCTATATGCCAGCTTCTTCCTAGAATCTTTCTCTCCCTTAAGGAACCTGGAGTCTAGAACCATGTGTTTTAGCTCTCAAAGTGGGAAGCCAATTTTCTCTTCTTTCAAATTCTTGCCAACTCTGCCCTTTATCCAGGCATGAAGTATTGTATAATCAGTATCCACCAATGAAGACAGTCTTTTGCAAATGGTCTTTGATGTGCGGGTTACATAAATAAAAGGCATCCAGTTGGGGTAGCTAGGTGGCACAGTGAATAGAGCATGGGCCTTGGAGTCAGGAGGACCTGAGTTCAAATGTGGCCTCAGAACCTTAACACTTACTAACTGTGTGACCTTGGGCAAGTCACTTAACCCCAACTGCCCTGCTTTCCCCCTTCCAAAAAGCAAAAAAAAAAAAGGCATCCAGTCAACCAACATGCATTTATTAAGTGCCTTCTGTGCACTAGGGAATACAAAAATAAATGTAAGAGTTTCTGTCCTCAAGGAGCTTATATTTTGTCTTGAGAGGTAACATGTGCACATATAAGAATTTATAAAACAAGTA
This sequence comes from Pseudochirops cupreus, assembly GCA_028627135.1. Taxonomy (NCBI): domain Eukaryota; kingdom Metazoa; phylum Chordata; class Mammalia; order Diprotodontia; family Pseudocheiridae; genus Pseudochirops; species Pseudochirops cupreus. The sequence goes on from CM053582.1 coordinate 509,653,788, forward strand.
CAAAATATAAACAAACTAAATAGAAGGTGGTTTTTGTGAAGTAGGGGCCAGCAGCTGAAGGGAATCAAGAAAGTTTTCATGTAGGAGTTGTGCAGATAATGTAACATCTCTCACTCTGACCTACATTTACTCCATGTTGCTGAGACTGCATCCTATCTCTAGGTATCCCTAGAGGTGAATCTGCTCTCTGAGTCTTTGGTACTTCAGATGCAAAAGCAGAGAGAGGACGTGCAGGTTAGGCAGAAGGTATGAATTAGCACAGTCTCCTTAAGCAAACTCTGAGATTATGGTCTCTGAGGGTGGGCTCTAGATGGGAATTTCAATTCCCATCTGAGTTTAAATTAGTGAAATGTCTGTTGTATGCATATACACAGTGTGTGTGAATTTGTAGGGCATAAGGAAACAATACATAAAAGATGAACTTATAAGACAGATACATTAAGGAAGATGGCTTTCAAACCTGAGGTACACTTCTCACTCTTAAGAAGCTTGCAAGGCACAGCATGCAAATTTAATTACTTACAAATAAGGAAATCAGGAGAAACTTCGTGTAGGAAAAACCACCTGAAGTAAACCTTGATGTAAGGCAGGTCTACTGAGAGGTAGAGATGAGGAAGGAGAACATTCCCAACATGGGGGACATACTGTTCAGTGCCGTGGAAGCCAGTGGAGATCAAGTACTGAATTCAAGGAATAACAAGTAGGTTGGTTTGGCTAGACTAAAAAAACAAAATAAGCTTGGAAAGGTAAGCTGGAATCAGATGGTGAAGGACCTGAAATGCCAAGCTGAGGAGTTTGCATTTTATCCTAGTGAAAATAGTGGATAGTCAATCATTCAATAGGCATTTATTGAATGTCCTCCTAGAAAGCAGAGACATCAGTGTGTCCACAAAGGTTCATGTAGTCAAAGCTATGGTTTTTCCGGTAGCAATGTATGAAAGAAGGAAAGCTGAGCTCTGCAGAATTGATGCTTTCAAACTGTGGTACTGGAGAAGACTTTTGAGCAGTGGTTCTCAACCTTCCTAATGCTGTGACCCTTTAATACAGTTCCTCATGTTGTGGTGACCCCCAACCATAAAATTATTTTCATTGCTACTTCGCAACTGTAATTTTGTTACTGTTATGAATCTTAATGTAAATATCTGATATGCAGGATGTATTTTCATTGTTACAAATTGAACATAACCCACAGGTTGAGAACTGCTGCTTTTGAGAGTCCCTTAGACAACAAGGAGATCTACTCAGTCAATACTTGAAGAAATTAATTCAGGTTATTCACTGTAAGGTCAAATACTGAAGCTTAAAATAATGAAAAGAAGGTACTCATTGGAAGAGACCCTGATGTTGGGAAAGATTGAAGGCAAAAGGAGAAGGAGATGGCAAAGGATTAGATGGATGAGTAGTGTCACAGAAACTATGGGCATAAACTTGGACAGATTTCAAGAGTTAATGGAGGACAGAAGGACTTGGTATGCTGTGATCCATGGGGTCACTGAATGGCTGAACAACAATAACAATGTGCCAGGCATTGTGCTAAGCTCTGGGGGGTACCAAAAGAGGCAAAGGCGGTCCCTGTCCTAAGGGACTCACAATCTAAGGGGGAAGCAATAAGCAAACGATTATGTTCAAGCAAGCTATAAGCAGAATAAATAGGAAATATTCAAAGAAAGAAGGCATTTGAATTAAGAGGAGATAAGAAAGACTTCCTATAGAAAATAGGTTTTGAAGGAAAGTCAGGGTAACCAAGAGTCAGATGAAGAAGGAGAGCATCCCAGGTATGGGGGACAGTCAGAGAGAATGCCTGATACTGAGAGATAGAAAAGCAAGAATAGATCAATGGATCAAAGAGTATGTAGTGGGGCATAAAGTATAAGAAGACTAGAAATGTGGAGAGGGATTAGGTTATGAAGGACTTTGAATATTAAACAGAGGATTTTATATTTGATCCTAGAGGTAATAGGAATATGATATCATATTCCACTGGCATTTATAATGTGACATGCTCTGTTCTTAGTGATGTAGTTGCTTTGATATCCTGGTTGACTTTAAAATACCATCTACTATAACTCCTAATTCCCTGAACTGAAGTCAAGGGGAATGCCAGATCAAATATGCACAGAAGAAATCTATGCTGTGGGTATAACACAACTAAAAGAAATAGTTCTCCTCTCCTCCAGTCTCTGATAAATAACTTGGCAAAAAAAGTTATTTGCCTGGTATTTCTCCCATTAGAATGCAAGATCTTTAAGGGCAGATTTGCTTTTTTTTGCCTTTCTTCGTATCCCCAGCACCAAAAATAATGCTTGGCAGATAGTAAGGGCTTAAAAAATGCTTAATGACTGACTGTCGACTAACTCACAACCATTTTGTAGGGTCAGTAGTACAAGTGTTAGAGGTAAGGAAACTGAAGCGTAAAGATGTTAAATATACTACCTAAGGTCACATAGTTAGAAAGGGTTTTATTCTGAAGACAATTGGTACCAATAAAAGAGTCTGAGCAGATGAATGTTATATCCAGTCCTATGCATTAATATTACCTTTGCAGTACATTTATAATCATGCAAAAGAGTTTTTTCTGACTATCCACAGAGGAAATTTCAAGTGGATGATTAAAGCCTGTTGTCTAAGTTAGGATATGCAATTAGAGGGGCTGCCTGTAGAGGACATCTATTAGTATATACACATACACATCTATATCTATAACTACATCTATATATAATATATATCTTAGTTAGGTCCTTAAATGGACAATGAGCCCGGCCCAGGATTGAATAAGAAGAGCAAAGTAAGCTGGATAAAATGAAACTAGCTTCTCCCTAAAACAAAGATCTGTCTTTTTAACCACAGTAGCTTACAGGGATAGTGTATGACAGTATGCCATGGTTGAAGAATTGAAGTTGGTGATCATTCCTAGGACAACAGAGAAACGTAGAGACAGTGTGAATAGACCATACCACATTACTTAAAAAAAAAAACAACTTTGGTGGAAGAAGCACCCTGAAGATTGTCATCAAAGACATGCATGATTGAAGAAGAAGGTGGGCTGGTCATAGAACAAGAGTGAGGGGTATCTAATGGACAGTCCATTTGCTTAATTGGCATTCTTGAAATATGAAAAGGAAGTTAGAAAAGGCCCAGAACATTTGCATAGATGAGTTGAAATTTGAATTGTTGGAGGGAATACCCACAATGATGATCATGATCATAGATTCATTGGATTTTTGGAAAGAAAAGGAAAAAAAGGATGTGATAAAGGGCACAGACTGGAGAACAGGATGATAAACTAGGAGGTTATTCCAGCATTTCAGGAAAAACTAATGAGGGCCTGAACTAAAATGGTGCTAGTATGAGTTGTCATCAAGGTCAAATCGACAAAATTTAGCTAGGAGAGAGGGAAGAATCAAAGATGTATCTAAGATTGTAAGTCTGAGTGGTCAGGAGGATGATGGTGCTATCAATAGGAGGGAAATTAGAAAAAGAGGAAGGGTTTTTTTGGGGAAATATGAAGCTTCAAGATGTTCAATATTGGACACAAGTTTGAGGTGTCGATGGAACATCTAGGTGAAGATATATTACAAGCACCTGGAAATACAGGACTTCGCAGTTGGATTCAGTCAAAGGGCTGTAGCTGAGGATCTAAAGGGCCACATGTGACCTTGAGACTGCAGGTTCCCTAGCCCTGACTGTTAGGTGGTGCATAGGAAAGTGTCTTTTTTTTTTTTCTGGCATGCTGTGATACTTTTTCAAACAGCAATAGATATTTGAGCATCAAGAGCTTAGCCACGCTGGAATTTAAAGGGTCTTTTAATGGGCTTGCCTGAAGGCATCTTACAATAAAAATTCCCAGAGGTCAACAGAGTTTATACATAAGTTTAATGAAAAATAACACATTTTATCCTATTCTCAAAGCTACCAAAAGCTCAGTTCTGACTTTTCTTTAGTGAATGCTGAGATAAGCTGCCTCTTTGCCTAAGGGGCTGCTTGCCTAGTTAGCTAGTGCTCTTCTGCCTGTTCCTTTCCATATTTCAAATAATACTATGTTTGTTCCCATCCCCTTAAACTTGCAATATTTTATTCAGGTAAAGTAAGGTTAAAATGAACATTAAATGAGAGGCAGTGAACTGTCTTGGAGGGAGCATCAGACTCAGAGTCAGAAGACTTGTCCTGGCTCCCATATTTAGTGACTATGTAACCAAAAGCAAGCCCTTTTACCTATTAATTTCCTCATCTGGAGAATGGGAATAATAACATACTACCTGTTTCATAGGATTGTGAGAAGACAGGGGCCCCCGTTTTTCTCTTACTTCTGACGGTTTGTATCCTGTGACCTTGGGCAAAATATTTCACCTTTCTGGGTTATAGTTTTCTTCTCTTTAAATTGAAGGGGCTGGACTGGGTGGCATCTAAGTTGCCTTTCAATTCTCTGTTACTATAAGATGGGAATAATAATGCTTTTGCTACCTATTTCACAGAGTTGTTATGAGCAAAGTATTACATAAACCTCAATGCCCTATAGAAATATGAGTTATTATGACAGTACTCTGCAAAACCCCATGGCCCTGTGCGCCACTCAAATCCTAACACATTGCTTTTGGTCTAGGATATCTGATTGATACCAAATAGTAGCAAGCATTACTTGAGCTACTGTCCAACTGCTAACATTGTACAGCTCTCTTTCTTCCCATCTAAGTAGGAAGTAACCCTAATTAGAAAGAATTGTGTTTAATTCTGGTTTATTTTTTTTTTTCAAGCTGGAAAGAGATACAATGATTAAGTATACATTTCTGCATTCAGACACAAAGAAAAGAGAATAAGTTCTAAATGCCAAGATGGTTCATGGCACACAAATATAAGTAAATTGAGTAGTGGGCTCATCCAGGTGGGCCTTGAATTAGCAGATGAAAGGATTCAAACAGTAAATGATTATAAGAGTCTTGACTCTTGCGGTAGAGATGAGTGCTAGATCAGGTTGGAGAAATAGTATAGTCCTGGATCAAATGAGGCCTTAACCAAAGGCTTCAGTCAATTTTTAAAATTTAATTTTTACTTTCTAAAAAATTATGGAATGAAACAAGCATTTCCATGACCTAGTATAATAAAAAAGATGATTGCATAAAGGATATATGAAAAAAGATGCTGTCTGCATCCAGTCAATTATGATTGGAAGACTTGAAAACCATATTGCTGCTCTTAGGGACTCTGGGTCAGCAAATTGTCCTACTGAGACCTCTGCTTCATATTTTTCCTCTTATGTTTCAGTCTTGCTGCACTTTGGTTCTTCTTCTTTTGACTAAGCAGGAAGCCCATATAATGGTGTTAAGATCAAATGATTCTGAGTTTCTTATGATGCCTAATCTCAGTTGTATGTACTGTAATAATAATAATTAACATTGTTTACTATTAGAGGGGCATGAACTATTAGTGAGGAGCGGTTGGTAGAACACAAGTCTAACAGGATGAAGATTTGTCCTCCTTTTAAAGAGGTGAACTGAAGTGTCCCAAGTCACATACTGAATGAGAGAGGTTGTCATCTGTTTCATTATTACTGCCATCATTATTGGCACCAATGGATACTTACAGTATTTTGGTACATGGCACCATGTTCCAGGCTTTGTGTTTAAGAAAGAGGCCAATCACAGGGAAGTTCTGTGGGTGTTGATGGGGCAAGATTTTGTCATAGACAGACACAGACTCATGGGGTTTGAGTCTTTATTGTTCCGACATCACTGTTTGAAGCCCTTTTCTGCCTATTGAGATCCCATCCACCCTTGGAGACTCATCTCTGATGATATCTCCTCCACTAAGTTTTTCCTGATCCTTCTCCACTGGATATGGCCTTTCTTTAAGCTACATGGAGTACCTGATATCCATCTGTCTTACATTTTTGTCATATTCTATTTTGCTTTATAATTGTTTGACAATTATCGAACATTTGTGGTTGTTGTTTAGTTGCGCCAGTCGTGTCTGACTCTCTGTGACTCCATTTGGGGTTTTCTTGGCAGAAATACCGGAATGGTTTGTCATTTCCTTCTCCAGCTCATTTTACAGATGAGGAAACTGAGGCAGAGAGGGTTAAGTGACTTGATTAGGGTCACACAGCTAATAAATGTCTGAGGCCAGATTGGAACTTAGGGAGAGGAGTCTTCCTGACTCTATCTACTATGCCACCCAGCTACCCTTAATTGTATATGTATGCTTGTATTATATCCCCATTGATAGATTGTGAACTCCATGAGGGAAAGACTGCATTTTAATTATCCTTTTATCTTCTCTGAGTCTTACATAGTGCTATGTAGGCAGGAAGCATTTCCCAAACGGTTGTCAAATGAGTGAACTAAAAGTGAAAATTCAGTCACTCAGCCTCTTTTCATTAATGTCAGGGAGCAAAAAAAGGGGAGGAATCTGATTTATTCTTTTCACTGAATTCACTTTAAAAAAATTCACAGAGGATGCAGTAGGAGGTTTAGTTGTAGTACACTGACAGGTTAAGAGAAATATGTTTCCGTCAATATTAGAAAGGATAATGCTCACATTAAGCTGCCATTTTTAATGCTACTTCTAATGTATAGTTTTGAACAATCCATATCAGGCAAGGAAGTGAGACAACTCCAGACTGAGTGAGGTGAGCGTGGCTCTATCTAACAATGGCATGGTAGCATAGCTGAGTTGTGTGTTTATGTATGCATGTTGAATAGATCATGGTAAAGAGTATGGAAGGACATATGTGACCTTCTTTGAAGCAAATCATTTTGCTCCTCACAGAGAGACTAAGATCCAAGAGTTGCCTTCCTTTTGTGTTCTGCTAGCAGTGTAAGCTTGGACAGTTCATCTCTCTGTACCATCATCACCACCACTACCTTTCTCTTCCTCTCCTTGGTTTCTGGAGTTGTTGTCTTTTAAAAGCAGGGTTTGTACAACTGGCAAAGTTGTTTATGAACACAAACATTCTGAGTACAGGAAAGACAGTCATTATTGAAGGAGGAAGCAATCAATAAAGTATGCCTTTATTAAGGGCTTCCTATGTGCCAAAGATACGGAGACAAAAATGAAGCAGTCCCTGCTCTCAATATGATTGCATTAGTTTGGGGAAGACAACAATGAACAAATATAATAAATACATGATTTTTTTTTTGATAGGGAGGCACTGGCAGTGAGGGGGGGGTGGTCAGGAAAATCTACACATAGAAGGGGGCGCTAAGCTGAGATCTGAAGGAAGCTAGGAAGTTTAAAAGGTGAAATTGATGAGGGAGTGCACTTCAAGCCTAAGGAACACCCAGTACAAAGACATGAGAATGGAAGATGGAATGTGTTAATGTGTGAGAACTAATAAAAATGCTAGTGTAGCTGGATCATAGAGTATGTAGAGGTGAAGGATGTATAACATAGCTATTGTGAAGGGCTTTGAACGCCAAATAGAGTTTACATTTTTTCTTAGAGGAATAAAGATCTGCTGGAGTTTACTGAGCAGGCAACGCTTAAGGAAAATCACCTTGGCATCTACGTGGAGGGGAGATGTTGGAAGCAGAGAGACCATTCAGGGGATTATTGTCAGGCAAGAGGTATAGGACTTTGAGCTAGGGCAATAACCAGGTGAGTAGAGAGAAGACAAATAGGAGAAATATTGTAGAGGAAGAATGGAGGAGAGGAACCTCACCTACACAAATGGGGAGTAATTGAAAGGAAAAAAGTATCAGGGGCAGGGAGTCATTGTAGGGAGATTCACAGTAAAGGAGAGCATTACTTATATGTGTATTTTCTCTGCTCATTTCACTGTGCTTTTGAGGGGTGGTTTTCATTCAGTTGGACAATAGACATCTTTCATCCACTTGATATTTTTAGTGTGGATAGTTAGGTCAAAATCTTTTAAGTTGTTTTGGATTTCATTTAGGAGCCTCTGTGATATTGTAGGATTTGATATACTTAGAAAGATGTCATCTGCATACAGGAGCATCTGGAGGACCTTACCATCTATAGGCAATCCTTCTTCAATTTGTACTTTACCCTGGGCATCTTCTGTGGCAATGGGCAACAACTTTGGGAAACATTCATCCTCCTGTTTTATGCCTCCTTTGATCAATTGGAGGGATAATTTTTAAAAATGTGTTTCCAATTGTTGCTTTAAATTTTATAATGAACTTTTTCTGTATGATTGATTCTGGACTTTTAATACATTTTTTATTCAAAATTGATGTCTTTTTAAAATAACATTCATATAGAGCCCACTTTGTCCCCTCCTCACTCTCATCCACCATACCATGATTCTGGATTAAAAAAACACTTCTGAAATATCTGGAGTAAAGTTCATTATCACTATAGTTGTTATGTCTTACTGTTAGACAGTATTTCTAGCATCCAATTTTCCTTTTTGTTCTTTTCTGCTGTGCTCAAATTGTACTTTCCCCCTTCCTCTTACTTAAAGGGCTTACTTAATAGTGTTATATGTTCCAATGGCCAGCTAGCTTGGGGTAAAAAATTTATGATTATGCTCTTAATTACATGTAGTTTTCCTTTCAAAGAAAGAAATTCAGTTGTCTATCATACATATACCTCTCTTGACATGGCATGACCATGAATATTTCAATTTTTAAAATAACTTTCAGGATAAGACTTGTCTGGGAGGAGTATTGAGAAGTATTGTAAAATGACAAAAATCATAGCTTACTTTTTCTCTTTAGAGCCAATTCTTAATTCCCCCACAAACCTCCTGGCTATACGAGGCTTCAGAATCAGTGTGCCTGGATAGTTAGTACTCTAAGACATAGAGGTAAGTGAGGAGTCCACCTAGACTTGGGTGAAAACTTGGGCAGAGGCGCAGATACAGATTGGTATATAAATCTTTAGGGGAAGAGGTTAAAGATTAATAAAGAGTAAAAGCTACAGATGCATGTACAATAATCTGTCATTCAGAGTTTTTTTGCTTTGTCGATTTCAGCTTACATGCCCATTTTTCTTTCCTTATTTTTCTCTCTCTTCAGTGTTCATGCTCCCTTATTTTTGTTTCTTCATTTACATCTACTTCCTATTTTGAAGATCTTTCTCCTTTGTGCCCCAGCAGCCTTTTCACCCGGGAAGAACCCTCTGTTCCCTCCCAGGACCTCTGTTTTAAGGAAAGGGTCCAGATTGAACCTGTTCACTAATTCATTCCTCTCTCGGCTTTATTCCTGATTCTCCAGATTTCATCATCAGATTTTCCTCTCCTCCCCTCTCCTGTCCTCCCCTCCCCTCCCCTCTTCTCTCCCCTCTCCTTCTCTTTCTCTCTCTCTCTCTCTCTCTCT
>CM053582.1:509663562-509708259 GCA_028627135.1 Pseudochirops cupreus
CTCTCTCTCTCTCTCTCTCTCTCTCTCTCTCTCTGTCTTTCTCTCCCTCTTTCCCTCTCTCCTTTCTCCTCCTTTCTCCTTTTAGCCCCATTTTTTATGTTGCTTTTCCCCAGTAAGCTTCATGAAGGGAGGAATGGTCTTTCTTTTTGCATCTATTAGTATTCCTAGGGTCTGGCATACAGTAAGCACTCAATAAATATGTGTTGACTTCAGCGTGTATTCATACCATTTAATACCTGTACTTGCCAATAGAAATAAAAATAAAGTTTACAATACATTGGCAAATATATTTTAAATAGCTATTCCATGTGTTTAAAGCCCACAGGACTGGACCTGATTTTCTGCTTCCTTTTGTTCCTCAGGAGAGATAAAATGCTCATCACTTGCATGAAACAATAGGCTGTGCTTCCCGAAAATATTATCTTTTCATTTATAACAGTAGTTGGTCAGCCATTACTGTGTCTTAACGATGACTTCATTACTTTGATTTTCAAGTCATTTAAAACCCAAAGACAAATTATAGGCACAAGTCTAGCCTTCCTACACCCTCTGCTTAAAACTAGATTTTTAAACTTACATGATTTTATATTTCTTCATTATATACAGGATATAGGAGTCCTCTTAGAATTCCTTGATGATCAGTTCACCACCTTGCTTAATGATCCTGAAGGTTGGGAAGAGGTTCTCCTAAAGGCATGAGTGCCAAGTCATGATGCTGGGATTTGGTTTTTCAAAAATTGCTCTTCTAAGTATTAAAAAGACCTCACTCATCATATGTTGGGAAGGATTCACTTGGATTTAGGCCTAATCTTCTGCCTTTGTTTGATAGAAGATTTACTTGGCCAGATCAGGAAAAGGATATTCAGGAAAGATATAGAAGTTTATTTGGTTGGACACAGCTTCCCCGCCTCTGTGTTGGCCCTTCTTATCCACTGGTCAGAAGCTTGATGAACTCAATTACCTGGCCACCAGGAAACTATATTAGTGATTCAAATCTTAGTTCCCTGAACCCATTAAATATAGAGTACAGTGTCAACCTTTTAAGGAAAAACCAGCATAGTCTGAGTAGAGTAGGGTCTTAGGGTCTTGTTAATACCATAGCGATTCACACTATCATGGCAGGGATTTAAGTAGAAATGTTTGAGTGTAGGACTTGCAAGAGGAAAAATTATAATACTAGAAAAAAAAGTAAAAAAAAAATTTGGAGGGGGGATAAGAGATGGGGACAATGAAGATGAAATTGGTTCTTTCCCAAGAGATTTATACTTAATGTACATTGAATCAGCAAATTCATTTTTTTTTTTCCTGAATGGCCATCTTTGTGAATACAGTGAGAGCCCAGCATATTTAGAGGTAATTTGGAATTGATCAGAACTAATTTTACTTTCTCTCCAGAAATTAAATTATTTCCAAGTAAAAGACTTTAAAAAATTCTGTCAAATTTTATTTTTTCTTCCAGCCTAACAGTCTGGTGAGCTTCTGCTGAATGGAAGACATAATCAAGAAAAGGCTGATAGTGTCATGAAATCTAGCACTTGCTAAATTCAAGGTCAGACAATGAAAGTCAGCCTTATGCCCGTTTAAAGCATGTGCTGTTAGCTTCAGTGCAAAAGAAGCCACATTTGTCTCAGAATCTCTTAATCTCTGGATCCAGCAGATTCCATATCTTTCCAAAAACAATGTTTGAGAGTTATCTTTCAGAAAACAGTTGCAATGTTCATAGGACCAATCCTCCCTTTCTATGTTAGATCTACCTATTTGTAATAAGAGTCCTATGATGGATTTAATAAACTCCAGAGGCTTTCTGTTGCCTCTAGGATAAAATATAAACTCTTTTGTTTGGCTTTTAAAGTCCTTCATAACTTGGACCCAACCTATCTTTCCAGTTTCATTATATATTATTCCCCTTTGTGTACTCTGTCTAGTCACACTAATCTTCTTGCTCTTTTCCACACACAACACTCCATCTCCCATTTCCTTGCTTTTGTGCTAGACATCTGCCATATGCAGGATACCCTCTCTGCATACTTCCCCCTCCCTTTCAACTGATACACAGTTTAAAAAGTCATCTTCTACCTGAAGCCTTTCCTAATTCTCCCAACTGTGCCCTCTCTCCAACTACACTGTACTTGACAACCTTGCATTTATTCTGCATATATTTGTTCTATACATACTTATATATGTACTTGTCTCCCAGGATAGAATATAAGTTCTTTGAGAACAGGACATTACTTCATTTTCTTGTCTTTGTATCGCCAATACCTAGTACAGTAACTGACACAAAGCAGATGTTTAACAAATGCTTGTTGATCACTTAATTTCCTATAATAAACTAACTGCTAGACTATAAGCATGAATTGTGTTGCTATTTTTCCTAGACTGTAGCATGAACTGACCCATTGCAGGAACAGGGAAGATCATGTGGTCCTAGAATATAACAGACACTCCTCATTGAGTGTCCTTAAAAAAGACTGGTTTCGTAATCTGCACAAGAAAAAAGAAATGGGTAAAGAATACTAATTGACCAGATTGAGGCAAGGATGGATAGACTTCCACCTAGAATTTATATGTACAATAGAGATGGGTAAGAATTATACCAGATGAAAGCTACCAGATGAGTTGCAATCTGTACTGGGGTGAAGGTATACCCAGAGTGTAGATATCCTAGATCCATCAAAGCATAGTGTTGAAATATATTTCATTTGACTTTTACAATTTGATGAGTTTGATAGTTTTCTCCTCAAAAAGGAAACTGGAGCTTAGAGAAGGTGAAGTGACTTGTCTGAGGTCACGTAATTAAGTATCAGAGCTGGAACTTGAATCTTTTCCAATTCCAAATCCAATGTCCTTTCCACTATATTATCTAGTCATTTTCTAGGCTAGGCATTGTATACTTATTTCACTCATGCCCAAAGTGTAAAATATCTTAACTGTATTCTTTCCATTGCTTGGTGAACATGTTTTTTTTTGGTTTAATTAAAGTTGATAATCAGTACTGGATGGTGAGTAGCATATTTTTACATTTTAAAAAGTTTACTGTTCCCTTTGTATTTGGGTTTTGGTTCCAAGCCTAGTTGGCTTAGAGGCACATTAATTTAATTTTATCCGTGATTTCAATCAGCACTGTATGCTATTAATTTGGGGTTGACTGCTGGCAGAAAGAACCTTTCACCAATATCTACTTTTTAGCTAAGTAATCATGTAGTAATTAGGCTGCATGTTGTACACAATCTTGATTTAAATAGTCTTCACTTAGTTTTTTGTCTATGGAGATAAAAAGCTATTTTGTCAGTATTTTGAAAATAGGAAATCATCTTGATTATTTTCATAAAAAATCAGCTTTCATGAATAGTCATCCTATCTTATGAACAGTTAATCTACAAGTCAGAGATTTGCTTCCTTGCCCTGTATTAGAGATCCATTGCAAACGCATCAGGATACAAAGGACATATTAGATTTCGCTGGTCTTAAATGAGGAGCTTCATCGTTTGTTCTATCCTGTAGAATCACAGAATCTTAGACCTGAAAGAAACATTGGCACAAAGAATATTAGAATGTAAAACCACAGAATATTAGTGCTGTAAGGGACCTGGGATCATCTAATCCAAACCCTTCATTTTATAGATGGAAAGACTGAGTTCTATAGAGGTGAAATGATTTGTCCACCTTGCTGAAAGTTTCATAGTGAACCGAGAAACCCATTTATCCAAATTGGTAGAAAACATAAATTAGAGAAAGTATTTTTGTGAGAATATATACCAGACAATACAGAGCAAAGTAATTCAACTCATCCAATGCAGAGTCCCAGGTCTCACCAAGAGGAAATTCCCTGAAGTCTCTGGGTTAGTAAACTGGGGATAGGGGCAGGGTGGAGACTGTTGGCTCCTTTCATGGCTTGCCAGAGTCTTTTCTTTCATCAACCTGAAAAGGGGATTGGCTTTGTCTATCTTCCCTCTTGAAGCTACAAGTGCCCAAAGTGACTGCAGGTCCTGAAGCAACTTTAAGCTTGACGAGGACTTAAAGACTGTTTCCAGAAGAACTGAAGAAACTTGACCTCTCCAGCAAAAAATATAAACAAGCATAGTCAAATATGCAGTAATATATGCAATTACATGCAAGACACTTTTCACATCGGCAATCTCTAGTATCATTGCCTAGAAACATATGAAACTATGTCTTCAGATTTTCCTGTAATATCATAACTTAGCCCACTGACTAGTGTAATAGGTCAAGTTCTGTCACTGACAGATCTTTCTGCGCCTTTGCCAGAACTTGTATGGGCTGACCATCAGGATCATTATAGAATTGTGTTTCTCTACCTGGGCTGATAACCCTTCTGTGTTGGCTTATCAGTATGTTCAAATTCCATGGGTTGAATCTATACCCTAGGAGTCTCTGTAGCAGTTTTGAGAAGGAAAATATTTGCCTCAGGGTTCTTTTTTTCTGCCCTATAATAATATGCATTAGTTTCCTTCATCAGATGCATCACTTTCAGTACCCATATTTGGGTCAGAAAGGTGTTTTTTTTTTTTAACAGCTGGCAGACAGTGTCTTTTTCTCGGCCTTTTCCTAGGTGAGTATCCATCACTTGTTTTGACCTACTCATTAGAAATTCCAGCTAACTATCCTATGGGCAATAGGTAGTTGTGGTGAATACTCCCATTTTCACAATCTCTATCCTGCCTCTCACACAGCCAGGACATTCATCTCCACCAACGAGGGAAGAGTCCTATACCAATGGGCTTTGGGACTAGGGTAATAATATCTATATAGGAATATACCTAGATATCTATCTCTGTCTTCCTCTTGATCTATATCTATATAAATAATGTTGCTATTAAATTTTTTATTTTGTTCTTGTCTTGCTTTAGCTCCTATTATTGTGTCAACATTTTGGTCTTCACTTATGAATTAAGAGTTCCAAGAATTTCTTATATACTTTTATTTTGTGGATTCTTTTCTATGTTTCCTTTTTTGGTATTGTCTTTAATTGCTCTATATGGTATCCCAATTGTCTACTATGCACACAAGATTATATTATTGGTGTAATCTTCTCATGCCTTTCCACAGATATCCAATAGTTTTCTCCAGATGATTCTACCATGACGACATTTGATAGCTATCCTTAGGAGTATTCCTGGGTAGCTCCCCCATTTGCTCCTATGGTCTTTGCTATAGCAATGACCCCAGCATATACAATTGTGGCGCAGTCCTGAAATGTTTTTCTGCTCTCTTTCAAATTCTTTGGGAGAAAACATTTGTTCATTGTGGTTATTGTAGATATCAGCTTTTTCAAGGATTAATTTTGTTTTGGTATCATTTATCTTTTAGTTGAATTTGTGTTGTCAAACTCTAAAAGTCGTTTTTTTAAAAATTCCATTCTGAGTATACCCATCTCCTGACATTTTTTCCATTGTCATCTATTTCATCATTTGGTAGCACTTCTAGAGTTTGTACTAAGTATAGTTTTTCAGTGGCTTAAAATTCTTTGGCTTTTTTCCCCTTTGGATTTAAGTATATCCTCAGTTTGCCTTCTTATTTTATCTAATCTGGGTTTAGGTATGAATTTTTTTTGTGATTGTCTGCATTGATCTGAAATACTTTGATGTGTAAGTGGGAATTGAGGATCTCATAGACAAAAATCAGTATCCAAGTATCCCTTGCCTATAACTGTTGAGATGTTTCCAATTTTGTTATAATATAGTCCTGGTGTATAATAAAAGTATCCATACCTTCAGTCCATTTCATGTGTACTTATGGTTTGCTTGTTTTAGTGGTCAGCACTATCCACATTGAAGCATTTCCAGGCAGAGGAGGCTTTGGTATTCTGATTTCTGCCTGTGTGTCTTGCCTTATTAGTCTATCAAAATATAGGAAATTGCCACTTGTTCTGCTTTTCTCTGTTGTTAAACTGATCATCACAGTAGTTCTGAATAGGTTGGCTTACAACCCTATGGTGCCCTATCTATTTCTTGGATTTATGGGACCAGAGATGTGACACTGGCCAGGATGCTAACCCAGTCTTTGGTTTCACTAGAGCCCAAGTGGCCGGCTTTCCAGGGTTCCTTTCAAACCTTCACAGATACTGTAGGAGTCTCAGGGCACAAAGAATTCCTGCTCCATATTATTTAGGTTAGTATCCTTTTAATTGTCCCTCTCTGTCCTTCCCCCTCTTCCCTCCACTTCCCATGACATGGATGATGGGTTGGGCTTTGAGGGGTTTGCTTATTATTGTTGTCATCAGCAGAAGCAGCATTTTTGCTGGCTCTTAAGAGTATGACTTTTACCTCCACGGTGGAGAGTTGTATTGACCATCTTTGTTAAATGCAGACTTTGGGAGACCTCCTCAGCATATAGACATTGTAAACTCCAGTGCTAATAGATTAATTTAGTCACAACAGGCCAATCAGTTTCATGGAGAGTAGACCAATGATGAACTTTAGGCCACAGGATTTAGATCAAATGGATTTAAAGGGTCTACTGTCAGTTTTACAGATTTGGGATGTGATGCAGCCAGTCTTAAACCATCAATATAAATTATCATTTGAACTGAAATTTTACATAAAATTTCTCCTTGAGATAGATGTCTAAAGTAAAATTTTAGTGTTAGAAATACAAAGATTGATTTGATTTGGGGTAGAAGGGATCCTAAAAGTTTATCTAATCCAGTTATTTGCCCCCAAGAAATCCTATTTATAGGATTATAGAATTATATATTACAGTTGGAAGAGACCACAAAGATTACCTACTTCCCCCTATTTTTAGAAGAGGAAACTGACATGACAAGTGACCTATCCAAAGACATACAGATAGTGATACAGTCAGGATTTGAACCTAGACCTTCTTGCTCTAAATCTAGAAATTATTTTATTGCACCACATTTTTTTTATGTCTTTATTCCACCAGCATTTAATATGGTACCTAATGCATAGTAGACACCTAATAAATGCTTATTGACTGATTTTCCAGGCTCCCTCCAAACCATCCAGGAATATTGTAGAAATATTTTCTTAAAGCTCTACCCACTTGGAGTTTCTACCATTTACCTTAGTAGTCTGTTCAATGCTTTAGTCATTCATACTGCTAGGAATTTCTTCCTTACATCTCACCTGAATGTCTCTTGCTGCAATTTAAATTTCGTTTCTCCAAATTTTGTCCTTCACATAGGTGGAGAACATGCTGTCAGCACCCTTCTTATTATATACTTTGAAATACTTGAAAATAGCTATTAAGTTGTTTTCACTCCCCCAAAATTAAGCCTAGCATCTTTAATCTTTCTTCACGAGTTCTATTTTCTAATCCTTTAACTATTTTGATTATCTTTTTTTCTGGGATCTCTCCCCTCCCATTCCTCAGGGACTCACACTGGACACAATACTCTAATGTCCTATTTCAAAATACAATTAAAACCACAGTGACTATTTACAACAGACTAAAAGAGCTCTGTGGAGTTCAGTCCCTTCATTGTCTTAGTCATGAATAAAGTCATATCAGCAATTTTCTTTTGAATAGTTTTGTCAATCAAAAATGTAACAGTCAGAGTAGATCCCCACAGCCTCCCTAAATGCAGCTGGACATGAGCCAGTGGAGGGGAGTAGACATATTCCCCAATGTTGTTATAACTGGAACTATAGACCAAGGGCTGATTCAATTTTTTAAAAAGAGATTTCTTTAGCTCTTGGCTGGCTTAAGAAGAACTGGACTGCATCTGGCTTGGGGAAATCCTTTTCATGATGACAATTTCACAATGTCCCGTTCTATAATTTCCACTAATTGCCACTTCAATGAAAGCCATATTGTATAGGTTTTACCCTGCTCTGTAGCCTGAAGCATGAACTGCCCCCAATTGCTATAGCACCCATCATGAGTAATATCACTGGGAGACCTTTCTTTCCCCCAGCCTGCTGAATTTATCTAGGCTATGGCAGTGGAAATCTGATTTTCACACTCAGAGCAAGTTTGTGCTGGGCAATGAGAATTTAACCAGGGCCGATCCCTCAGTAGCACTAATGCTTTACAATCCACCTGCACTCCCTATTTTTTAGGGCAATGATAATTTAGATTTAATGGAAGATGGCTTTAAGCATTTCTCCTTTTTTCCCAGTTGTCTGAATGTTTTGAAATGACCTAATAAGCTTTAAGGACTAGCTAACAATGTAATTTTGAGTACTCAGAGATGGCTCTAGGTAAAATTGTGAATAGGTGAAATGTATTTTGGTGCTCCCCCCTTTTGGAGGTGCTCTCTTTTCCCCTTATGTTACCCTTTGTGTTGTTCAGTGCCTACATGTTGTTCTCCAACTTCCTACTATGGACCTGCACAGTTTCAAATGCTCTTGATCTACCTTCCCTGCTTTCACTTCCCCCCACTGTTTCATCAATTCATCCCAGCAATCATTGGTAAGTCATCAAAACTTGTCTGCCACATATCCCACTCCCTCAAGGAGGTTGATGGAAGGATGATGAATAAGTGACTGAAACATTTATTAAGTGCTCACAATGTGCCAGGCACAGTTCTGAATGCTGAGGCTATAAATGCAAATGTAAACCAGTCCTAGACCTTATGGAGTTGACATTCAAATAGCGGGAGATAATACATACCAGGCACCAGTGGCCAGGGAGGGGTGAACCTTGACAAGAGATGAGGCTAGAGGGTCAACCTTGGAGTCAGGAAGACCTGAATCTGCACAATGATGAATACGTCACTTAGGTTCTTAATGTTCCAGCTAACTGTCTAAGACTATAACAATTATAGCCTTATAGCCTATCTATATTGGTTAATAAAGGGAATTTTAAATCTGGAAGTTCCCCTGCACTGGTGTTTTCCCACCTCTGGACTCTCCCTTTACCACCCTCCTCCCTTTTCTCTGCCCAGACGAGTGCCCAGATAAGGGTTGTTGTGAGGATCACATAAGACAACATCTAAATCTAGAAATAACTGTTAACACCCTATTTAGAGACATGTTCTTATAAGGAGCTGCCCCCTCCTATTTAACAGTGTATATATATTTACCAGATGTATGTATGTATATGTATGTATGTATGTGTGTGTGCATATGTATATTCCTGGTAAATGGGTCCTTTCCCTTTGCTCCATAAAATACATTAAGCAGGCAGTCATTTGCTTGGCTTGCCCATAAGGACAGCCTTGACAGTGCTCAATGAAAGATCTAAGTCTGGTTGGCATACAGTGGATTACAGATGAAAACTTTCCCATGGAGAGCCTAGTTCTGCTAGGCTGAGCTATTCTCCCTTACACACTGAAATGCACTCTGGTTTTCTGTAATCACGGCTACGATAATATTTTTTAAGCAAAATGATCTGAAACAAAGCGGGAGAATAATGATGTCACTGTGGGCTCTGTTGGTAAATACAATTACCCAATTGTAAGCACTAATCAATACACTGTGCAGTTCAAGAGTTCAGGGCTAGCATAGGCGGGGGTGATGACTCAGCACAAAGGCATCCTTGATGATGGATTTCAGGGTTTATTTGGACACAGGCATAAATAGTTGGAAACACGAATTACGGAGTGCAAATTTAAAACTGGATTGTGCCTGAGAGCCCATGGCAATTAAATAATGGGCATCCCATAATGTTTTCTTATTTTTTTCCTCCTAAACTGGCTATAGCCATTTTTTTCACCATATAGATTCCCAAATAGGTGGAATTTGAGCTTTGCATTTAAGTCCGTGATTGACTGATTACTTGATGGGTAAGAGTTTGGAGAGAGTAAAAGCATCACATCTTTTCTTGTTAGTTGAAGGTGATTTGAACCCCGCCTCCTTCCCCTCCCTAGGGCAGTAACCTTGCCCTGTGACCTAAGAGAGGAGAAAGGTGATATTGTTACAAATAAAATAGTCATGGGCTCAGGTTTTCAATCAAAAGGGTAGCTGGTAAGGTATCTCTCACACTTGTAATCTCTAAAGCATGACGGATGGGTTGTCGCAATTATGCAAATGACTCCGGGCTTAATGGGCTGGGACTTATCAGCCTCACTCTTTCTGATATTTCTTGTGTCAAATTCAAAGAATTATTCTTTTTGGTGGACCTACCAAGTTAAAGAACTATATAACATTTTATAAAAAGCCTCATTTTTTTTTTTTTTGCTATTTAATTGTTATGTTTTGGTTTTGTTTTTCCCTTCTGAGTAAGTCCTTCATCTCTCTGGGGCTCCCTTGTTCTTATCATCGATTTTTCATTTCCTGAGCTTCTCCTCCATGACTCCTCCTCTCTGATTATTCCCTAACAAGTTTCCTGTTCCCTGTGCTTTACTCCTCCATATCCATGGCATTTAATGGTAAGATATATTAAATTCACTAGAAAATGAAATTCACATCTCTTTTCTCATCCATTGTGGCAAAATGGTATTTTTCAGTATGGGTTCAGTAATCCATTAGAATTGCTCATACCATGGTTGGTTTGATGCTGTTTATAAATACGATCTTTGATTCTGGCTCTTGAACTCTGACTGCAGATATTGGTCAAGACATTTGTGTATCCATTGTAAGGCTTGAAAATGGTGCTTTCTGTTCACTACTGGCTGGTAGAGACTTTGAGCCTCCCCGGCAACATGTAGGACTTATCACAGAATAAAAACCTATGATGCTCACTTCAGAGGCACAATTACTAAAATTGGAATGATACAGAGAAGATTAGCATGGCCCCTGTGCAAAGATGATATGCAAATTTGTGAAGCATTCAATTTTTTTGAAAGAATAAAAACCTATAGACCGTGGAGACTGGGATTTTATGGCATTAAAAATGATGCATTGGAAAAAATTATTATTTTTAAATATCTTCTATTTTACCCTCCTGTAGTCTCTGCCCCTATATTTTTGCCAGTATTATTCCTTGCAAATATCTTAGAGTCTTAATAAGCACACACCTCTCTCCACAATAGCTCAAAGGCGTGCTATTAAGCTTATATCATTCACTGCTCATTTTCTTTATTTGTTAGGGATAAGAGGAAGACCCTACATTTCCATTTTGATTGTCAAAGTTGTTTTTTTATAAAATCATAGCTACAGAGCTGGAAGGAACCTCTGAGCTCCAATCCCCTGATTATACAGATGAGGAAACTGAGGACAAATAATTTGTCCATAATTACAGAGCTCAGAAGTATCAGAGGTGAAATTGGAACCCACACCTTCCTGATTCCAAGTTCAACATGAAAATTTAAGGAGTTTCCTGATAAATTTCATGCAGAGATATTTACTTCACAGACATAATAAGGATAGAAGTGCCAACATTAACCCCCACAATACCTGGAGGGGCAAACTTTCCCCCATATTCCTTTGATTTCTGGGGCAAAGTGACTTAGACTTAACATAGTTTCTATATATCATTGGTTTCAACAGGTTCCTGTCCAAATGTAGCCATACCCTCTGGATGACTCTGTGGCTCATCAACTACAGCTGGATTAAATCACTAAGGTTGTTCCTCCTTGGCAACTTTTAGAAGAAGCCAGGTGAAGTGAACAGAGAACTGAGCCTGGAGTTAGAAAAACCAGAGTTCAAATCCAGCCTCAAACATTGACTAGCTGTGTGACCCTGGACAAGTCATTTGTCTTCTGTGTGACTCAGTTTCCTCCTCTGTAAAATGGGAATAATAGTACCTCCTCCTGTCTCCCATGGTTGTTGTGAGGATTAAAATGAGATAATCTTTATAAAGTGTTTAGCATTGTGCCTGGCACATAGTCTGCCCTGTAAAGATGCTATTTCTACCCTCTCTCTTTCCTCAGAGCATCAATGTGGTACTGCCTGGTTTGAAAACCAGGCACGGGTTGGGGTTGGGTTCCTAGACCTCCTGGTGGCTGAATCTGTTGACCTTTCATTGCTTACAAGATCAAAACCATTTCAAATATCTTTCATCCTAAATTGGAAAGAATGAATTCTGATGCGAAATCAAAGGCTGATATTCATGGGGCACATGTGTGCCTTGGATAGAGAGGGCCCGAGACCTCTCCTTTACAGCATTCTTTTCTCCTACAGAAAAGTAGCCAGTTAGATTCCGCCAGCAAAGAGTACCCTAAGGACTGGCTCTGGCTGACTAAGGTCTTTTGAATTCTCCTCAGTCCTGTAGCCATTTAGAAAGGTTCCTCTTCATCACAGAGCCAACAGATTGGAGCCAGCAGTAAAAAGTCTACACATGCTTCAGATCTCTGTGAGACCCTTCCTTCATTACACATCCTTATTCCTCTCCACAAACAGGGTCCTTAGCCTTTCGCACATGGCAGAGATTGAATCAGCCAAGTTTGCTAATGTCCACTTACCAACTCCTTCTTCCACAATAGCCAACAAATAATGGTAGAATGTCATAGGAAAATAGATGTAGAGTGTGTGTGGGGAATCCATCAAGTCCAGCCCCAAGTCCATCAGATGAAGAAACTGAGACCGGGTGAAGGAGAGTGGTTTGCCCAGGATTACTCAGCTTATGAGTGCCTTAAACAGAATTTGAACCTAGATCTTCCAGACTCCAAATCCAGCACCCTATCACTGGCCCCTCACAGAAGGGAGAGTTAGGAAGACCTGAACTCTAGCCCCTGTTCTGTCATTAATCCAGGGAGGGTCTTTCAGAGGGCACCCAATTCAACTCAATGAACATTTACTAAATGAAAGATACCGTACTAAAGACAAAATTCTGTGTTTTGCTGCAAGGGATGGTGTCTATAACATGTGCACAGATTAGTGTGTAAAATGCAAAGAATGTATAATTTGATTTCTATGAACTTAGATTAAAATCCTGGCTCTGCCATTTGCTGTGTGACCTGGAAAAAATCACTTGATGTCTCTGGGCCAGAATTTCCTTATCCGTAAAATGTAGGGGTTGAAGTACACGGCTTCTAAGGTCCCTTCCAGGTTTCGATCTGTGACACTAAGCAAATACAAAACAATTTGAGGAGGGCAGAGTCACTGGAGACTGGGGAAGATCAGGGAAGCCTTCAGAAAGAAGTTACTTATTATTAGATTATTGAATTATTAGGGACAGCATTAAAGAGAAGATGCATTCTAGATATGGGAGACCAACTTGCACAGAAGAACAAAGGCAGGAGACAAGATAGTCCAGGAATGGCTGGTCATCTGGTTTGGCTGGAATATAGAGTGCATGAAGTAGAGCAATGGGAAATAAATCTGGATCTGCAGGTCTGAATCCCATTATGGAAAGCCTTTAAATGGCCTGATGATTTTGTATTTGCTCCCAGAGGCTCTTTGAGCACCCCACTTGCCTCCTATGTAAAGTGAAGGGTTTGAATTTGAATTATTTTGAATTTTGTCGTTAAGGTCCCTCTTAGCTATAATGTGTCAGAGATGCATGAAATACTGTACTGCCTTCTATTGGTAATTATGTTTTCATGGGCATATGTCTTATCTCTACAACTAGTCTGAAAATTCCTTGAAGGCAAGAACCTCATCTTATTCAGCTTTTTATCTCTTTCAGCACCTAGCATAGGGCCAGGTGCATAGCAAGCAGGTGCTTAATAAATATTTGCTAATTGCCACTTAAGTAAACAGCAGATTGGTAGTATTCCAAGAGTTCTACAGTGATTATTTGAACTGCTCCTCTAGCCTACCCTTAGCCACACAGATTCATATGGTGTCCTGATCTCCTTTAAGACATTATCTGGAAATCTAGGTTCAAAAAAGAGAAAGGAGACAGTATTTCTCTTCCATGTGGCTGGAGGGGAAGGAACTGAGATGGCATTTCCAGGATCTGATTTCTGAGTTAGGATGTCGGGTGCTGGCAGCAGGAGCTCTCTGAGGCTGAAGATAGCAGGAAAAATGTTGCTTTAGTGGAAGCAAGGGATGATCTGGGATTTTTTGGAGCTATGTAAAGGCTTGGGTTTTGTAGCTGGTGTAACTATCCTCTGTCTTCTGCTTCCAAGCTGAGGGCTTATCATGGACTCAGTAACCTTTATGCCCTGCTCACTTAGCTGTCTTTTTAATTTAATATGTAGCTGTTTCAGATTATAAAGGCTTATGAGCCTGTATCCTTCAGGTTCATATGCATCATGGAGCCAAATATCTATGTTCTTTGCTGTGTGTCCAGAGCTAGAGAGATACTAATCCAAATGCCTTAAAAAAAAAACAACTAAGTAAATGAATTATGTTATAATAAAAATGGTAGGAAAGTATGCCTGAACTAGTAGATCTGAAGAAGTTAAAATGAAAGGAATAAAGTTCTAATGGTTGGTATTGTTTGGGCACCAACCTTTCCAAAGCCTCCATTAGGATACAGGCAGGGAGAGGAGGGCCCTTTATTCCAATGCGCTGCCAGTGAGCTGCAAGACTTTCCCAATGTTTGGTCCGTGGATGGAAAATGCATTCTATTAGCGGGTAAGCTTTTTACTTTACAGATGAGGCATTAAAATTGATACCACTTTCCCCTTAATAAGAACAGAAAATGGCACAAAATCTGAATCTATTATCATGAAGAAGATAGTAACAAGGATTGGAAATGAAACAAACGTAATTTGTCCTCATTATAGCATTCGTATTTTGATCTTGTGGACTTCTTAGGGTCCATTCCTCTCCCCCCCTCCCCTTCTCCTCTTCCCACTGACTGCTCTCTCTGGATAATACAGTGATAAATTTTTTTTCTCTTTTGAAAGGGAATCATTGAGACGACATCTTGTGTTGTCTGTGTGTATCTGTGGTGGCCCCCAAATCCCTAAGTAGGTTGAGTTGAACAACTACCCAGTAGGTGAGAAAATGTACCACCACTTACATAATGTGATTTTACATTAAATGGCCACAGAAGAATTCTATATAGAGGCAAGAATAGGGTGTATTTCTACCTGCTGACAGCTCTCTTTACAAAGTAGCTGTATTGGGCTTACATAGATTCTGAGTTACAGGGCTACTCGGTTTCAAAAAAGAAAGAGAACAAAAAAATTCCAAATCCTCTGTCTCAACCCTCCCTTCCCCAATCTTTACTGCAACCTTAATATACCATTTCAGCCAACCAGAATCCTCGGACCAGTGATATACTAAACAGGCAGGTGATGACATGCTTTTTGGGTACAATATATACAGTAGGCCATTAGTCTGCAAGCAACAGTTGTCAGTTTTGTTCCCATTTAGAGTAATTTTCTCTCTAATATGGCATATTCTTAGGGGATAAAATGCATTTTGAAGCTAGATATCTCATAATAGTGAAGTTGGTTTAATGATCAGGTTTCAGGCAAGGGAGAATAAAGCTGCTATGTGCCAGGGGTACCCAAGCCACCCATAATGAGAAGGGAGTATTTTAAAACATGTTAACATGAATAGAAAAAAACCCTCCTCCTTTAAGAGATTAATCATACTTATTTTATAGGAAACTTAGAAACAGATATTGGAGATAAGTAAGGGACTTGGAACCCTTTGGAACAAAACCTTATATTGGGAAAAAAAAAACCCCATCACATTTCTGGAGAGGTTCAGAGATGGCAGAAAGGGATAGTTTATTGCAGATTCCTGATGACCAGTTCTTTGCAAAAAGGCCTGTGTACTTAGGCCTGTGCACATTTGAAATTGCCAAATCCATTTTCCCCCATGTCTATACCTCAAAAAATATTCAAATCAATTAAAAATGAATTCCCAAACTGCAAACTTGGATGTCAAGCCTCAGCCTGTGGCCAATTTATATGGTTGAGTTATAACCCCCTGAAAAACAGCATTTCCTAATGGGGATGCTGACAGAGTCTTAAGTACATCTGGGCAAGTTGAATGGCTATAATTAACTCTGCTCTAGACGCCCCCCATTAATATTTTAAAGATTCTTAATTAAAATAATTATATTAGTTTATGAAAAATATCAAACACCTAAGAATTTTTTTTTACAGTCCCTGAAGTCTAAACATTCTCTCCTTTAGTATAGTCACTTAGATGTACATTTTTCTCTTGTCATCCCCCCATGCCTATTATCACCTCCAAAGGGGAAAAAAAAAAGATTTATTGCATCAGCTGAGATCTGTGTCTCTTTTACTACATATTTTTTGATGTCTGGGAGTGACATGTTACTGAATGTCCTTGCTGTTTATATGGATTTTTTAAAAATAATTTTTTCTTCCTAATCTTTTTCCACTCTTCTCAAGGAATATAGAGTATAACTGTCATACATAGTAGGCCTTCAACAACTTTTGTTGAATGAATGAATCAGTGGCAGGTGTAACAGTAAGCACCATAGCATACCCAGGATGGCTGCTAGCACAGATTCTTTGATCTGCCTTACTAAAGGAAAGCAACTTTAAAGGGGTCAACAATCTTTCTTTAATTAAACACACACACACACACACACATATGTGTATATATATACATATATATATGTGTATATGTATTATATGTATGTATGTATGTATATCATTCACTTAGTTCAGGGGAAAAAGTCAGAACCCTGAACTTCAGAAAAACAAAAATTACAAGCAGACAAAAAATACAGACAGAGAAAGTAATACAATTAAACAGACAAACAGACAGGGCTTCTAGCTACATACATATGCATATAGTTACCAGAAAGAGAAACATCAACATCCGGGTTTTCAAAGCCAGGGGGCTCAACAGCGACCCAGAATCTCATCTGGCCAAATCACACAACTCTTCCCACAAGTGAGCCCCAAAGCAAAACCTCACCTCAGAGTATATATACCCGTCTTCAGGGTAAGAGGACATCACAACCTTTGTGACCCGCTGCCTAATTACAAAATAACAAAAGGTGTGGGCCTTCCTGAAAAACAAGTCTCCCCCCAATCAAGCTGCTCCTCTTGGGTTCCATTTGAAGCCCACTAAGGGGCAGGAAAGATCTTCAAATTTCCTTACCATTACAGCAGCTCCTGTGTCTCTCTTCTTTCAAAAGTGAGAGGTGATGAAGTTAAAGCAAGAGGAAGTCTTCCAGCACTAACAAGAGGCAAGGGATTGTGCAGTGTAGTGTTAAGAGTGCTAGGTCTGGAATCAAAAGTCCTGCCTTCAGATCAAGGCTCCACTTCTTATCCGCATGACCTTGGCATTCCACTTCACCACTGTGGGACCTTTAGTGCCTTATGTGAAATGTGAGAGCTTGGAATAAATCATCTCCAAGGTCCATTTCTAGCTTGAGCTGGATTCCCATTCAGCAAAGGACTATTTTGCCAACTCATTAAATAGCAAAAGTAAGAGTGATCCTTTTCACTTAATTTACTCTTTTCAGACTGTGAAGATGCATTTAAATGATGGAGAGAGACTTATGATTCCATAGAGTTCTTACACACTTAAGCATACAAACATGAGCCATGAACTTGCCCACTATAGAGAAAAGGCAGAAAATGGACCTAATCCTTTTGGGCAAAGCAGAGGGACTGAAGCATCATTAACCTTGATCTTTATGAAGTGTTTATATTTCATTGCCATCTATGGACATCTGTTGGGTGACCATGAAGATATAGCATGTTCACATGGACTTTGGATATTTTGTATGTTGGGCCATTTGTTTAGTAATTACTTATTGAATCTACAGTGTGTAAGAAGACACTATGGTTTGTTGGAGACACAAAGATGTACAAAACACAGTATCTGCCCTCAAGCAGCTTATAATCTAATTGTAAATGAATTACTTCTTAGAAGTAAATAGGCTGGCAGTTGATTTAGTGCTTACCAGGGTGTGGAATGCCCAGCTCTTTCATTTATTCATTCAACAAGCATTTACTAAGTACATACTATATGCTATTCACTATAATAGGTATTAGGGATGCAAAGACAAACCAAAACAGTTGCTGACCTCAGGGGACTTACATTGTATTGGGGGGAAACCTGAAAATGGATAAGGAAATACAAAAATATACCAAGTAATTTCTCAGGAGGAGTGATAGATAGCTGGGGAGATCAAGATAGATCTAATGTAGGAGAGGCAGTATGGTATAATGGTCAGAGGACAAACTAATGACCATGTGCTGAGTTTCAGTTTTCTCCTCTGTAAAAAGGAGGGTTGGACTGGATGACATCTAAAATCCCTTCTAACAGAAAGTTACAATCCTATATGAGGTGGCAGTTGGCCTGAAGTTGGAGAAAGTAAAGGAATTTAAGAGGTGGATATGAGGAAGGTATGAATTCCAGTCATTTAATATAGCTTCTGCAAAGGCAAGTAGATGGGGAACAGCTAATAGGTCAGTTTGGACAGAATGTATTGTGTTAAGGAGAGTAATGTTCTGGTAAGCCTAGAGAGTGGACTGAAGTCAGATTGTGAAGGACATCATTTTCTTTCTCCCACCACCTTTTTATGTAGACAGGCATGCCTCACATACTCCTTCTTTCCTTCCCTGTGCAATTCCATTTGTTGTGGGTAGTAACTCTGCCTATAGCATTACATGTAAACAGGAAGCTATTTCAGATGGGAGCCCCAAAGAATGCTGATGGTCAGAGAGGTTTTCTCCTCTTCCTATTCACCTGGATCCACCAATCATCATCACTGTGGGAAGTTTCCTCGGTGGACACTGAGTCATACCACTAGTGTGTGTTACCTCTCGATGCCAACTAGCTAGATGACTCTTTTATGTCTCTGTGAATGGATCCATACATATATGTACATACATATGATATAAAAATAGAAAATATATACATATAAATGTATATGTATATACATATGTACATATACATCATATGCATCTCTGTGTATATATATCTATACACACAAATATATATATGTGTGTATATATATATGTATATATATATATGTATATATACCTATACACATATGTAGTCTGAACTTATTTAACTGATTTAGGGGATTTCCAGTATGGAGATACCTTTAGTGATACAGACAGACAAATTGCCTGTATCTGTAGTCTCTATTGGTGAGTTACCTGGGCCACTCAGAGATGAAGTAACACAGTCACCCAGTATATATTAGAAGAAAGAAATGAACCCAAGATTTCCTGATTCAAAGACTGATCCTCCATCCACTGTGCCATGTGTTCTCTCTTACAAAAAGCTGTACCCATTGCTTGATGCAGTCAACAGGAAGGCCTTAGTGCTCCCTTACATAATAGTGATTTGTATACATGCCATGATTAGAGGGGAAATACAGGACTGGACTTGGAGTCAGGTGAGACCTTGGTTCAAATCCTCCCTCTGACTCAATGAGATCTGGTACTTTGAGTCACTTGTCCTCTCTGAGCCTCAGTTTCCTCATCTGTTCAATGTGAATGGGTAAGTACTTACATTGTATTTTTTTACAGCTTAACTTAGGAGTATCTATAGAGCACATCTATAGGTTCTCAAGTTCAACTGCCTGCTACATTTCTTCTTATAGCACTTCTTTCAGTCAATCAGTAAGCATTTATTAACATGTATAAGTTAACATTATAATCTTTTATTAAGCACCTACTATGTTCTAGGCCCTATGCTAAGTGCTCACACACACACAAACACTCTCACAACCTCACCTTCATGGCTCTGATTAGAGAGGAAGGGTCACTCTAAGCTTGTTGAGAATCACAAGAGATGAGATTTAGCCCGGCCTGTTTGAGAATGGGGCCCAGGGCTTTAATCCACCATCCAAAACAGGCAAGACCCCAAACTGGGGCTGCCATTGACTTATACTTGAATCGTTTCATCTTTATTTTATGACAACTGTACCTGAAAATCACCATGTCCAAAATATGACAAGGATCACTTCTGAGCAGACTCATCATTTGAATAATCAGCCATTTAGTGACATGTCTAGCCTAGTTTAATGACTGAATCTGTAAAAGTATGACCTCAAGCACTGGTTAACTTTTAAAATAGCTGTGCCCACTGCATGACACAGCCAACAGGAAGCCATTAGAGCTGCAGCAATTACCATTTACATCCATTGACGAAGTCCCTATTTTATTTTAATCTGCTTAAGTGCATTTTCTGCACGAGGTTAAAATATAAATCCCTTCTCCTGAACAAGACTGGTTTTCTGGCTGACTTGAGAGCACAATTTACAGCTGATTTAATTTGTTCTTCACAAACATTCCTAATGACATTACCCCGGTGCATATACTGACTGCCTCCTCTTATTCCATTAACTCCCAAATCGGGTTTAAAGACCATATTGATGCTAGATGTTATTATGGGTGATTATCAAAACAACAGACAATGGGGCAAAGTGTTTACTAACTGGTTTATATATAATTTCTGTAATAACTACAACAGATGGTAATGCTACAAACAATAAATCAGGCTTTTCGCTGCTGAAATAAATTGGCAACCTGCAGCACAGAAATGGTGTATGTAACTGTATACAGATGCTTCAGTCATCAACTATATTGTTCATCTTATTAGGAAATGAGTCTGTTGCTACTATTTCAGGTAATCTCTCCATTTGCAATTACAAAGGTAGATTTTTCAATTAACATGGTTTTTAACTGTTAAACTGGTATAAGTATATTTTTACCTTTAATTACTGATAGAGTTACAACATTCATTGGCAAAACTGAGGATGTGTGTGTGTGTGTGTGTGTGTGTATTTCTCTCTGTGTGTTGTTTGTCATAATTTATGACTTCTGCTTAAGCCATATTTCCATTATGTAAGGATGTTTCCCTTCTTGAATATTCCTGTGTTGGTAAGGTCAAGATTCTTGAACATGAAGTAAGAGGCTAATCCAATGGCATTTAGGTATCTGAGTGCTAGGTACAGTAAAAGCTTGCTAAAAATGACAATTAATGCCATTTATTACTGTCAGTAGCCTTTAGGCAAGACATAGATCTCCTTGTCCCAAGAGGAAATGTCCTGTGGCTCTTTCCCTTTGTATCAACTGTTTTTACCAATAACAAGAGATGAAAATGGACAGTAAACCACCCCCAGTCCCACCAAATATTTTAATGTCATCTCTTCCTATAGAAATGAAAAACAGAACCAAACCAAACCAGACCAGGTAAAATTTATAATTGCCAACAGACCTTGAAAAGAACTTTACTTAGTAACTTTTAAAATTATTCTCGAATGTGAATCCTGCTATTTGGAATTCTTTCAAAGAAGCACTGCCTTTTACTACATGATTGCTTTTTCTTGACATTCCCCTCTGCCTTGAATAGTTCCTCTCCTCCTTCTCCCCATCTTGTTGCCCCCCTTCCATTCCCATGACCCTCTTCTTCATTTGCTGAAATTCAACCATCTTTTAAAGTTAAGCTCATAGGCCATCTTCTCTGCTTTCCTCAAATCAATATAATTCTCCCCTCCCCTGAATTCTCATGAGATTTCAGTACTTTTGGGCACCTACTATGGTGATGATGATGATGATGATGATGATGATGATGATGATGATTGATGATAGTGGTGGTAGTGATTTATTACTTGTCATTTAAACTGAGTGAGGAAATGACAGTATGAAAATTCCCTTCACCAGTGAAGATCAGCAACTCATTGATTATTAAATGAATCACAAAATTTTAGAGTCAGAAGGGAACTCAAGGGTCATCTAGTCCAACCTGTACCACCTAAAAATATCATGGTTGTCATGATCACCATCGTTTGTCAGATTAAAATCATAGATCTAGATGATGACGAAGACAAGGGCAATGACAACCTATTACTAATTTTGACATTAAAATTCTTTTAATGGTACGAGTGATCACTTAGCTCTGTCTCTACTCTAAAATTTTGTGATTTTTTAAAAATGAGTTTCTGATCTGTATTGGTGGAGGGGACTTCCACACTAGGAATTTCCCACACAAATTCAATCACAGGTCAGGGCCTATCATCATCATCATCATCATCATCATTTCTTCTTGTTCTTTTTCTTCTTCTTGTTCTTCTTGTTCTTGTTCTTCTTGTTCTTCTTGTTCTTGTTCTTGTTCTTCTTCTACTTCTTCTTCTTCTTCTTCTTCTCCTTCTCCCCCTTCTCTTCCTCCTCCCCTCCTCCTTCTACTAGAATAAATTGGACCTATATTCTTAGAGATTTGCCTAGAAAATTGAAAAATTAGGTAATTTGTCTATTGTCACATGTCTAGGATGTATCAGAAACAGAATTTGAATCCAGTTCTTCCTGACTCCAAAGCCCATCCTTAAACCATTTCTTACTGCCTCTATCAATCTGTATACCTATCTCAAGATCTAGAATTTGCACAGAGTAGGTACCCATTGGCATTTTCTTAGGCCCTTCCTTCTTTACCTCTATATAGTTTTAAAACTGTTGACCACTACTTCCTCCAGAAATTTTTCTTTCCTATGTGGATTTTTGGGAATCTGTTCTCTCCTGGCTTGGCTTACATCTAGCTTACTGTATTATCTTCCATGCCCTACACCTTATGCATGAGTGTATCCTAGGCCTCTGTTTTATATCCTTTTCTCTCAAATATACTTTCTCTGCCCGTCTCTGTGATTTTGTCAACTCTCATGGATTAAATTATCATCTCTATACAGATGATTCTCAAATCTTCATAAGTGGTCCTAATTCCTCTATTGAGTTATAGTTGTAGCACACATAAAAAAGATGGCATTCTGACTTCCAATTCTTTTCTCTTCATGGGTTCGGAATCACTTGTTCACCCCATCTGTACCTACATTTATTTACTTCTTTTTTTAAATTTTCACATTAGTCATGTGGTAAAAAAGAATTAGAACCAATCATAGAAACCACAAGAAAGGAGAAATGAGAGCGAGGGAAAGAGAAAGAGAGAGAGAGGGAGAGGAATAGAGAGATGGAGAGGGAGAGGGAGAGGGAGATAGCACAACAGGCTAGGGTTGTTCCTTAGATAGAGGTGACTACATGACTATAAATATCCATTATTGTGGCTACTGAGGCCTAACAGTATGGTCCCCATTTAAACAAATTTGCTGATATTAACTTTTAAATCATGAAATGTTAAATAATAAAAAGCAAATCATTTGTAATCATTACATAGGAGTTTGCCAATAAACCTGGGTCACGCTCTCCCACCAATGTAAACTGTGTATATGTGGGAGAGAGGGCACAGACTTAGAGAAATTTAGCATTGGGGCACATGAATAGGGAAACCTTGGTACCCGAGACAGTTCACAATTATAGACAGCAGGCCTTGTGGTCCTTAGTCTCTTTAAGAAATAGCCTACAGAGTCATATGTGGCAGTGTGTGCTTATAGTCCCTTCTTCTGGGGAAGAGTAAAGCTGGTGGATAGCTTGAGCTCAGGAATTCTGAGCTGTGGTAGAGCCAAGCTGATCAGGTATCCATACTAAGTCTAGTATCCAAGAGGGTGAGTCCCTGAGAGCAGGGGACCACCAGGCTGCCTAAGGAAGAGTCAACTAGCACAGGTTAGAAAAAGTAGGTCAAAGATCCTATGCTAATCTCTGTTGAGGTCAAAGATTCTGAATGGCATTTGCATTTCCAGAATGGGCAAGATAGGGAAAGACCATATTAAAAAAAGGGGAGGAGGTTCTACTTTGTGTCATCTATCGGGCGGTACATCTACTCTTCTGAGCTTCTCCAATTTCCTGATGGAAAAACCACTTTTGTGCTACGCTTAGGTCACTAAAGTAGTAGTAAGCTCTTTTAGCAAATAATGGCCTTAAACTTTAGATCTGCAGAACTTCCCTTGGCTGATTGCAGAGGCAGCATTGTATTTTTTTTCCAGTATTTGCTGAAAAAAATCTCTCTCACTTTTCTTTGCTGTATAATTTCATCCATGTCCTATTTTTCCCCCAAAAGTTTTTCCCTTAAACCTGGGATCTAAAACAGTTATTTAGGTCTTTTCTCTGTTCTGTGATGGGTTTCTTACTCTTGAACCTTAGAAAGAAATAAAGGGTACAGAAATATTTATAGCAGTTCTTTTTGTGGTGGCCAAGAATTGGAAATTGATGAGATGTCCATCAATTGGGGAAATGGCTGAACAAGTTGTAGTATCTGAATGTAATGGAATACTATTGTTCCAGAAGAAATGATGAACAGGCAGACTTCAGAAAAACCTGGAAAGACTTACATGAACTGATGCCAAGTGAAGTGAGTAGAATCAGGAGAACATTGTACATAGTAACAGCATTGTATGATGACTAACTTTGATAGAATTAGCTCTTCTCAGCAGTGAAAGGATCTAAAACAACTACAAAAAAACTCATAATGGAAAATGCTGTCTGCATCCAAAAAAAGAACTAGAGAATTGAAGCACACTGTGTGCTATCTCCCTCTCCCTCTCCATCTCTCTATTCCTCTCCCTCTCTCTCCCTTTCTCTTTCCCTCGCTCTCATTTCTCCTTTCTTGTGGTTTCTATGATTGGTTCTAATTCTTTTTTACCACATGACTAATGTGAAAATTTAAAAAAAGAAGTAAATAAAGGGCAATGTAGGCAAGTCTCTGAGGATTTTCCCTTCTTTCAGGCTATAGATGAAAGTAAAGACTTAGTCACCCATTTGAAGAGCTAGTCAGATCTTCAAACAACAGAAGAAATCAGCTCCCAAGATCAGAGCTTTTCCACAGTAAGATCAACTCCACCACTAGTTGTAGAACCTGTCTTTCTCTAATCAGCAGACTACCCTCCTGTTAGTTCCATTGGTTGCTTTTTTCTGTGTTCTGTATTTTAATGTTTAAGCTTCTATAAACAGCTTTTCTTGTTGTCTTCTACCTTCTAATTCCCTAGCTTTTTGTATGGCTTTCCCACCTCAAATCAGGGTTTCTTCATGTCTAGTGACTTACTTCCATTTTAGGTTAAAACCTCCCAAATCTACATTTCTGTGAGGAATGACAAAAATAGTCAATATGCAGTTTTCCCATAGTTTTCAAATAGTTCTTTGATTCAGGATTTCTCAGCAGTAAACTTCAAAGTCCCTATAAATTAGCTTCTGAGAAACAACACATTAGCTATCTGTCAGTACTTGTGCCTTAGAGAAGATCTGGGCTACTTTTCTCTTAGGTTCTTTCAGAACTTTTTGTGTTTCTTCTCAATCTTCTTTTGTTGGTGTGCCTTACACAAATGTTCTTTTATCACCTTTCAGTAAATAAAATATCCACAGTAACATATTATGGAGTAATATATCTGCCCATTGGACATATTCTTTCAATGTCCCTATTCATCTTCATCTCAAAATGACTGAATTAGTACTGATTTTACAATTAAAACCCATCCCCTCTTCTTATTTTTCCTATTTCTATTAATGGTTCTGCCATCTTTTCAGCATGACTCAGGTTCACAACCACAGAATCATTCTCTTCAGTTACCTTCACCTTCTTCTCATCTTTCCCTTTTCCAATCTATCTTCTACACAGCTGCTAAGTCAATATTTCTGAACCATGGTTTGGACCCTCTGCTCAAGAAGCTAATCCCCCATTACCTCAATGACTAAATGTTTAATAGTTAAAGTCTTTGTAATCTGACTCTAGCCCCTCTTTCTATACTGATTTCATGTTACTCCCTCTTACACACTCCATACTGTAATCAAACTGGCATTCTTCTTGTCCCTATGGTCTGTCTGTTTTGGTTCCTTACCTTTGCATAAGCTGCCTCCCAAGGCCTAGAAGGAACCTCACCTCATCGCTGACTCTTAAAATCCCTCACTCTTTTCTTCTTCTTCTTCTTCTTCTTCTTCTTCTTCTTCTTCTTCTTCTTCTTCTTCTTCTTCTTCTTCTCTTTCTTCTTCTTCTTTTGCTTTTTGGAGGGGGGAAGGCAGGGCCATTGGAGTTAAGTGACTTGCCCAAGGTCACATGGCTAGTTTTAAGTGTCTGAGGTCATATTTGAACTCAGGTCCTCCTGACTCCAGGGCTGGTGCTCTATTCACTGTGCCACCTAGCTGCCCCCTTCACTCTTTTCAAGGCACAGCTAGGTGCCATCTTCTAGCCCAGTCCTTTTTTGATCCCTCAGTTGGTAATACTTAGTGAAAACACTTTCCAAATTATTCTGTATTCCCGTTGTAGTATGTGCATGTGTGTATGTGTACTTATATAGTACTAACTTATCTGTGAGCTAGTATTTTCTCCACAGAAATACTCCTTGGATGCAGTGCTTGTTTCTTTTGAATCTTCAGTGCCTAACATCATGCCCGGCATATTTTGTTGTTGCTGTTGTTCATTTGTGTCCAATTCTTTGTGACCTCATTTGGAGTTTTCTTGACAAAGATGCTAGGCTGGTCTGCCATTTCTTTCTCTGGCTTTTTATAGATGAGGACAGGCACTTAATAAATTCTTACTGAATCTGATTGATTGATGTGAGCAAAACATAAATGCAAATAGTTTAGTGGAGGTGGAAGAAATACTATTTCATTAACTTTTAACACAATTTTTTTGCATATTTATCTCAAAGACCTACTTAGTGACTTACTTGGCTTTCTGTGGATAGGAAGGGAATATTTAGATTTGACCCATCTCTACTGCCCTCTCCAGTCATTCTCCCATCTCCCCCACTACAAACTTAGTTTCTACAATAGTTATTCTTCCTAAAATTTACCATGGATTTGTTCAATTTGGAAGGAATCTCAGAAGATATCAAGTTGAGGCCAGATCTAAAAAAATCCCCTCCACAACATTCCTGCTGAGTGATCATCCAACTCTACTCAAAGGCTAAGTGACCCATCTTCCAAACTAGATCATAGACTCCCTGGGGGCAGGAACCCTGATGATTTTGTACTTATTTCTGTTTCTGTAGGAACTGGAAGATAGTAAGTGTTCAATGAATGTTAGTGTATTTGGTGTGATAAATGTAGCATGGAAATTACAACAGTACCCACAGTCCATTGGGAATCAGCATGGCCCAAGCAAATCTGTGTTCATTGCCTAGGAATAGCAACTTGAGCCTGCGGGTTGGACAGACTGGGGTTCAGATGTTTGGACAACACTATCAATCATATGAAGCAGGAAAAGATCAAGCACTCTATGCAAGCCTCTGGGAACTCTCATGATCCTCTGCAGGTAGAAACTGGACAGTTCACTTGTAGTGCTGGGCTTCATATCCTCTCTTCCCTCAGTCCCCAGAAGGGACAATAAGTGATAAAGTTCAATTGAATTATAGCCAGTCGCTTGCACTCCTATAATTAAGGTTGTGTCAGCATTTCCATTATAAACCTCTATTAAAAATTTAAGTTCAGATCCTAGTTTTGGTAGGGAATTTGATTAAGTTTTATGGTGATATAATAGCACATAGCAACTAGTAGGTGATAAAAATTGGAAACTCCAGAGTCTGTGCAAGGTGTGTGAAATATAGGATGCCTTGTTTTTAATCAATATCGTGAGAATGTTTTAAAACTCTGGAATGTAGGGCATACTGCTGGGATTGTTGTACACCCTGGCAGAGTGGGTGTAAAGATTTATTCTTGTTATTTAGAAGAGTTGAGAAAGAGGAAGAGGAGGAAATCTGCCTAGGGGGTTGCTCCCACTCAAGCCTGCTCCATCCTCTACCCCACCCCCCAACCTTCCTCAGCCTTCCCCTGCAGGGTTCTAAGAAGTCAATAGATGATCACATCAGAGTGCCTTTTAGAAAGGGGCAATTAATTGTTCTCTCCCTGTAATTTTCTGCATGGAGATCTCTTTCTCACATTCCCTCTGCTCTTTCCCTCTGACCCCTGAAGTTGCCTTCCATCTCTCTAGCAGCTGGCCCTTCCTTTACCTGTACAATACAGTGCTGTTTAGTTAGTGAACTGACCTGAGAAAACCTTCTTGTTTTCAACTGTGACTGCTTTCAGTTCTTCTGTAAAAAGAGAAAGAGGGTAGGGAATCCCTACCCAAATACATAGGATTACAAAGGAAAACAATTATGTTGAAATAAAGTTACTGCAATAATCACAGGGAGCCTGAACTACAGTAGTTGTGGTATTAGAAGAGAGAAAGGTACAAGAGATGTTGAGAGAGAATCAACACCTTGGTAACTGATTAGAGGGGAAAGGTATCCTCAATAGTAATAGGGAAGTTGGAGGAGGGGGAGATATAGGAGGAAAAGGTAAACCTTCTCACATAAGCCCCTCAAACAAGGGCAATTTAAATAGATCTGGAAGTGATATCCTTCACCTTCCTTTTAGAGCCTGGGTCAGATGGACAGGTGGGCTGGGGAACCCTCGGCCTCAAGGCCACATGTGGCCCTCTAGGTCCTCAAATGTGGTCCTTTGACTGAATCCAAACTTCACCGAACAAATTCCCTTAATAAAAGGATTTGTTCTATAAAACTTGAACTCAGTCAAAAGGTCACACCCAAGGACCTAGAAAGCCACATGTGATCTTGAGTCCACAGGTTCCCTACCCCTGGGAATGACTGTAGTTTCTGGGCTAAGATTGGACAGAGAACAGTCTATAGGAGCTCATCTGACATAAGGGAGCATTTATGATTGGTGGACAACCTGTCTGAAATAGGAATGTTGATCAACTGAATACAAAATGATTCATTAAAAAGAACTTTCTACTTTTCCTTGTCAATTACCAAAAGTAAGGGGTTTAGATTTGATCATCTCTGAGTTCCAGGTTTAACCAGTGGAAATTTATGAATTGGTTTCCTCTCACTGGTCACATCAACATGAGCCTTTAAAAAGGCATTGTTTTTCTCTTCTTCACTAAAATGCATTTTTAAAGCACTGTTCTTCCCATGTCATAGGAATGAACCAGTTCTGATTAATTATACAATATTCCTTTCCACTCTCTCTATATTCCAGCTAAGCTGCTCTGATACCACCTCTTTTTACATAGACCATGTTTCCCATGTCTGGCATATTGTCCCTCCCTCCCTTAGAACCTTTAGCTTCCTTCAGGGCTCAGGTCAAGTGCCTTTAAAAGACTTTTTCTGATTCTCCCAGTTGTTCCTCTAGCCTCCACCTCAAAGAAATCACTTTGTCTATATTCTATATTTACTCATCTGTGATATATCTTGTATTCCCACTGTAGAATGTAAGCTCCTTGAGGGCAGGGACCATCTCACTGTTTTGTTTGTATCCCAGCACTGAGTACACTGGAATGTGGTCATTACTTAATAATTCTTGTTGATTGTAAGATTGAGGTCGATGTCACGAGTTTCCATTGAGTGAATCCTCATTTTAAAGGATCCTGGAACAAGATAATTATTTAATAAATGCTTGTTGATTGATAGATTGAGGTTGATATCATGAGTTTCTTTTGAGTGAATGCTTCTTTTAAAAGGTCATTGGAAGGTATATAATAATTGCTATAATATTTTATCATAATAGTTCTATTTAAGTTTTTCAATTGGTATTGGGTAACTATCATTCTACTACCTTCCATAATAATCCAAAGTCCTTTTCTGATAGCTCAAAGGCCATGCCAGCAGAACATAAGTAGGCTCTGGTCATTCCTATCAAACTGGAAAGGCTTTTGGTATGGGCCCAGAGATAATTTGTGTGTATTTCTGTCCTCTTAGGACCAGCCTAGCTAAGTTCAGAGAGGCTTAACACTAAGTTGACTGAAATTTTCAGCCCCAGC
Source organism: Pseudochirops cupreus (assembly GCA_028627135.1). Taxonomy (NCBI): domain Eukaryota; kingdom Metazoa; phylum Chordata; class Mammalia; order Diprotodontia; family Pseudocheiridae; genus Pseudochirops; species Pseudochirops cupreus. The sequence goes on from CM053582.1 coordinate 509,692,860, forward strand.
ACCTCCCAATGACCACTTCGTAAGTAGAGAAAGGTTGCAGTTGGCATGGATTGAGGGAGATTGTTCAATAATCAGCAGATTATTGAAGTTATTGAAGAATTAAAATAATAAACATATACTTGGATCTTTCATGCTAACTACATGGCTTTTATTTTAAAATGCTGTTCATTTCAGAACATAGCATATAGAGTTCACTGAACCACACAAGCTGCCATCTGGCCTGGGGATGGAGGAAATATCTGGATTTGGCATGCTAAACATAATTAGCACCCCAATTTACACTTACACAGCACTTTCTCATTTATGAAGCATTTCTGCATCCTGTTATTTCATTTGATCCTCACACTCACTGAGCAAAGGTAGTCAGTATATCCTCCATATTACAGATAAGGAAACTGAAACTTGGAGAGATTAAACTACTTACTCAAGATCTCTAGCAAATGGCCAATCCAGAGCTCCTGAGTCCAAATCTCAATGTTGGATATATGTGCTTAGTACTCCTAAAGACAGATGTTCAGTGATCCCACATGGAAGACCCACATTGACAGGTTAGAAGCCCATTAGAAATTCAGTGCATAAAACAAGAGATCCATTTCATTCTAAGACCAGTAGACACGTTTCTTCCCATGGAGTTGATTCTTTTGCTGCTTTTTCACGTCTACCAAAGGCCCCCTTTGCTGGAACACATTAAGAAAGGGCTCAAAGAAAGACTGTTTTAGTGTACAACCAGACCTAAGCTACAAGTAGGATTCGCGGATATGTTGTAAATTGTATCTCTTGTATTAAGCCAATAAAACAAATACATTCCCAAGACTATAGACAACTTTAATTAGAATTTTACAAAGGTGCCATCTGAATTATTTGTTAATTGCTTTCCCATATTTTTCCCGCTGGGTTCCAAAGGCTTCAGACATACACTAAAGAGCAAACCCAGTCCAATGTGACAACAGTGATAGATATGCTAATTTCTTCATTCACTCCACTTCACTTCTTTTATTCTTTCCAATTAAAGCAAATGCTACTGAAACTGTAATTAAGCTAGTGCCCAGCGCCCTGATTGCCTGCTGTTTTAATGAAACCCTATTGATTTTCCTTTTATTTCTAATGGCCACACATGGCGTTTTGTGGTAAAACACATGGATGGTACAATATCCTAGCTAAACTTCATTTGGGTCTGGTGAATGCAAAGGCTTATGAAAAAAATCATGAAAAGGGAGATCTGTATGGCTTCTCCCATGCATAGGAGATCTGTGCTGGAAAACTCTGTATTACCATAAAAAAGAAATGGCCAAGTGTTCGAAGTCACTTTTTATTCTAGGGAGTATGCCACGAGGAGCAGTATATTTGTTAAACACTAGCAGATTAGCCAAATGGAATACTAAAATTCCAGCTACTTAGGAGAGTAACAGAAATGTGTTATTTTGGTGCATACAGAAATGATCACAAACGTAGCGAGCTGTTTTAGAAAGAAAGCATCAGAAGAATATCCTCTTGCTTTCATTATTGAAAAACAAACAAATTGACAACAACCTCAACAGCAACAAACACCACAACTCTCTTTTCTAAGAGACATCTTTCAGAAATGATTGTCCTCTTTAGCTTCTGGCTAGACTTAAAAAGTAAAATAAGGGAGGGAAAACCTTGAATATTGGGGACTTTAAAAACCTCACAAATGTCTGCTTATGCAAAATTGATGTTCATACTTAGAATTATAAGTTGATATCAATTAACCTGTTTTCTGTATTTAGGAACATGGTTTCTAATATGGAACGTTGAAAAAACATAAGGTATAGGCAGCATAGTATAGTAGAAAGAAAAAAATGGGCTGAACGTCACAAGACTCAGAACTTATATGTTGGTAAACTCAGTTTCACTTCCTAGCAAAATTCTAGAATGTAGCATTAAAAGGGTTGGTTAGTGAGTCTGTAGAAAGGCAAACAGTTGTCTTTAACAGGTAGCACAATTTCATCAAGAACAAGTCACAACTGATTAGCCTTATTTCCTTCTCTGAAAAGGTTACAAATCTGGTCAATCTGTGCTGATATTGACATGATGTATTAAGATTTCAGTGCCATCTTGCTGAACAAGTTGGAAAGTTGTGGGTCGAAAGGTAACAGTTAGGTGGATTTGGAGCTGGTTGAATGACTGAGACTAAAGCAGTCAATAATTGGTTGAGAGTGACTTGTAGGGAACTCTTCAGTGAAGTTCCCCAGAGATCTGTTCACGGTCTTCTGCAGCTGACTTGAATGAAAGCATAGAAGGCGTGCTGGTTGAGTTTGTAAATGACATGGAACTAGGTGGGATAACAACCAAGTTTAATGGCAGAGCAAGGATCCAAAAAGATCTTGAGAGGACCAAATGAATGGTTTCATCTAATAAGACAACATTTAAAAGGATTAAATACAGTCTTAAACCTACACAAAGGCAACAAGTACTTCAACAAGACTGAGAGGTGCTGGTCTCACTCTACTCTATGTATGATACTCTGTATCAGATCATGTTCAGAATATTCTATTCAAAATAATAATTAATACTATTCAAAATAATAATCCACATTTATATAGCATTTTAAGTTTGCAAAACATTGTACATATATATGTGTTTATATATATATATGTATATATCTCGTTTGATGATCACAATATTTCTTTTAGGTAATTGCAGTTATTCCCATTTTACAGATGATGAATTGGAACTTGAAAGAGGTTAAGTGATTTAGTAAGTGATTGAGGCCAGATTCACACTCAGATCTTCCCGAAGCCCCGTCTAGAAGTCTATCTGTCTACTATGCTACCTGCCTTCAAGATGGGAGAAGTTTGGTTAGGTAGCTGCTCATACAGAAAAACCCTCGACCTTGTAGTGTGCTGCAAATTCAAAATTTGGTAGTTAATTCGTGCAGTGCTAGAGTGCTGGACCTGGGTCATGAAGACCTTAGTTCCCATATAGACTTAGACATTTACTAGCTGTGTGACCCTAGGCAATTAACTTAAGCTGTATATGCCTCAGTTTCTTCAACTGTAAAGTGGGGATAATAATAGGATCCACCTCATTGTGTTGTGAAGAATAAATGAGATAATATTTGTAAAGCATTTAGTACAGTGACTGGCATGTAGTAGGAGGTTAAGAAGGGCTTGGTTCTTGTTCTGTCTTCCCCTCAAAGTGAATAAGAAGTGTGATATAGTAGCCACATAACTGAATGTAGTCTTTGGCTGCATAAAGAAAGGGTACTATGTCTGTAACAAAGAAGGTCACAAGTCCCACTTTGCTCTGCAGTGGTTAGACCATGTCTAGATTATTGTGCTCAGTTTTTGATTTCACATTTTATGAAAATTTCAACAATCTGGATAGCATTGAGGGCAGGGGCACCATGGTAGTGAAGGTCTGTCTGAGGATTTGGTAAAGGAACTGGAAAGTAGTTTGGCTTCAAGATGAGAGGCTTAGTGGATGGACAGACATGATTGGTGGGAAAAGGAATTATGCTTGTTCAGTTTGCTGCCTAAGGCAAAATGAAGAAAACAGTGTGGAAGGAGCAGAGAGGCAGATTTAGGCATGATTTAAGGAAACTCTTTTAATTAGAGCTATTGAAAAATGGAATGAGGTACTTCAGGAGTTGTTGGTTTCCTCTCACTGGAGGTATTCAAGCCCAGCCTGAATGACCAATTGCCAGGAATGTTGTAGAGGAAACTCATGGTCAGATACTGGACTCTGAAGTTCCTTCCAAATCTAAGATTCTGTAATTCTGTTATGGGCAAAACCAGCCAACCAACCAAACAAACAAACAAATAAACCCTTTGGTTTTCTAGGGTCCTTTAAGAACCATCTAGATTGAGAGGTGCTGGTCTCACTATGATCTGTGTATGATATTCTCTATCACAGCTGTTCTCAATCTGTGGGTTATGTTCAATTTGTAACAATGAAAACACATCCTGCATATCAGATATTTACATTACGATTCATAACAGTAGCAAAATTACAGTTATGAAGTAGCAACGAAAATAATTTTATGGTTGGGGGGGTCACCACAACATGAGGAACTGTATTAAAGGGTTGCGGCATTAGGAAGGTTGAGAACCACTGCTCTGTCAGATCACATCCAGAATGTTTTATTCACTTCTTGGTTCTACATTTAAGGAAATTCATTTACAAGTTGAAGAGTGTCCAAGGAAGGTGACTGGTTTGGTGAGTGGATTGGAGACCATTATCATATGAAGACTGAGTAAAAGAAATAGGAATGTTTAGCTTGTAGGAAAAAAGACTTCAGGGGTAAAAGAGCAGTGTATAAATATTTGAAAGGCTGATGTGGAAGAGGCCCCTTACTTCAGAGGGAAGAATGAAGAGAAATGGACTGACTCAGGAGGCACGGTGTCCAACATGTCTCAAAGGTTTACCAGAAGAAGGTGAATGACTACTCTTGTAGAAGACATTCTAAGTCAGGTATGGGTTAAATTAGACGGCCTTTGAAGTTTCTTGCAAAGCTGAAATTGTGTGTTTCTTTCTTTAATTTGGCATTTTACTTTAACCAGTTGAAGAGCTAAGGGCTCCCAGTGATAATTAATCAGGAGATGATTGATTATTCTTGAGTGGTTTTCCTGTTAATAAAGTTTCATTTGGACTGTCACTTGATGTCTCCTACCTCCATGCCATAACATGCTAGAAGAAAGGATTCATGATGTGTAATTGTGAAACTTCTAAGTAATCTATAAACATGTGGCCTCTTTCACTTCCCTACCCTCAACTGCACTATTTTTCCCTATACAGATTTTTCTGTTCTTCCTTATATCCACTTTCACTTTGAAGTCAGTGGGTATTATAGTGTATGTTGACTCAAGTTGTAAGCTCTTATCAATTTTTTCAAATAATTTCTTTACTTGTTTCTTCACCTTCTGCAATAGATATCGATATATAAAACTGCAATTACTTGAAGGTGGTCTGTTGGCATGATTTAATTGCAAGAATTGAAAAGTGAAACGATCAAGTGCCTGAAAGGATAGTACTTGTTGCATTTGTCAATATGCTGAAACCAATTCCACTAAGTCATTTGTTCATTCAAGAACTCAAGTTGTTTGACCATTATAATTTCTTTATGTGTTCTATTTCTCATGAGAATGTTAGCATGAATTCAGTTTAGTTCCTCCAGTCATGTGCCAATTGGCTGATTGTTCAACAAAGGCTACATGAAAAGTTCCAACAACTACATCTGTAGAATTTAAAAGAAGCATGATTTTTATTAAGTTCTCCCCTACCTCTGCTTCTGTCTTCCTCCCTTTTGCGTCACTCAGTCACAATCAGTATAAAAGTGGAAGGGTGCCACATGGAAGTGAGAAGCATTTTTCATTTTGTAATCTTATTTTATGGGTTGTCTTGGCTCCCCCAAAGTCACCCAACAGTCAAGTTTCAATAATTAACCTCTCTAAACTTAGTATCACTGGTCTTTGTACAATAGACAACATAGTCTGTTCCTGGACCTGAAGCTGTGGCCTTTCTAGTTTGATAAAAACTTCCAGAGCTAGCATAGCCTTCAAGAACTCAGTGTCCCTTTCAATTCTACTACTTCCTATTTCAAGTCTCTCCTCACTCTTATCCATCCTGCACACAGCTGCCAGAGTGATTTTTCTTAAGCATAGATCTGAGCATGTCTCTTCCTTACTCAATAAAATCCAGTGGTTCCCTATTGCCTCTAAAATAAACTATAAGTTTCTCTTTGCCTTTTAAAAATCTTGTCCTCATCCTATTTTTCTAGCATCATTATACATTACTCCCCTCTCTGCACCTTCCAGTCCAGCCTTTTCTCTGTTCCTCACATATAACATTCCATCTCTTCTCTCTATGACTTCACATGTCATCACCCATGCCTGAATTGTGTTCTCTCTTCATCTTTGCCTCACAGAATCTCTCACTTCCTTCAAGACTCAGCTCCAATGCTTCCTTCTCCATGAAGCCTTCCCTCGTCCCCCTACTGCTAGGACCTTCCAGCCTTAAATGCATTATATTTAACTACCTTGCATTTATTTCATATTAATTTTGCATGCATTCATGTATCTATGGCTCCTGGTATAGGAGCAAGCTCTTTGAGAGCAGCAGACATTTCATTTTTTGTCTTAGTATCCTCAGTACCTAGCTCCATGCCTGTCACACAGTAGGCATTTTAAGAAATGCTTGTGGATTGACGCCAGGGTAAGTGATCAGAGCAGGATATGAATGTAAAGAGATAAATAATTATAGGAGGTAGGCAATGCCAAATACCAAATAAATGCCACTTCCCAGAAGGTGATAATTTGTGGAGCAGTTGGGCAAAAGCTTCATAGAAGGGATGAGAATTAAGCTAGGTCATAGAATTATAGAATACTAGAGAAAAAAAAGAGACCCTGAAGATTATTTAGCACAGTCTCTTGACTAGATGCATGAATTTCCTCTATGACTTCTCTAAAAAATTATCACCTAGGCTGAACATTTCCAGTGACTGACAAGTCACAATGAGGCAGCCCATTCTATTTTTTAAAAGTAACCTTAGGGGGCGGTTAGGTGGCACATTGAATAGAACACCAGCACTGGAGTCAGGAAGACCTGAGTTCAAATGTGACCCCAGACACTTAACACTTACTAGGTGCGTAACCTTGTGCAAGTCACTTAACCCTAATTGCCCTGTCTTCCCTCCTCCAAAGAGCAAAAAAGAAAAAAAAAGAAAAAGTGCCCTTAGCTGTTAAGTTCTTCCTCATGGTGAACTTAAAGTGGCATTACAAAAGTTAAGCCTTCCATTGGTCATTTAATTACCTGGTGGCATTTTCCTCTATAGAAATATATAAGTACTGGTTTGCTTGATGATGTTCCAATAACTATTCCTTCCTGCTTAGCTTTTCAATAGCACCAATTCTTATTTTCCTACCCCCCTAAATATTTACTATCTGGTATATAAGAACCAGCATTCTTGTTCTTCAATCCCATACATTTCATGGGGTTTTGAGATTTTTAAAATAAATGGCTATTTCTTTCTTGCCCAGGATATACGTGAGCAGGACTTTGTAGATTAGAAGTTTGTGTTTCAATCTGAATTCAGGAATACTCATTATTTATTACTTCCCATTAGTTCGAGTTTTTTTTTTCCCTTGAGCAAAGCAGATTAAGTCTGATTTGTCTGCTATGTGATAAACCTTCACATACTTGATAACAATGATCCTGTCCTCCCTTAGGTCTTTTCCCCAGACTAACCCACCTCAGTTCAACTGATCTTCATATGAAATGATTTTTGAGTCCTGGGTTAGATTCATTCCTTTGGATTGACTAGCTTGTCATTGTTTTCCCTAATGTGTGATATCTAGAACTGAACACAGCATTCCAGATGTGCTCTAACTAGCTGTCAGAGAATGGTGGGACTCCACCAAGTAAGTTAGAAAAAAAGAGTAGGAAAATCCAAGAACATAGAATGTAACACAAGCATGAAGTAAGAGATAGGTCTGATATAACTGACGAGTATGCTCATTCAATTGAACAGTTCTCATAGGGGGAAGTAAAATAAAGTATCATTGGAAACACAGAAAGAGATTGGTTTCGTGAAGTGGCCAATGGCATGGACATTGTTCTGCATAAGGCAAACTGCATTGCCTGGGGACCCAGTCTCTAGAATTTTCCAATCCAGTCCTGCCTTTTAAGGTCCCTTCCAGTTCTAGATGTATGATCCTATGAAAACAAATAAACATGGATGCGCATTTTAAGGATATATTGAAATCCCGACGACAAGGACAGAAACAACTTGACAAAAGTCTTTAATCTGTTCTGGAGTTATAACTAAAAATGTGTTTGGTCCCTAGGCTTCTCATTTTAGTCTCTTTGCTAAGTCACTGGAATGAACTCAATGCAGGATCCAGAGATTATTGTTTTCATGTTTTGTGCTATTGGGTTACTATGATCAATGGGACAGCTTTTCTTAAGAACAGCTCACTCTTAGAGCTACTTCACAATTTACAGGTTACTTTGCTCTTGGCCATATGAGGTGGGCAGTGCAAGTTTTAGGTTCATAAATCTATAGATATGGATCTAATATTCTGTTACTCAAAAGCAGATAGCAGTAAGAGTCAGATCCAAAACTCAAACTCAAGTCTTCTTCCCTAAATCCAGTGTTTGTTCAACTCTATCATTCTTTCTCTTTGGAGATGATAGAGATTCTGAAATCTGCACCTCTCTGGTGGCAGGTTGGAGTATAATCATAAGATAATAGAATCAGAACTAGAAAGAGGCCTTAGAAATTCTCTAGTCCAGTTGTGTCCAACTAAATAGAAATGGGGCTACTAAATTACACATAGGAACCTTAGCAGACTTCATAATGACTTGAAAACCACATATTAAAATTATCTATGTTCTATTGTGGCAACTAGGTGTGGAGTGGATAGAATGTTAGACTTGGAGTTAGGGAGACCTGAATTCAAATTTGACCTCAGATACTTACTAGCTGTGTGACCCTGGGCAAGTCACTTAATCCTATTTGCCTCAATTTCCTCATCTGTGAAATGAGTTAGAGAAGGAAGTGGCAAGTACTCCAGTATCTTTACCAAGAAAACCCCAAACAGGATTATGAAGAATGAGACATAACTGAAATGACTGAATAATGTTTTATTGTATTTTTCTTTATGTTGTTAAATGTTTCCCAATTACATTTTAATATGGTTCTGACCATACTCAAAAATTCTGTGGGCTACAGACCTGTGGTTCCATGTGTTTGGCACTTCTGTTTTAGTCCAGTCTCCTCAATTTAGGCATGAGGAAACTGAAAAGGGGATAAGTGACAAGGGGGTAATTTACCACATTTTTTAAAAATTGTGGTTTGTGATTTTGTAATTATTATTATTTTTTAAAACATAAACTGACCAGCTTAATTCTTGTTTTCCTGAATCTCTAGGGTATTTGAAGTAGTCTTTGCTATTACCAAATCTCTAGATTAAATTTATTGGTCTCAATCCATTCAAATATCAACTGAGATGCAACAAATTCTTACTACCCTGTACCAATTGAACTACCACAAGAGTCAGAGGCAGGAATGGATAAACTTCAAATCCTTACCCCCAATGCTGACATTCTGGCCACATATAATTCTGGCTGTTATTTCATATGATTTAGATTTTCTGTAGCTGTCAGTTTTCTTCTGTCAAGCCCATCTACCATCAGTCTACTATACGGGAGTCAGAATTCTCTTTTTTGTTTTTCAAGAAGTCAGGAAAATCTAGTTCAAATCCAACCTCAGATGCTTATTAGCTGTGTGACCCTGGGCAAGTCACTTAACCTTTGTTTGCCTCAGTTTCCTCATCTGTAAAATAGGGATAATAACAACACTTACCTCCCAGTGTTGTGAAGATCAAATGAGGAAATAATTGTAAAGTGCTCAGCATAGTGTCTGGCACGTAGTCAGTACAATATAAAGTTTAGTTATTTTATATATATATTTATATATATATATATAATAACTAAAATTTAGTTATTATATATAACCAATATAAAGGTTAGTTATCATTTTTATTCCCAAGTATTTAATAGCATTGCGAGACTTTTTAAAATAAGTGACTGCTTCTGTCCAGTTCATAGTAGGGATGAATAAGACTTTGTAGATTGGAGGTCTGCACTTGATCTGAATCTGAATTTAGGGTCTAGAAATTTTGAAAATGATTCAGAATGTGAAACATCTAATCCAAGTGAAACCAGCACGCATTTGTTAACTATGTAGTGTTCCAGTCACTGTTAGTCACTGGTGATACAAAGACAATATCGAAAACAGTTCCAGACCTCAAGGGCTGTAAAGTCTACTAAGAGAGTGTACAATGTGTCAGGAGAGAAGGAAGATCTTTCAAATAATGTGAATGGAAAATTTTCATCTCCTTGAGGTCAGTGACTGTATCTTGCTTATCTTGGCACCACTCCCAGTGACCATCACTGGGTACCACACCTAGTGGACATTTGATACATGTTTATGGAATTAATGGGCAAGAACCACTTAGAAAAGACAACCAACCCTGTACTCGAACCACTTCCAGAAGTGGCAGCTGTTTATGGTCAACATTATTGTGTACATAAAATAGAGAAAAGAAACATTCAGCTTGAGTTCAAGAGTAAAACCACATACACACCATCAGTCAAACCTGACCAAAGATCGTTTGGATCCCCTTCCCACCTCTACCGGTCCCTCTCCTGACACACGCATTTCTTCCTGTTTATGCCCCTCTCACATCTAACTGTGGTTACATGGGCTCAAGTTTCCTCATTTGTTAAAATGGCAATAATATTAAATACTTGCATTAGTTACCTCACAGGGAACTTTCCATCCGCTCTCAGCCATGGACACTGAAAGATTAAAAAAAAAAAAAAACAAACTCTTTGACAGGCTTTGTCCTAACAATTTCATCTTCAGCCAATAAGTAGCTCTCACTACTGACACACAAAGAACACCCATTATTAAGGATGATGTTAATTAACAGAGAGGATGAAAGTCAGCTGTTACTGTTAATGACTTCATATGGCCGGGTTAGCATTACATGTTAAAAACAAACTTTACAGGTAAGATGGTTAATAAAGAATATACAATGTGGATATCATGAGGTCAAGAACCATGGTTTTTAAAAATTTTTTCTGTGTACCCAGAACAGTGCATTGTGCAGATTTGGATAGATACACATTCTTATCATTGTGGGCATTACTTCTATAGACCTCTACTCATTCATGTCTTCTCATTATGTGGGATTCTTTTCCTAGCTTCTCCTTAGAGAGTAATAGGTACTTCATAGAATAGTGAGTGAATGAATGGTAGCTTGAATTCTGTCTTTTCCATGAAACCTTTCCAGACTACCCTGGGAAGGCTACACCAATTCCTATCCCTAACTTTTTTTTTTCTTTTTGGAGAGGAGAAGGCAGGGCCATTGGAGTTAAGTGACTTGCCCAAGGTCACACGCCAGTAAGTGTGAAGTGTTGGAAGCCGGATTTGAACTCAGGTCCTCCTGACTCCAGGGCTGGTGTTCTGTTCACTGCACCACCTAGCTGCCCCCCCCCCCATCCCTAACTTCTAGTGCATTGATCTTCAGTTTCACATTTTATTATCTAGTTGTTGTCTTCTTCACATGTCTTAGTCTTGTTTCCCCAATTAAGTTGTGAGCTCCTCAAAGACAAAAATCGTGCCTTATATTTCTTTTGTATGTGCCCTAGTATCTATTCCAGTGTCAAATATATAGTAGGAACTTAATCAGATGAATAAATACTCTTATTTTTTAACATAAGGCTCCATACTAACTGCTCAATTCAACAAATATTTATTGAGTACTTGTTATGTCCAAGGCATGTGCTAGGCACTGGGGATAGAGAGACAAAATGCAAACAGTCCCTAGCCTTGAAGAGCTTATGTTGTACCAGGAGGAGGTAACATTTAAATAAGAAATACAAATATATGCAAAGAAAAGCAAAGTCACTGTAAGAGGAAGAAAGTCCTAATAGCTGGGGGGGAGGGGCAATCTGGAAAAACCTCATAAGGTAGGTGGCATATGAGCTATGATTGAAGGAGGCAAGGCATTCTGAGAGGCAGAGTATATTACAGCCCTGGGTGACAAAGGCCGGGTAGCAGGGATCTAGGTCATCTTGATTATAAGTAAAATTTCTTTTATAGAAATTCAGACTTACACAATTGAAAAAGTAGAGTATTGATTTTTTTTGGCAGCACCTTAGGCATCGAATTTAAGGAATTTCAAGGTAGTATACACCATTTTACAGCGTGATACATACTGACAAAAATGTGTTATTATGTGCCAGCTCCTTTGTAAGAGCTGACATTTATGTAATGGTTCACAAAGACTATCTATCTCTTTTTGTCCTCACAACCTTTGAAGTGAGTGATAACAGTTACTGTTCTCCCCATTTTATGGATGAGAAAACTGAGGAATAGAGAAGCTAAGAAACATGATCCAAGTGAGTGATACAGTTACTGTTCTCCCCATTTTATGGATGAGAAAACTGAGGAATAGAGAAGCTAAGAAACATGATCCAGAACACACAGGTAATAGATGAGACTGACTCCAAAATCTTGGATTTTTAACACTAGATCATAGTTCAGAGAGCCGGGATGGGAGGGAGCAGAACATTGGAGGGGGACGTGGCTAGCTAGCAGCATAGAATGTTGGATAGAATGCTGTACTCAGAGTCAGGGAAATCCAGGTTCAAATCTCGCTTTTGACATCTACTAGATCTTTGCCTAGTGTAAATCTGTAAAATGGGTCCATAAAATGGAGATAATGAGACCCAATTCACAGGGCTGTTTTTATGAGGTTCAAATAAAATTCTCTTTAAAACATTTTATAAGCTTTAAGATTCCTTACATTGCCACTCATTTTTAAAAATATTAATCTGTCTTTTATCACTGTGTTAGTAAAAGATCCTGACCCAAACCCTTAAATTCTATGATCATTTATCAGTTCATTCACTTTCCCTTTTTATTTTTCAAAGTACCTGTGCAGTGCAGTGGTTGACACATAGTAGGTCTTTAAGAAACACTCATTGAATTGAATCACCAATGAGAAAAGTCAAACAAATTTCAGAAGTAGACAAGTAATTAAAGGAACTATTCCTGTCCTATGACTAATGCACAACTGGCCATCTCAGGATAGGACTGGAGGGAATTGGAGATTAAATTATTCCAATGCGTATGGGCCTCTTCAGATGAGAATGGGATCACCAGAGATAGGGAAAACCAGAAACTTCACTGTCTCTACTCTTGGGGCTCATATGAAGCTGAAGAGACACCCTTCATCTTGAAAGTTCTTGCCTGGTGCCATTTCTGAGGGATCTATTTCCTGGAAAAGAAAAAAAAAAGAATTAGGGAATAATTTAAACAGTAAGGGCAACTTCTCTTAAACCTGCTGTTTCTTGTGTAAACACACAAGAAACAATGTGATCTTTCAGATGACCCCAATATAGTTGAGAATTTTAGGTAGTTTGCCAGCTAAGTACATGTGAAATCGAATAAGCATGGCCCTTTTTTGTTAGCCTTTCTCTGGGAATGAGTTTGCCTTCTACATAGGTAACAGAAAATCCGGTGACATATTCGTTCTGCCTTATTTTACATTTATTGGAGCCTTTTCCATCACATCTATAGGAATGAAGCTTAGTGGAGCACCCCATAGGACTGACTACAAGCCTACCTCTTACTAACAGGGAAAGCCAGGATTTATTTTTTTAATTGATTTTTTAAAAATAGCATATTCTTTCAGTAGAAAGCAGGGATCTTTTTCATGGATGTTAGCAATGATACTTTTACTCATTAATACTGGGGAAATAACAAATAAACCGAAGGCAAGGAACATCAGGCACCCTGGAAAAGGGACACCATCGTGCCACTGTTCAGCTCTGTCAACTGTCAAGTTAATTAGGATGAAATTAAAAACACATTTTCCATGATGTTTCACAGCCCAACCAGTTAAATAGAGATTTTAACAAAATTGAAAGCATATTATACTGAGATTTGTGGTTTCCAGCCCAGTGAGTGAGTGCTGGAAAGTGTGATAAAATAACAAAATTGCTGCCTAATAATCTATAGAATAATATTGTCAACTAATGGATGATAATAAAATAAAAGCTGTTATTAGGGTAAAACATTATAACAAAAAATCCAACTTTTATTTGCAGCGCCTCCCCCTTAATGGTTTCTAGCATTTTGAAAGGTAATTTAAACAAGTACATTGTGTCCTTATTGAAACTGTTTCATCTCGCTAGCTTCTGAAAATGGCTTTAACATCTCTCTGAACAAAAGCTCCTCTAATAAGACAACAAAAAGCCCACAAAAGCACTGGCCGGCATCATTGCATCAAGGCAACCACGGACGGCAGCCTGCAAATGCTGTTTCTTTTTTCTTGCATGTAATTAGATGAATTAAAAGGACAAAGTGGTTAATGTAACTGTTGTCCGGGGGGCCCCCGGCTCTTTTCATTCTGTCCATTTTAGACAAGAGCCCATGGCTTTTTGCTTCAGCAATGCAGGGAAGAATGTTGGCAGTAAGTAAAATTAACAAGCTTAATCTGTGAGGAATCTGGTCTGAGTCATAGATGAAATGTATCTCGAGCAACGAAAAGCTAGTCATTCCTGCTCTCCTTTTATATGCCTAATAAAACTTACAATAAATTAACTGCATTTTAGTTTTCAGCCCTGGCTCTATTAATCATGGCTGAGACATATAGTCAAGGTACAATAGGAAGGCCTCAACTGGTGCATTTCAGCAAGGCAATTAGGGCCCATTGGTCTAGCTCTAATTAGTTCATGGATGTTGATATTTCAAGTACTGTTTTATCATCAGGTTTCATTTCTTTGGAACCTCTTCAGTGACTGGCTAGTGAGAAGGGTGGTAGATAGTATCAGTCCAGGTCACTAGAGAGTTGTTCAAAGGTTTGGTGTCAGGAAGGGTGCTGGAGAGAAAATCTGCTCTACCCAAATTGGTTTGCTTAAGGTACCCCATCAAATCGACAGGTCAGTTGCCTGGAGGCCTCCCTCAATTCCTTCCATTGGGAGCTGCCTTGGTTTTCTACATTTTTGTAAAATTTCAGCCAAGAGGTCAGTCTCCCATCTCCTCCCCACTATACTGATCTAGCTTCTGAGAAATTCTAAGGCGAGAAAGCAGGGAGCCTAGAAAAGCTCCCAGTCCCTGATTTTCCTTTCCTGGTCAAAACTGGCTCGGGACTGAAAATTTGAACAATCCATGTCTTGTTGGTAAAATATGACTTTGTTTCATTATGAAAAAAAGAAATTAGAAAATTAAATTCATTATATTCAATTACTAAATGATTCATTTGGCTGCTTAATGAAGCTGCACATTATGCTAACAAGATAAAGGCGAAGAATAACATTTGATGAGTGACTGCAGGCATTCTGTGTCCTGAAGGTTCAGAGATGCACAGTCTGAGGGCTTCTCGTGTTTTCTGTTGATGGCAAGAGAGAAGGCTAAGGTCAGCTTAATGAAAATGAAGAGGGATACTGAGAGAAAGGAACATGCCTTCCTTTTTATGAAACTAACAACAAAGTTGCATTCTAAATCTCTCCTCTACTACCTCCTTCTCCTTCACTTTCTCTCTCCCTCTTTCTCCCCTTCTCTCTCTCTCTCTCTCTGTCTCTCTCTTCCTTCCTTCTTCTTTCTCCTCTTCTCTCTCTCTCTGTTTCTCTTTGCTTTTCTCTGTCTCTTTTTGTCTCTGTCTCCCCTCTTCCTCCCGTTGTCTCGGTTTCTTTCTCTCTCTGTTTCTCTCCCCACCCTGCTTTTTTCACTCTCCCTCCTCCCCTTCCCCCCCTCCCGCCCCCTCATCAACTCTCCCTTGAAGGCAGGTGCAGGAAGCTTCTCAATCAGCCTAGAGGAGCCCATCTGCAGTTATGTCCAGGAACACCCTGAGAGAACATGTAG
>CM053582.1:509708359-509722526 GCA_028627135.1 Pseudochirops cupreus
GGAACCATAGACAAGCCCCTTCAACTCTCTGGACCTCAGTTTCTTCATCTGTAAAACAAGACGATTGGAATCAATTATGTCTAAGTTGTTCAGTCCTAAGGTTATAGGAATCAGGATAGGGATTTTTAATTGAATTCCTTGCTGGGTTGCAAATTAGTTACTTATACTCTGAAAACATTTCCTTTGGGTAAGGATAGCTAGGTGGTCTAGTGCATAGAGAACTGGACCTGGAGTCTAGAATACCTGTACTCAAATCTGGCTAATTAGCTGTGTGACCCTGGACAAGTCACTTAACCTTTGTTTGACTTAGTTTCCTCATCTGTAAAATGGGGATAATTATAGCACCTACCTCCCAAGGTTATATGAGATAATAATTGTAAAGTGTTTAGTACAATGCTTGGCACATAGTGCTATATAAATGTTAGCCATTATTATTAATGAGAGAGGGAGTTTCAGAGTGTAATGAATATATCAATCAATGCAAAATCATTTGTTAAGTGCTTCCTAGGGGCCAATCAATCACCAGACATTTACTAAGTGCCTACTATGTGCCAGCACTGTGCTAAATGCTCTTTACTGTGCTAAGCATTGAGAATACAAAGAAAGTCACAAGCAATCTGCCTTCCCAGCCTACTGATGGAAACAACATGGAAACAACGGGGTATATGTAAGATATGTTTGCAGTAGATGAAAGGAAACCAGCATTAAGTGCCAGGTACTCTGCTAAGTGCTTTACCATTATTATCTCATTTGATCCTGATGCCTCATTTGAACTCAAGTCTTCCTGACTCCAGGCCCATTACTCCATGTGCTGCACTCCCTAGCTGCCTCATCAGAGAGAAGATCATCTTGAAGGAAGCCACTGAGGCTAGGAGGCAGAGGGTAAAAAGGAAAGTGTTCTGGCATGGAATTATAATGGCAGTTGTGAAGGCGTGGAGACTGGGGATGGCATGTCATGTGAGCGGTACAGGAAGGAGACTGGTGCGAGCAGATTGTATAGTGCATGAAGGGGAGGAAAGCAGAAGTCTGGAAAAGGAGGAAAAGGTCAGGTTTGGAAGAGCTTTAAATGACAAATAGATGATTTATATTTGGTCCTCAAGGGAATCAGATGACACTGTACTTTATTGAATATATTATATATATGTTATTGATATATCTGATTTATGTGTATATATGTATATGATTTTTAAAAATCATTTTGGCAGTCAAGTGAAGGATAGACTGGTGTGGACCAAGTTTCATAAGACTATGGATTTAGAACTGGAAGGGCCTTGGAGGTAAATAGTCCATCTGTCTTATTTTGTAGCTGTAAAATCTAGGACCATCAGAGTTAAAGTGACTTGCCCAAGATCACATAGGTAAATGAAAGAATTGGGTTTCAAATCCAACTCTTATTCCAAACCCAGTACTTCTTTCCACTACCTCATGCTTCTTGCAAAGGTTTAGAGGTGAGAAAGTATGGGGGGCCGTTTGTGGTCATTATTACCAACATATTATCTTCTTTCTAACAAGTAAAGGTATCTATAATAACTATAGAATTCTTTAAGCAGTTGTAAATTACAGCCCTTAGAGCTGTATCTCTCTGTTTATAAGGAGTAAAATTAAAGGGGTATTTTATTTCTAATCAAAAGGGAGTCAAGAGAGTTATCAGAGAGTCAAGATTCATCCAAACCTCTCACATCAGCTGTGACTTCAGCTCCCAACCTTGTAGTCAAGGGACCATGGCTGTTGTGGAGCCTCATTAAGAAATAGTGAGAAAAACTGAGATATTCGGGGTGGGAATGGAGGTGGAGTGTGCTTTATGTCATGAATAGGCTGAGGCATATGACTTCCGCAGGCACTAAAGAAGACCTTTATTAAATGGTTGTAATTTTAGTAAATTATTTTTAAGTCAATTATCAATGGGAATGAAATCAGGAACTTCTGCGGATAGTCATTTTCACAAAAGCATTTGTTATTCTGATGTTCATTGTAGGGTGGAAGGCTGGGACTTGCATTTTTACTTCAGTAAAATTGACTGACAATAAAAGCCATTTATTTTAAAAATCTCTAATGTAAACCTTAAAATCAAAAGATATGAAAAAAGTAACATAGATTATATACTTTGTCATATTTCTACTGGTTAAATTTGCTTTATTTTATTTTATTTTTTGCTCCTGTCCTATAGGTACATACTTAGTAAATTGATTTGTCTTAGGAAGATTCTCTGAAGATCACCTGGCAAGATAAGGTACCAGACACTGAGATCCTTTCTTGAACTGAACTGCCAAGCATTCAAACTCTACCACAGAGAGCAAAACTCTAATGATCTGACCATAAAATTGTTTGAATATAAAATGTACATTTGCTTAAAAGACTATTTTACAAAGAACTTACACAACACAAGCACTCATGTGGAAGTCAGAATAAGTGATACAAGGATACTCTTAAGGTCTCTCTGAAGAACTTTGGTATCAGTTGGGAGACATGGGAGATACTGGCACAGGACCACCCAGGATGGTGTGCCCATATCAGAGAATGCACAGTGTTCTATGAGCAAAACAGAATTGCAGTAGCTCAAAAGAAATGTGAGATGTACAATTTTAGATGTGCAAATGTTCATATAGACTATTTGTGCCCTACCTATCGTAGAGACTTCCAAGCTTGTGTTGGTCTGACCAACCACAGTTGGAAACATTGTACATTGACCGCAGCATTGTGATGTCATTTTGATCTTCAAGTATGAAGGACAACAATGGCAACTTGGCATGATGGAGAATATGTGCCCATGGTCTACTGAAGACATGGAAGGAGGGCAGCAGTTAAGGTCAGTGGTTATGAGTGTGCAGATAAAGGGATATATAAAGAGAAGCTCACTATTGATGTGGCAGAACGAAGCACAACCAGCAGAGTTCCCAAGGAGGAATTTAGCAGAGAGGCAGTTCTACCAGTCTTTTTAGGTTTACCTTGAATGCCAATAGCCCCAAGAAACTTTTTCTTATTCTGCTAGTTAAAAGGAATCTCTCCTCCTTTGGCTGTTTTTCAGCACTTCGGTTGAATCTTTCCTTTGCACCTTAATTGTTCTTTATATTATACCATAGTGATTTATCTTATCTCATTAATAAATGATGGATAGAATTGAATTAACTTTACTGTTAGATTTTAAGGTCCTTCAATTTAGAGCCTATGTCTTATTCCATCTTTGTATGCCTCGTTGAGCAACAGCTATATTTTCTCTCATCCCTCTCCCCAATGTCCATTCTTCCAAAACACACACACACACACACACACACACACACACACACACACACACACACACATCCTTTAGGAGAAGTTGGAATACTAATTGTATCCAAATACCACTTCCAAGCTCTCCTTTTGTCCCCATCACCCAGTAAGGTTGAACTGAGGTTAAGAACTGAGGTTTACTCAGAGCAAATTCTCACCAATCCAGATTTTGGTAGCACTTTGAAGGGGGCTCAAGAGCTACATGGTATAGTAGTAGGAATGTATTATCTTCCTCCACTGCCCCGATTGTGGTTACCATTAGGACCCCAAAAGTGAGTTGCAGTAGTGGCAGCCTCCTTTGGAAATCACCAAAACTGTCAGCAGGAGTGAAAGTTGGGTGAGCAAACCAGTCCTGAGGGAGGAGTCAGATTCACTACAGATACTTCTGTAAAGCAGAAAGGAAGGTAAATTTTTTTTCTTCTCCAGTCTCAGACTTGGTCATAACAACAACAACAACAACAACAACTGTTCAGTTTCATTTTTGGTTTTTCCATTTATGTTTTTGCAGTCATTATTTATATTGTTTTCATGATTCTAATTCACATGGAATCAGTTGATATGACTTCCCATGATTCTCTGAATTCTTCATATTCATCATTTCTTATAGCAAAATAATGTTGCCTTAAACCCTGTACCACAGCTTGTTTAGCAATTCTCCAATCAATGGAGGCTCAGATTCTGATGACATAGAGTTAGCAAGAAGGACTAATTTAATTTAATTTGACAAACCCTTATTAAAGTCTGCAATGTGTTAAGCCTTCTGTAGTAGGTACTAGAGATACAAAGAAAGGGATGATATTCTTATAAGAATGGAAGAAAGGGGTATCCTTACAAGGTGAAAGTATAGTCAGTCATATTTTCATGGCCTCTGTCTAAAAAGTTGAAAAGGGAACTTCTAGGGAAAGAGCCAAGATGGAAGAGTAGAAGCCCTCAGCTTACCTCTCCCAATATTTCCCTCCAAACAACTTTAAAATAATGTCTTACTTCTAATTTTGGAGTGGCAGAGCCAATAAAAGGTCAGGATGAGACATTCTTCTAGCCCAAGATAACTTAGAGGGTTGGAAGGAGAGATTTGTGATACAAAGGTTTAGGTTGGCCCCAAGCCCATGTAACAGCATCAAAGGAGTAGGTGTGGTGACAGAAGTAGCAGTAACTTTAGGAGTTCTCAAGCCAGAGATGGTAAGTGGACCAAGCAACTAGCCTGAATGAGATTACAGGGGATCCCTCTGCCACCACTGGATACAAGAATGGAAGGTATCTGGCAACTCCTATACCCATTTCTGAATCACAGTTCAAAGGTGGAGAGCAGTGCTTTAAGTAAAAAAGGAGAAGGGTCCCTGAGGAACAGTATTGCTTTTGGCCACAAGGGATCAGGAAGCCTGAGGAGTAGTCTTGACTGCAACCTCAGGGATCAGTAGCATTTCCTAGGTAAGGACTAGAATTCACACAAGGAGAGCAATCACCGCACCTCTCCCCAGATCATACAACCTTGGAAGCATTGAAAACTTCCAGACTCCCAGAACTAGCTCTGAAAACATTAGTGTGAAAAAGCCTAAGGCTTGGGACAGTGTCTCTCCTCCCTGCCCCCATACCCAATGCAGGAAGAGAGTCCAACTTTGACATGAATTAAAAGTCCAGAAATAGGGTAGAAAAATGAACAAATAACAACAACAACAACAAAAAGAACCTGGCCATAAATACTTCTATGGTGACAGCAAAGATCAAGACACAAACTCAGAAGACAATGAAGTCAAAATATCTACCAGCAAAGCTTCAAAGAAAAATATGAATTAGCAACAAGCCCAACAAAAACTTCTAGATGAGCTAAAAATTATTTTCAAAATCAAAGTGGTAGAGGAAAAATTAGGTAAAGAAATGAGAGTGAGGGAAGAAAATTATGAAAAGAAAATTAACAGCTTGGTAAAAAGATGGACAAAAAATGCTGAAGAAAGTAATATCTTAAAAACAGATTTAGCCAAATGGAAAAATACACAAAACTTCACTAATGAAAATAATGCCTTAAAAAACAGAATTGGCCAAATGAAAAAAGAGGTACAAATGCTAAGTGAAGAAAATAATTCTTTAAAAATTAAAATTGGACTATTGGAAGCTAACAAGTCTATGAGACACAAAGAAACAATAAAGCAAAATCAAAAGAATGAAGAATGGAAGAAAATATGAACTACTTCATTGGACAAACAATTGACCTGGAAAGTAGATTGAGAGATAATTTAAGAATTGTCGGGCTACTTGAAAGCCATGATCAAAGAAAGAGCCTAGACAATATATTTTAAGAAATTATCAAAGAAAACTGTCCTGATACACTAGAACCAGAGGGAAAAATAGAAATTGAAAAAAAAATTACTGATCATCTCCTGAAAGAGATTCCAAAATAAAAACTCCCAGGTCAAAGAGAAAATACTTCAAACACCCAGAAAAAAAGCATTCAAATAGCATGGAGCCACAGTCAGGATCGTGCAAGATTTGGAAGTTATCACATTAAAGAAGCAGAAGGCTTGGAAGATGATTTTGCAGAAAGCAAAAGAGTTAGGATTACAAGTGAGGAAAATCTGCCCAGCAAATCTAAATATAATCCTTTAAAGGAAGAAAAAGGGTATTTAATGAAATCGAGGACTTTAAAGGATTCCTGATAAAAAGACATGAATGGAAAATGTGACTTTCAAATACAAGGCACAAGAGAACCATAAAAACGTAAATATGGAAAAAAAAATAAGGGACTCAGAAAAGCTAATTGTTTATATTTCTATACAGGAAGATGATTGTAATATTAATGGAACAGGAAGTTCTTCCCTACTCATTAATAGGCCTATGTGACCTGCTTTGAACTCTGGTCCAGCTCACAGCTGTGGTACAGCCTGAGTCAAATAGAGCCCAGTGTGGGAGGAACTTGCCCAAGGGGGAGAGAGCAAAGAGCAGATAGAGCAGAGAGAGGAACTCGATTAGGAGAACTTGTTTGTGGGGAGGGCTGACAGAAAGAATAGTTGAGATGTTAGGACTCCCTGGATTGGTGATGAGTATCTTGCTAAATCTTACTTCCTGCTATCCTAATAGTGATGTTCCAAATAAATATTTTAGTTTTCCCTTTGAGAAAGAGAGTTTATTATATTTTGCGAATCTATCCTGGAAATACATATGCATATTCATAGTAGCTGCTTTGGGTATTGTATTGACATTACAATTATACATAAAACTTCTAAAACTTTTTTATCACTATTAAGAATTGTACATAGACAAAGGGTGTGAGAGCAAGTTGGTCATGTTGGAATGATGCACAAAAATAGATAGACGAGGTATGCCCTTGGAGAAGAGGGAAGGGAGAGGGAAGATAAAGAAAATTATCTCACAGAAGAGAAGTGTGCAAGAAGAGCTTTTACAGTGGAGGGGGAAATGGGGCCAGGGAGAGGGAGGCAATACTTGAACCTCACTCACATCTAAATTGGTTCAAAGAGGTAAAGATATTTCCTTCCCCTTCTACTTCCTTGTTGGGATTTGTGTGTGTGTGTGTGTGTGTGTGTATGTATGTATGTATATGTATATATGTGTATATATCTGGGTGTATATATGCATATGTATATATACATGTGTACATATGTGTGTATACATACATACACATATACATATACAGATGATAGATACATAGATAGATAGATAGATAGATAGATAGATAGATAGATAACCCAACAGGAAAATAGAAGTGGAAGCCAAAGAGGGAAAGGGGAGGTGATGAAAGGGAGGGCAAATAAGATAGTGGTCAGAAGCAAAATAGACTTCAGAGGAGAGATGGGATAAAAAGAGAGAAAGAGAAGGATAAATAGAAAAAAATGGAATAGAAGGAAATGTGTACTAAACAATCATAACTGTGAAAGTGAATAGGATGAACTCGCATATAAAACAGAAGCAGACACCAGAATGGATTAGAAAACAGAATCCACCATGATAATGTTTACAGGAAATACACTTGAAATGAAGAGACACATAGAATGTTAAAATAAGAGATTGGAGCAGAATCTCTTATGCTTCAACTAAAGTGAAAAAGGCAGGGGTAGCAATCATGATCTTCGACAAATAAAAAATGAAAATGGACCTAATTAAAAAAAATAAACAGCAAAATTACATCTTGTTAAAAGACACAGTAGACAATGAAGTAACATCAGTACTAAACATATATCCTCCAAATGGAATATCATCCAAATTCTTCTTTTTTTTGGAGGGGGAAGGCAAGGCAAATTGGGATTGTGACTTGCCCATGGTCACACAGCTACTAAGTGTGTCAAGTGTCTGAGTTCACATTTGAACTCAGGTCCTACTGACTCCAGATCTCTTGCTCTATTCATTGCACCACCTACCTGCCCTTATCCAAATTCTTAAAGACAAATTTAAATGTATTACAGGAGGAAATAGTAAAATTATATTAGTGAGGGATCTGAACTTTCTCCTTTCAGAGCTAGATCAATCTAACCATAAATTTAATAAGAAAGAGGTCAAGGAAATGAATAGAATCTTAGAAAAGTTAGATATGATAAATCTCCAGAGAAAACTGAATAGGAATAGAAAGCAGTATACCTTTTTCTCAGTTGTACATGGTGCCTTTATAAAAACTGATCATGTATTAGGGCATAAAAAACTCACAAATTAGGAAAAGAAAAATATTAAAAAAAAATTTTAAAAGCAGAAATATGAAATATACCCCTTTCAGACAACAGTGCAATAGAAATTACATTTAATAAATTACTATGGAAGCATAGATTAAAAATTGATTAAAAACTAAATAATCTAATCCTAAGGAATGAGTGAATCAAAAAACAATCATAAAAAAAATCAATAATTTCATCGAAGAGAATGATGTCAATGAGACAACATTCTAAAACTTGCAGGACACAGCCAGAGCAGTACTTAAGGGAAATTTTATATCTATAAATATATATATCAATAAAAAAAGAGAAAGAGCAAATTAATAAATTGAGAATACAACTAAAAAAACTAGAAAAAGAACAAATTTAAAATCTCCAATTAAACACCAGAATGGAAATCCTGAAAATCAAAGAAGAGATTAATAAAATTGAAATAAAAAAAAAAAAGCCAACAACACTGAACTCAAAATATAAAACTAGGCCTGGTTTTATGAAAAATAATAAAATAGATAGATCATTAGCTAATTATTTAAAAATAGAAAAAGAAAACCAAATTGCCAGTATCAGAAATGAAAAAGGTTAATGTATCACCAATGAAGATTAAATTAAAGTAATTATTAGGAGCTATTTTGCCCAATTATATGCCAAAGGGAAGAACATTTATGAAAACATAAACTGCCCAGATGAACAGAAAGTGAAACAGAATATTTAAATAATTCTATCTTAGAAAAAGAAATTGAAGAAACCACCAAAGGGCTCCCTAAGAAAAAAATCCCCAGGACCAGATAGTTTTACAAGTGAATTCTACCAAATATTTAAGGAACAATCAATCCCAATAGTATATAAAGTATTTGAAAAAACAGGTAAAGATAGAATCCACCCAAATTCCATTTATGACACAAACACGGTTTTGATATAAATGAGAGCAAAAACAGAGAAAGAAAACTATTCCAATTTATTTAATGAATAGCCATGCAAAAATTGTAAGCAAAATATTGGCAAGGAGATTACAGCAAAATATCACAATGATCATATGTGATTGCCAAGTAGGATTTGTGCCAGGAATTCAGGACTAGTTCATTATTAAAAAAACTACCAGCATAATTTACCATACAATAACAAAAACAACAAAAATGATGGGATTATCTCAATAGATGCAGAAAAAGCTTTTGACAAAATACATCACCCATTCCTATTAAAAATACTAGAAAGCATAGGAATCAACGGATCTTTTCTTAAAATGATAAATAATATCAATCTAAAACCATTATCTGTTATGGGGATAAAGTTGAAGCCTTCCCAATAAGATTAGGCATGAAGCAAGGATGTTCATTATCACCACTGTTATTTAATATTGTACTAGAAATTCTAACTATAGTGATAAGAGAAGAAAACAAAATTGAGGGAATAAAAATAATCAATGAGGAAACAAAACTATCACTTTTTGCAGATGATATGATGGCATACTTGGAGAATCCTAGAGAATCAGCTAAATCTGGTTAAAACAATTAACATCGTTAGCATAGTTTCAAGACAAAAAATAAACCCATATAAATTGCCAGCATTTCTCATACTATCTAGAAAACCTAGTGGGAAGAGGTAGAAAGAGAAATTTCATTTAAAATAACTACTAACAATATAAAATACTTGGGAATATACCTGCAAAAACATACCTAGGGACTCTATGAATACAAATACAAAACACACTTCCCACAAATAAAGATAAATCTAAATAGCTGGAGAATTATTAATTGCTCATGGATAGTCTGAGCCAATGTAACAAAACTGAAAATTTTACCTAGGTTAATTTACTTATTTAGTGCCATGTTAGTCAAACTACCAAAGAATTATTTCATAGAGTTATAAAAATAATAACAAAATTCATCTGGAAGAACAAAAGGTTAAGACTATCAAAGGAATATTTTTTTAAATGTAAAGGAAGGCAGTCTGGCATTACCAGATTTCAAACTGTTTTACAAAGTGGAAGTCCTGATAATGAATCCATACTGACTGAAAAATCCATACTGACTGAATCAGTGAAATAGATTAGGTACACAATACACAGTAGTAAATAACCATAATAGTTTGATATTTGACAAACCCAAAGATCTAAGCTTCTGGGATAAGAACTCATTATTTGACAAAAAATTGCTGGGAAAACTAGAAAGGCATTTGGAAGAAGTTAGGAATTGAACAGCATTTCACACAGTATGCCAAGATAAGGTCAAAATGGATAAATGATTTTGACATAAAGAGTCATAAGTAAATTAGGGGAGCATGGAAAAATTTACCTGTTAGGTCTATCAATAAGGGAAGTGTTTATCATTGAACAAGAGACAGAGAGGTTCAAAAGAAGTAAAGTGAATAATTTTGATTAAATTAAATTCAATTTTTTTGCACAAACAAAACAAATGCAGACAAAATTAGAAGGAAAACAGTAAACTGGGGAAAATTTATAGCAAGTTTCTTTGATAAAGGTCTTGTTTCTCAAATACATAGGGAATAGAGCCAAATTTAGAAAAAAAAATATGAGCCATTGTCCAATTGATATATGGTCAAAAGATATGAAATAGCAGTTTTCAGAAAAAGAAATGAAAGGTATCAAGTCATGTGAAAAAATGCTCTAAATCACTATTGATTACAGAGATACAGGTTAAAACAACTGAGATACATCTCATACCTATCAGATTGGCTAACATGACAAAACAGAAAAAATGATAAATGTTGGTTGGAATGTGGAAAAATTGGGACACTAATGCATCATTGGTGGAGTATGAACTTGTTCAACCATTCTAGAGAACAATTTGAACCTATGCCCAAGGGGCTATAAAACTGTCCTTACTATTTGAACCAGCAATATTACTACCAGATCTATATCCCAAAGAAATCAAAGAAAAGGAAAAAAGACCTACTTTTACAAAAAATATTTATAGCAGCTCTTTTTTGTGGTGGTAAAGAAATGGAAATCATAGGGATGCCCATCAATTGGGGACCAGCTAAACAAGTTGTGGTATATGTTTATTGTATTGTAAGAAATGGCAAGCAGGATTGTTTCAGAAAAACAAACAAACAAACCTGGAATGACTTATATGGACTGATGCAAAGTGAAGTTGAGCAGTACCAGTAGAACCTTGTACACCATAACAGCAATATTATTAGGTTGATCAACTGTGAAAAACTTACTCTGATCAAGGCAATTCCAAAGGACTCATAATGAAAAATGCTATTCATTTGCAGAGAGAGAATTGATGAACTTTGAGTACAAATTGAAATATGTATATGTATATGTGTGTATATATATACATATATATAATATACATACATACACACATATGTAATGTATATATACATATGTGTGTATAACTTTATTTTTCTTGTTTTTTGTGTTTGTGGGTTTTTTGCAACATGGATAATATGAAAATATGTTTTGCATGACTTCACAATTATAATCAATATCATATTGCTTGCCTTCTCAAGGGATAGAGAAGGGGAGAGAAGAAGAGAATTTGGAATTCAGAATGTTAAAAAAAAAGAATGTCAAATTTTTTATACATAATTAAAAATATTTAATATAATAAATAAAAATATTAAGAAAATAAACTAAAAAGATGAAAAGGAACACTCTATCTCTGGCCTTCTTTATCTTGAAGTAGGGGCAGAAGTCTGCTGGCATACAAAGTTTAAAAAAACAAAAGAAAAGAACTTTGCCCCAGAACTTAGATTTCTCTGGGAATCTTTCAGGATTTAAAATATTTTCTCTTAAATTTTCCTCTTTCTCTGGTTTCCTCCCTCTGATTTTCGATATAGGTAAGTCTTTAGAGAAATAAGATTCATATATAAACCTGAAAATTAGCTAGCATATGGCCAATGAGCTTCATTCTCCCCATATTCTAGGAGACTGAGGCCTTTAGAAGCCACTTCTTAGCTCTCTAACTCCCATGCAGAGAGTGATATCTACTATTTGTACAGTACTTTGAGATTTATGATGTGTTTTAGAAATATGATCTCATTTGTCCTA
This sequence comes from Pseudochirops cupreus, assembly GCA_028627135.1. Classification (NCBI taxonomy): domain Eukaryota; kingdom Metazoa; phylum Chordata; class Mammalia; order Diprotodontia; family Pseudocheiridae; genus Pseudochirops; species Pseudochirops cupreus. Next base: position 509,720,297 of record CM053582.1, read on the forward strand.
TAACAATCCCAGGATGTAGGTGTAATTATTATCCCCATTTTACAGATGAGGAAACTGAGGCTGGAAGAGGTTAAGTGACTCATCAAGAGTCACATGGCTCCTGTCTTTTTTGAGGTAGTATTCAAATTCAGGTCTTCCAGTTTCGGGTCCAGAGTTCTATCTACCTGCATGACAATAAGGATGACAAGCTGTGTTCCTTCTCCCATAAACAAAAATCCAAACCAATCCAATAAACATTTATTAAGTGCCTACCATGTGCCAGGCAATTAAATTCAATAAATATTTATTAAATGCCTACTGTATTTCAGGCACTTTCCGAAGCACCAGGGACACAATTAATAAAAAGACAGTACCTTCCCTCAAGGAGTTTAAATTCCTTCAGGAATCAGGATAAAGTGATTCATCTAAAATGCTGGAAAAAAAAGAGGGGGTGGAATAGGGCACTGACTACAGAAAGGGCTAGACTTTCATGGGCATGCAGTTTTATAGAGAATTTGTTTGCTAACGTCAATACAATCAGCAATGCTTATAGTCCTTGCTGAACTTTTATAGTGCTCACATGTTCACAAGAAGTGCAAGGTTGTGCCTGATCACATTCATTTGCTGAGAAGAAAGACAGATATGATAAACACACAGCATTGTACAATGATTCCATAAGCACTTATGGATTTAGGTGATGGACAGCACCAAGGTGCTGATCCCCTGAAAGGTTAGGACCTTGGTTAGTCTACAACTCAACCCTGCACTTCGGAAGTATGGGACAAACCTCCTTTCTGAATTCCTATGAGGGCTTCTCATGCTTGCTTAGTAAAGATCTGGTTTGATGTGAGGGACTACTCAGATCTACAAAAGACACAGAATAGTTAGGAAATGCTATTTTACTTTTTACCAATATGGTTACTGAGGAGAAAGAGCTTAATAGTGAATTTTTGAATTTAACTTTTATAGAATGAAAAACAATAACAGCACAGAAATAAAAAGTGTACCAATTCTGATGGATTGTACTGCTGATCTGATCCATTGTGCAGAAATTGGTCATTAAGGCCCCAGACACTCAGTTCAACTAAAAAATGGCTGATTCATTGGCTGCACAGAGAACAGTCTACTAAAGTAATTGATATTTGGACTGGAGGGGAAGCTTAGTGGGTGACTCAGCAGTTCCTCTAAATCTATTTTGCAGTCCTGCGGCCAGCTTAGTCTGGGTGGCTATTACCTATTTGTAATTTCAGATGTTCTCATGTTATTTATTAGCTCTTTTTGATTCTTTCCCTTTTTTTCCTCTTAAAGACACAGTTTAACAATTCCATATTTTCAGTTTCCTCAGAGCAGGAGGAACATTCTTTTGATGTCAGATCACCAAGCAAAGTTCTAGGAATCTCAGATCACTACTACTCTCTGTCTTCTTCCCTATATCTGAAACTTAATTCTATAACATCTTTTGCATCTGGGACTACCTCTCCACTTTAATGGTGACTACCATACCTCAGTCTCTCCTTTATTCTTATCTAGAAAAAAATGTTAGTTTGATTACATGAAATTCAGTTTTCTTGCACAAACAAAACAAATGCAGACAAAACTAGAAGGAAAACAGGAAACTAGCAAGATTCTTATGACAAGTTTCTTTGATAAAGGTTTCATTTCTCAAATATATATGGAACTGAGCCAATTGGCCATCCTACCTCCAGTAAACCTATTCTCTAATCCATGTTCTACACTGTCGCCTGAGTAATTTTCTAATCATACTGATACAATCAGGTCACTCCTCTACTCAAATTACTTAGTAGCCTTCCATTGCCTACCATTTCTTTTTTTTTTAATTTTATTTTAGTTTGCATCATTCATTTCCATGAGATTTTGAGCTACATATTTTCTCCCTATCTTTCCCCTACCCACCGCCCCAAAACGGCCCCATCCCAGTGTATCCCCCCTCCCACAATCTATTCTCTCCTATGTCTTCCCCCCTAACCCCTCTGACTTTTTGGTAGGGCAGGATGGATCTCCCAACCGCAGTGCCTGTGTATCTCAAGTTCCAGTTGGATGTAGTCAATAATAATAATAATAATAATAATAATAATAATAATAATAATTGCATAGATAGATAGATACACATTCATAACATTTGATTATGGAACTCCAGATTCCAGATTCTTTCTCCTCCTCCCTCGTCACCCACCCCCACTGGAAGGACAAACAATCAAACACAGGCTGAACATGTGACATTATGCAGAAC